>PVLA01003031.1:0-233211 GCA_004027455.1 Hydrochoerus hydrochaeris
TATTCCAAAAGGTTTCTTCTGGTTCTTTTTTTTTTTTTCTGATTGTTTTTTCTCCAGTGCTAAGGACTGAACCAGAGCCTCATTCATACCAAGCAAGTGCTTTACCAATGAGCAACATCACTAGTTTAAGTTTGTTTTTAGACAGTTTTGCTTTGGCTGACCTCAAACTCATGGTAATCTTCCTGCCTCAGCCTCCGGGGTACTGGGATTACTGGTGTGTACCACCATCCCCAGAGGCGTATTTTTTAAACTGACAAATTTTTAGTGTAAAACTAAAGGGGCAAATTCGATTCCAGTGTTTTGGAGCCTTTTCTCAAAGGCGTCCTTTATGCAGGAAGACCTAGTTCCAATCTCATCCTTCAGTATAAATCCCTTTGGCAGAGCAGTGATGCAGTGAGACAAACCAGGGTGTTGCTGACTCTCACAAAAGAGAGCCACCCACTTCCACTCTTTGCATGAGGTGATTACTGTTCTTGACAGGTCCTCTTCTGAACTCCCACGGAGTTGCCATTCAGCACAGGAACAGAGACTGCTTGAAAGTTTAGAGTTAAGGATCCATTCACTTTTTTCCCAAGCTTGTTTTCTGTGTGTGTTTTTTAGAGAGAGTCTTGCTCTGCAGTTCAGGCTGGCCTTGGACTCATGCTTATGGCAATCCTGCCACAGCCTCCCGCGCTGGGATTACAGGGAACATTGCCACATCCAGCTCCCCAACTTTTGATTTATCTCATTCTGTTAAATATCAGGAAGTACAAAGAAATAGTCCCAAGCCTGGCATGGTGGTGTACGCCTATAATCCGAGCACTCAGGAGGCTGGGGCAGGAGGATCATTGGGCATTTGAGACCAGCTTGGGCTACGAAGTGAGCTCAAGGCCAGCCTGAACTGCACAGGGAAACCCTGTCTGAAAATGACAACAAACGAACAAGCAAAAAACAAAACAAAGACAACCTCAAAACCAAAGAAATAGTCCCCATCCTGAAGGTTTGGAGTCTAATAAGGATACTAGCAGTCTCCTTATTGTGAGAGGTGTATATGTGAGGTTCTATAGGAAATCTAGAATAGGATGCATTTTCCACTTACTGTTGCATGAAGTGGTTTAATCTGTGTGTCCCCTACATGCCTGTGGTATTTGGTGTTTGCATCCTTTGACATCACCATTTCTGTTATGGAGGCCCACAGGCTTAGGAAAGGGATAAGGTTGGTTGGTTTTATATGTATACTGGTTTTCAAACTTGGTGCAGTGCTATAAGAAGGATAGTTCTCAAATTTATATTTTGCATAGGCTGTGCATAGTAGGTATTGCTAACATTTTACTGTTGTGAGACATTGGAAAGAAGCTTGAACTTTAGTGTGTTTTTCTCTCATTTGAATCAAACTTATTCTTTTCTTTCCTTTTGTTTTTTTTTTTTTTTTTGGTACTCAGAATCTGACAACCCTCACAACCTTGCACTTGTCAGGCAGGTGGTATGCTATTGAGCTGTATCCTCAGCCCATAAATCAAACTTATTCTTAAAACTGTTTCTTCCATAAAGGATAGTTTCAACCTATCCTTTTTTTTTTTTGGTCTGTACTAGCTGTGTGGCCATGGGCAAGCTGCTCTTCATAGTTATTTAGTGAATGTTTGTCTTTTCTTTTCTTTTTTTTTTTCTTTGACAGAGTTGACTGGCCAGGAACTCACTGTTAGTCCATACTGGTCTTGAACTTGTGGCGATTTCCCCTTAGCCTCCCGACTGCTGGAATTACAGGCATAGCCACCATGCCTAGCTGTTCATTTGCTTTCTTTTCCTCAGAGGTCTGATGGTTTTCTCACAGGTGTAGCGGTAATTCCAGTTGAAGGAGAGATTAAAATGTTCTTTGTTAGGAACTCTTAGTAAGTATTTTTTCCTTGAGACAAGGTTATAAATTGTGGTTGGATTCCCAGGGTAGCCTGTAGGAGACTCAGTAGTTCCTAATTAGCTAAACTGTCATAGTAACTCCACTGTGGAATTCAAACCATCGTTTATAGCTGTGTTTCAAAATGAGGACATTTGGGGTCCCTGTAAGGACCAGTCTAGTCTGCCACAGGTAATCTTTTATCCTTGTTCTTGTTTCTGTTTGACTTCAAGGGCTAGGGGTGTAGCAAAGATGGGATAATCAGATGTTAAGACCTGTTGACTCTGAACAAGGCTGAGAAACGGAGCAGGGCAGCAGGATGTCACTAGTTTTGTAGGAGTAGGCCACTGAGGTATGGGAACAGTACTGGGAAATGAAGCCATGGATTTACTCTGGTGGCAGAGGCTGGAAGGGCTCTTGAAGAAATGGGGTCATTTCAGAGCTCTTATGTTTCTGATTCAAGCATTTTGGTTGTCCATTGCAGAGTACAAGAGAGATCATTGCCAACATGGGGAACAGTTGTGATACCAGGGAGAGGGAAAGGAAGTCGCTAGTGATGGGACGCGAAGGGTAGTTCCTGTAGTCATAGTCAGATCCATCCTTTGTAAGAGTATTCATCTGCTAGACTGAGTATTCATCAGATTCCTTGTTGAGTATTCATCAGATTCCTTGTTGAGTCAGGGCTGCAGATATATGTAGAATCTAGTTCTTCCAACTGTCTCACTTTTTTTTTTTTTTCCCTAGCAGAAGCCTGACCTTTTTTTCTTTTCCTAATTTTATTTAGTTTGTTTTTGGTTTTTTTGAGACAGGTTCTCATTATGTAGTGCAAGCTAGCCTTCAACTCACTGTGGACCCCAAGCTGGCCTTGAATTTGTGGCATTCCTCTTGCATCAGCCTCCTTATTAGTCATCTGGTTATAGCTGTGTGCCATCATGCCTGGCTGTTTTTGCGTTTTGAGACTGGGCCTTGTTATGTAGCTTAGGCTGGCCTTGAACTTTCACTCCTTGAACTTTCACTGTCTCAGCCTCCTGAGGGTGGGATTATAGGTACATGCTACTGCCCCTGGCCTTTTCCTAATTTTTGAAAGCTTTTGTCTATTGGAATTTCAATGTTTACTTTTCTCACTTTGCTTATCTAGTAGTACCTTTCCTCTTCTGATTCTGTTGATTTAACAAGTCAGTCATTTATGTTAAATATTTCTGTGTTTTAAAACTACTCAGCACACTTTGTAAATCACATCAGATTTCTGAATACTCATGCTTCCTGCCCATTAGTAGCTTTAGAGTCCACCTTTAGTGAGCTCAACCTGTGCGCCCACTGTGCTCCTGAGCATAGTGATTGGCAGCTGCCTGAGGCCCTGCAGAAAGTTAGTCATGCTTAGAGCCTTAGGCTCTGCTGGAGAAATAAGTTTTATTTATGTCCAGTGCAGTCTCCGAAGATGTACTCATATATAGTTACACTTTTTTGGGAGGAAGAGCCCTAGGGATTGAGCTACAACCCCGGCAGTTTTTTTGGTTTTTTTTTTGAGACAGATTTTCACTAAGTTGCCCAGAGAGCTCTAGTTTTTGCTCTTCCTACCTCAGTCCCCCAGAGTACTGGATTATAGGTGAGTGCTACCATGTCCAATTTATAGATATTTTTATTCAATTTGGTAACTAAACTAATTATGTGTCACCCCTTCCGGAAGTCTTTAAAATCAGCTAGGTTAGCTTCCTGGAGAACCTTTCCTTGTCATCCCAGGTCTCAATTACATTCTTCTATGTATTTCTGTCGTGTGCTGAACATCCATTACCAGTGCAGCTTCTCAGCCCATATTGTTCTTACCTGTTTGATTCTTTTCATTTTGAACTTGAGAGGATGGACATTTTTGTTTCTTGTTTTATTTCTGTATTCCTAGCACCAAGCATAGTATAATGTCTGGAACATAATTTTTTTAATACATCAATGCTAAGATGTATTGCATTTATTTAGTTTTTATTTTTTAAACCCTTATTGTATCTAAAGGTACCAAATGTTGTAAAACCACCTCTGTGTAATCATGAAAACCCATGTTCATATTTTTTGCAACTTCCTGTTCTGACCAGTTTGAGGAGGGTTAGGTTTCCCTTTTTGGGAAGTTTAGCATTATTTTAAAGTAATTCTAAAAGACAGAGTGTTGACTTTCATTTATTCCTTCAGAAGAGGTGGTAGGTTATTCATTTGTTCAAAGTAAATGTTCATTCTCCTCGTAACCCACATACTTCCTGGTCTGCATCTTCTAAGCATCCACCCTCAGTCTGTGCGTCTGTTGTATTCGCTGCCTCACCTGCTGGCTTCTGCTCTGCGCTCAAATGAAGCTAGGTGGGCCAGGGCAGTTACCTATCTTTATCATCTCTGTTATTTGTCTGTCTGTCTATCTTTCTTTTTCTTTCTTTCTTTCTTTCTTTCTTTCTTTCTTTCTTTCTTTCTTTCTTTCTTTCTTTCTGCGGTAACTGGGGATCTAACTCACGACCTTGTGCTTGCCAGGCAGGTGCTTATGTCACTCAGCTAAATTCCCATCTCTGCTTTTGATGAGGGGACCATTTCCTTGAAATACTATTACCACTTATAGTCCTTCTTGATACTTTCTTAGTCTTAAATCTTGCAAGTTATGTTCATTTGTACATTCATTCAAAAACTAAGAATGGAAGCTGGGTGTAGTGGCTGAGACAGTTGGATCACCAATTCAAAATCAGTATGGACAATTTAGTGAGACTATCTCAAGATAAAGCAAAAGCAACTGAGCATGGTGGTCCCACTTGTAACCCCACCAGTCTAGGAGTCTGAGGCAAGGGGATCACAAATTCCGGCTCAATCTGGGCAGTTTAGTCAGGCATGGTGGTGCGAGGCTGTATTCCCAGCACTTGGGAAGCTGAAGCAGGAGGATTGCTGTGAATTTGAGATAAAGTCCAGCCTGGACTACATAGTGAGACCCTGTCTTAAAAAAAAAACAAAGAAAAGTCTGGGCAACTTAGTGACTTAGTGAGACCCTGTCTCAAAAAAGATGGGGAGTTGGAATGTAGCTCAGTGTGAAGGCCTTGAGTTCAATCCCCAGTACTGCATGCAATTAGTCAGTCAGTCAGTCAGTCCATCCGTGGAGCAGAATGCCACTTCTCCACAAAGCTCTTCTCTGGGGTTGTGTCATCAGTGAACAAGATAAATATGATCACTGTTGTCAGGGGGCTTATAGTCCAGATGAAGAGTAGCCATTCATTCAAGTCAACTAGTATTTAGCACCTGCTGTTTGCCGGATATTCCTGTAGTAACAACTAAAGATAATGTTGTAAATTATACAATTACATATATATATACATATATATATTTTTTTAAACTTATATTGTTTGTATAATTAGTCAAGAAGCTCTACACTGAGCTACATCTCCAGCCCTTTTTTATTTTTCATTTTCAGTCAGGGTCTTGTTAAATTGCCAGTGCTGGTGTCAAACTTGTGATCCATCTGCCTCAGCCTCTGCAGTAGCTGGAATTACAGGGGTGCACCACCATGCCCAGCTCTCATCTTAATTGTACTTTAAAGAAGTGTGGTCATCCTTCATTATGCACTGGGAACTGGTTCCAGGATATCCTCCCTTCCACTAGGGATACAAAATCTATGGATGCTCAAGTCCCAGCGCCAGCGTTTGCATATAACCTATGGCCATCCTCCCATTTACTTTATGTCTTTTTTTTTTTTTTTTTTTTGTCTTTTTGAGACAGGGTCTCACTGTGCAGTTCAGGCTGGCCTTGAGCTCACTTTGTAGTCCAGGCTGGTCTCAAACTCACAATGATCCTCCTGCCTCAGCCTCCTGAGTGCTGGGATTACAGGCATGAGCCACCACACCTGGCTCCTCCTATTTACTTTAAATCATCTTTGGATGAAATACCTGATACAATGTAAGGTGCTATATCAATAGTTGCAATGCTCTATTGTTTCAGGAATAATGATGAGGACAAAATGTATACCTGTCAAGTACAGATGAACTTTTTCTCCTGACATTTTCAATCTATGGTCAGCTGAATTTGCAAATACACAAGATTGATTGAATAGGAAGTTGTGAAACCCTAAAATAAATTAGGATGTGAATAAGAGGCAGTCAGGAAAGAATTCCTTTGAGGAAGGAACATTGAATTGTCCAGGTCCCATGTACGGCAACTCAGATGGAAACAGGGCAGGGAGACAGGAGAAGTTAATTATTTATTATAATTACTTTTCATGAAGTTATCAACTGGTGTAGCATCATAAGAATGAAAGTCTGCTCTCATCCTTTGCTGCTGTCATAAGCTTTATGATTGAGACATAGACTCCTTTATTGCAGAATCCACAGTTCCAGTTCTTCTTTAACTGGTCAATGATTATTTTGAAATCTCTACTGGCAGCACAAAAGAAGTTTGTAGTCTTATTTAGTTATGTTTATGAAACTGGATTAAACCCAGGGACTTCACGTTGAGCTACATCCTTACCCCTTTTTTAATTTAATTTTGGTACAGGGTCTCATTAAGTTCCCCAGCCTGGGTTCCTTCTGCTGTCGCCTTTCAGAGTACAGGGGTGTACCACCAAGCCTGGCTAGAAGTTTGTATTCTTTTTTTTTTTTTTTTGGTACTGGGGGTCGAACTCATGACCTTGCACTTGCCAGGCAGGTGCTTAAGCCACTGAGCTAAATCCCCAGCCCGAAGTTTGTATTCTTGATGGGAAGTCAGGAGATACACATGGGAGGATAATTAACAATGTACACCAAGTCTCAAATGGATGGTGTAAATATTTCTGACCTTTAGAAGGGCACAGTAGTGATTATAGAAGACCTTGTGGGTAGTGAGGCTGGAACTGAAGGAAGAGACTCAGAAAAGCAAGGAAAGGCACTGAGCATTTCCAGTAGCAGGTAAAGGAAAGAGCAAAGGCAAGGAAGTGGGAATTGCAAATTGTTTCATTTGTTTGTTTTGTACCATGATCACAACCTGGCACTTACCAGGCAAGCACTTGAACCTCTGAGCTAAGTCCCAAGCCCAGGAATTCCAAATTGTAGTGGGGACAGGTGTACCATTTCCTGTGGGCTTAGGGTCCCAGAATAATGTGACAGAAAGTGGCAGGGGCCTTGGGAAACTTCTTGAGTATCAAACAAAGGCACTGAGACTATCCTCTGAGCAGAGATAGCATGTGAGGAACACTGTGTTAGAATTATTCCGGTACTCAAAGCTAGACACAGACCTGAGACCAGGGGGTGAGCAGGCGGCTGTGAAGCAGTGGGAGGGGACTGGTACCTAAAGGACCTAAGACCTCGCGAGGTTGTGTTGGGGTTGTACCAGAGATAAGGAGTGTGTGTATGTGTGTGTGTGTGTGGGTCCTCTCTGTCCCTTGTCTCTTTCCTGATGGGTCTTACTTTGTAGCCTAGGCTGGTTTTGAATTTGTAATTCTTTTGCCTCAGCCTCCCTGGTGTTGGGATTACAGGATGTTCCTAACTCCTCCATGTGTTTCTTCCAGGACTTTCCCCCCTCTTAATCTGCTCAAGAACTAACCTGTGGTGGCACACCCCTGTAATCCTGGCATTCAGGAGGCTGAGGCAGGAGGATCACTGCATGTTTGAGGCCAGCCTGAACTATACATAGTGAGACCCAGGAGAGAAAGAGGGAAGGAAGGAGGGAGGGAGAAAGAGAGAGAAAGACAGAGAAAGAGAGTGACTGAGAGCCATCAGTTCTGAAGGCCACTTACAAAGCTGCTCACCATCCCTGGGCTCTTTCTGTACTTCCCCTTTCATTTTTGTGTTTTAATCCAAACTTCTGCCCCCAGCATGCCTTTGGAACTAGTCTTGCTGAGTCATTAGTGAATTCCTAGCTGCTGATTGAGTTGTTTTCCAAGCCCTTATCTTCCTTGTTTTCTCCAACATTTGACATTTTGAGACCGTTTCCTTTTGGCTTATGTAGCATTCTTCTTTGCCTCCTTTCCCAGTCCTTTCTCCCACTCCCATCAAGGGCTTCTCTTTTACCAGTCAGTATGTACTGTTGATGATTTCCAAGGTCTATTCTTTTGTCTTTTTTTTTTTTTTGTCTTTTTGAAACAGGGTCTCACTATGCAGTTCAGGCTGGCCTTGAGCTCACTTTTTAGCCCAGGCTGGTCTCGAACTCACAATGATCCTCCTGCCTCAGCCTCCTGAGTGCTGGGATTACAGGCGTGAGCCACCATGCCCGGCTCTTTGTCCTCTTGTAAGAGCTATTATTTTGTTGGATTTTTACTATGTGCCAGTGCCGATATTAAAATGCCTCACACAAATTATTCTTAAACCTGGCAACAATCCCCAAAAAGTAGACCATTCTTTGATACATAAAGAAATCAAGGCTTAATGAGTTTAATTTTCCCCAAGGTTACACAGTTAATGGCAGAGCCAGAACTTGCATCTGAGCCTGGCTTATCCTATAGGTAAAGCCAGCTATAGCTGGTGGACCCAAGGGTCCTGCCATGGACATTAGCTTGCAGCCTGTGTCCGTGTGTACCGAACACAAGTGTTTCTGCCTCACCCAACTCCTCCTCTCACCCGTCCAGCCCCACATTGGTAACTGTGATCCAGCCATGAGCTTGGGCTTGGTCTCAGCTGGGCCTCTCCCCTTCTCCCGCTCCACACTCAGCTGTCCCTTGGCCAGTCCTCTCATGGCTCTTAATTTCTCTGATGTTCATCTCTCAGGATGGCCACTCACTTCCTCAGTCGGGCTCTTCCCATGTCTCTCCTGAACTGTTGCTGCTTTTCTCTTCTACTCTCCCTCCCTCCCATCCTTCCTGCACAGTGCTGTCAGAACGCTCTCTTTCTGTTCTGGTTGTGCTGTTCTCTGGGCTAAAACGCCTGAGTGTTTCTTGATAGTGTAACTGCTGCGGTCAAGCCTCATTTTCCTGTCTTCTCTCCGGCCTCTGCAAGTCTTTTTGCTTCTGCCAGTGCTTGTGGTTCCCTAGACCAGCACACTCACTGAGCTCCATGCATAGTTCTTCCCTCTTTCAGGATTATCCTTTCTTCCTGCTTTTTCTGAGGAGTGTTTTTAAGGCTTATCCAAGAAATAAGTAAGTAAATAAATAAATAAAAACATCATTTCAGAGTGGTACCTTGGCTTCTAGGCCTTCACTTATTCCCAGTCTTTCTTAGAGGGACTAGAAATTGCCTTTTTTACATTCCCAAAGCATCTCATTTGAAGCTTAGCACATTGTGTAATAGTTTATCCATGTCTGGTTCACCCTAAAGGCAGAAATTTCTTTCTTACATTTTAATCTGGTATTGAGCATGCTGCCCGGGACATGGTGCAGCGGCTGTTGAATGAGCAGCAGCAGTGTTCTGTAGTACTGTGATCACTGTGGTTGGACTTAGACTGAGGTTAGGGTTCATGATTTTGTGCATGAGGGTGTTTGTTAAAGCTAAAGACTATATAACGTAAGCGTATATAATACCTTGATATATAGTATCAAATAATTTATAAAGTACTTTCACAAATGTTCTCTTTCTTTCTCTCTTTTTCTTTTTCTTTTCTTTTTTTGAGACAGGATCTCACTATGTAGTGTAGGCTGGCCTTGAACTTGGATTTGGTTATATAGCCCAGACTGGCCTTGAACTCACAGTGATCTTCCAGGATCAGCCTCCTGAGTGCTGGGATTACAGGTGTACACCACACCTAACATTTTATCTAATTTTTTTATACTCTAAACCACTGTGAGCCAGTCACAATGACACAGGTTTATAGTTCTAACTATTTGAGAGGCTGAATCAGGAAGGTAGTAAGTTTCAGTCTTCCCTGGGCAGTTTAGTGAGAACCTGTCCCAAAATAAAAATGAAGGGCTGGGGCTGGGCATGGTAGCATAGGCCTGTAATCCCAGCATTCAGATGCAGATGCTGGAGGATTGCCATCTTCAAGGCCAGCCTGGACTATATGCAGCTAGAGCCCGTCTCAATAAAAAAACCAACAAATAAATAAATAAATAAATAAATCTGGGCATGGAGGCATATGCCTACAATTCCAGTACACTGGGAGGCTGAGGCAAGAGGATTATAAATTCTCAGTCTGGGGAATTTGTAATTTAGATCTTGTCTCGAAGTGAAAAATGAAATACAGGATGACAGTATAGCTTAGTGTTAAGGCCTTGGGTTGAATCCCCAAGACTGCAAAATAGATAAATACATACATACTATACTTTAAAAATATATAGTAAAACAATAAAAAGGGCTAAGGATATGTGTAGCTCAGTAAAACCTAAAGCTTCAGAAACTAAAGTAACTTGCTTAAGGTCTTGCACATTAACATAACTCAACATAAGAATTATATTGAACATAAATGCCAGAATCCAGTCTTCTGCAGCCAAATATGATGCTACTTCCACCGCACCCATATAGATGCAGGGAAGGTGGATGAGATGAGAGGCATGAAGGTTAAGGGAAAAGAGTATCCCAGAAAAGGAAGTAACTGCTCTGTGCTTTGCTTTGTTGTGAAAGACAAGTTTTCAGAAGGAAGGCACATCACTAATAGGGTATATTTTCATATAGTCAGGAAAATAGGAAAAGAAAGACTTTGGCTGCAGGCATTTAAAAAGAATAATTTTATACAGTGAAGTCAGTTTGCCAAGTGGCCAGGGAACACATGAGCATTATGGGAAATGGCAGCCACATGTTGATGCAACTTTTTAAGAGGTATGGTGCTGAAAGGAATCAAAGAGGTTGGTCCTTTAAAAAAACCATCACACCAGCCGAACGTGGTGGCCCACGCCTGTAGTCCCAACACTCAGGAGGCTGAGGCAAGAGGATCGTTGCAAGTTCAAGACCAGACTAGGCTGCAAAGTGAGCTCAAGACCAGCCTGAACTGCATAGCGAGACCCTGTCTCAAGAAGACCAAAAAACCCCCCAAAAACAAAAAAAAAATCACACCTCTAGATATTCTTGCGAGTTCAAGACCAGACTAGGCTGCAAAGTGAGCTCAAGACCAGCCTGAACTGCATAGCAAGACCCTGTCTCAAAAAGACCAAAAAAACCCCAAAAAATGAACAAACAAAAAATCACACCTCTAGATATTCCAAGAAATTCATGATAATTTTGTTGTTGTAGTGCAGACTTGAAAATATACAGTGGAAACTTTGTAGGGAAATACTGGTTTTGTTTTTTTGGTTTTTTTGGCGGGGGTGGGGATACTGTTTGATAGTTAACTATTTTAGACAGTGTAACGTTGGTCATTTCTTTTGTCGTTTTGTTGTTTTGTGACAATGTCTCACTATGCAGTTCAGGCTGGCCTTGAGCTCACTTTGTAACCCAGGCTTCAAACTTGTAGCCATCCTCCTACCTTAGCCTCCTGAGTGCTAGGGTCACAGATGTGCGCCACCATGCCTGGCAGTGTTGGTCATTTCTAATCAGGATAGAATATTAGAGGGTAAATGTTGAATCAGGCCTTAAATGGCAGAGCTAGGACTTTAATCCAAGCCTAACTTAAGATATTATTTGAATACAGGTAGGTATAATGGTATATGCTTACTGTTAGATGTATATCAGAGCCTGAAAACATCTTATATTTACTTAAAATACTCATCTACATATAAGCTTATTTCTCCTTAATCATTATGTATTATCTAGGTGTGATTTAATCAACAAAAAGTTTTCTTGCTGTGCAACTCAGATTGTTTTCTGTGCTAATGATGACCCTCACCCCCACCACCCTTTTTGAGACAGGGCCTCACTTTGTTATACAGGCTGGTCTCAAACTTGTTGTGTAGCTCAGGCTGACCTTAAAGTTGTGATTCCTCCTGCCCCAGCCAGCCCCACAAGTGCTAGGATTATAGGCATGTTCCCCCATACCCCATATGAAAATGTCTAGTCAGGAGACCCCAGAACCTGGGAGGCCGAGGCAGGAGGATTACAGTGAGTTTAAGGTGAGCATGGGGTACAAAGTCAGTTCAAGGCCAGTTTGAACTGCATAATGAAACCCTGTCTCAAAAAGACCAAAAAAAAAAAAAAAAGATCTAATTCAAGCTCTTGGAGAGGCTGAATCAAGAGGAATACAAATTTGAGTCAAGCATGGGCAGTCTACCAGGTGAGGTGGTGCACACCTGTAATCACAGCATTCCGGAGACTGAGACAGGAAGATCGGTATGAGTTCAAAGCTAGCCTGAACTACATAGTAAGACCCTTTCTCAGAAATGGGGGAGGAGGGAGTATTTATTGAGATCCAGAATAAAAAATGAAAAGGAGCTGGGCCGATGAAGCACGTCTGTAATCTCAACATTCTGGGAGGCTGAGGCAGAAAGATTGCAAGTTTGAGTCCATCTTGGGTGACTCAGTGAGACCGTGTCTGAAAATAAAAAGCAGGTTAGGGGTGTAGCTCACTGTGAAGGCCCTGAGTTCAGTTCTCTGGACTGCACATGTATATAGCTGGGGGTGTAGCTCAGTGGTAGAGGACCCTGAGTTGGAGCCCTGGCATGACAAAACCAAACAACTGACTCATTTGTATTGTCCGCATCTCCTAAGAACTGAAGTCTTTTGTCCTATTGATGAGGTGTGTCCTCTGTCCACCAGGTAAAACGGTACCAGTGCACCTTTGAGGGCTGTCCCCGAACCTACAGCACAGCAGGCAACCTGCGCACCCACCAGAAGACTCACCGAGGAGAGTACACCTTCGTCTGTAATCAGGAGGGCTGCGGCAAGGCCTTCCTCACCTCCTACAGCCTCAGGATCCATGTGCGAGTGCACACGAAAGAGAAGCCATTTGAATGTGATGTGCAGGGCTGTGAAAAGGCATTCAACACGCTGTACAGGTCAGCCTCTTCCTGGCCACCAGCCTCTGGGCCGGCCACCGGCCACTGACTCTGATGTTGCTGTGACGACGGAGCTCTTTCTCCTTGAGCAGAAGAGGTGTTCTCTTTCAGGGCTTTGAAAGTCACGAGCATAGCTGGTTACTTTCAGATGGATATTTCTGGGGTTGGCTGGAATGATAGTGCATCTGTGTTCAGTTTTGCATATCATGGAGTGACATACAGGTAGTTGATGTAGTATAATGTCTCCCCTTGGTGCAGGATCTTTATACTAGGATCCTGTATTTTCTTTCCTACCTTCCCTGATAAAACTTTTTTCTACCCTTAGAAATGAGGAGCTGGAGCCAAGCATGGTGATGCATGCCTGTAATCCCAGCTCTTGGGAGGCTGAGGCAGGAAGGTTGCTGTGAGTTTGAAACTAACCTGTACTCCATAGTGAGTTCAAGGCTAGTCTGAACTACATAATGAGACCCTGTCAAAAAAAAAAAAAAATTAAAACTTAAAAAAAAAAGGAAGAAATGAAAGGCACTGCTCACTTGATGGCTTTTTTTTTTTTCACATTTGTGTTAGAGGATTTAGGTTAGTCTCCAAATATTTGGTATAAAATAACAGAAATGGTAGCACTTAGAAGTATGATGACAACTGATAAGTGAGTGAACGCACAGAGAGGCTCTGTGATTGGTTCAGGGTCCCCATCCAGTAGGATGTGGCTCCAGGACTCACATCCCGTTCAGTCTGTCTCTGGAGTCCTGCCCGGCACTCTGTGTTGTTTACCTCTTTGAATTACTCTTTGGGTGAAACACCTTGTGTACTCACACTGAGGGTATAGAATTCCTGCACACCTGATCCTGGGGCACGTGAAGCTGGCACAGGCAGGCTCTGTAGTTCATTATCCCACTGGGCATTTCTCTGGGATATTTTGCAGACTGAAAGCACATCAGAGGCTTCACACAGGGAAGACATTTAACTGTGAATCTGAAGGCTGCAGCAAATACTTCACCACACTCAGTGATCTGAGGAAGCACATTCGAACCCACACAGGAGAAAAGCCATTTCGGTAGGTCCTGCAGTTTTCTATTTGTCGTCTGTCAGTTTTTATTTGGGTGTCTTGATGTTCTCTAGGAACTTATCATCTGAGCTGTAACCAGCTGCTTCAGATAAGAGTAATGCAGTAGGTCCCAAGGCCACCCTCCCGCTGTGCATGATGGCCTTTCAGCCTTGTTCCCCACCCCTTTTTTTGGTATTAGTGGGAACTGAACCCAGGGCCTTCACATTAAGTGACATCCCCAGTTCTGTTTTTAAAATTTTACTTTGAGACAGAGTCTTGCTAAGTTGCTTAGGCCGACTTTGAACTTGAGATCCTCCTGCCTCAGCCTCCTGGTAGCAGGGCATATGGGCATGTTCCACCACACCTGGGATTTTCCTTTTATTCAAGAAGTATTTGTTAGGGGTCAGGGATATAACACAGTGGCACAAGTGCTCACCTGGCAAGTATGAGGTTGTAAGTTTGATACCTGGTACCAAAAAAAAAAAAAAAAAAAGAAGAAGTATTTGTTGAAACTTCAGAATGTGGTAGGTGTCTCCTCAAGAACCTTGACCTGAGCTGGGGATATAGCTTAGTGGCATAAGCACCTGCCTGGCAAACATAAGATCCTGAGTTCGATTCCTAGTACCAGAAAAAAAAAAAAAGGAACCTTGACCTGGTGGAAAAGAATTATAAGAAAGTAGGCAGTAGACAGTAGACTGAGGCTGTGAGATGCTCAAAGTGCCAAGTGCCCTGAGGACTAGAAAGGTCACTCACTGCAAGAACTGAAGAGAGGCAGGGAGGGAGAGATATGAAAGGAAGTAAGGGGCGGGAACTCATAGATGACTGGCACAGGTATTGTTACTTGTCTAGGTGTTGCTTTATAGTATCTCACTTGTGTACACAAACAGGATGGTACATACACATACCTACACGTTCAATGTGTACACTTGAAGGCAAGACTTGTATCATCTGCTTTCCTTTCTGATCATAGGATATTCAAGGCATTTGATTAGGTGTTCAGAAACAGCTTTGGGATGGTTATTGACATTTTCTATGAAATAATCTGTAAGGATTTCTATAGATACAAGTATATTATTTTGAATTTTGGCAGGAGTTATTGCTGTTATGTTCATGGCATTAAATATGGTGCCTATCCATTCTCAAGTGACTGATTAGTATACTTAGAAGCAATTTAAAAGTCTTAAAAGCACAGTTAGTTTTTAGATAGCAATTAAGTAGAATTAAGTTTTTGAATTACAGATACATTCCTGATTCATGACCCCTTTAAGGACAAGCTTAGCGTCTTGGTTACTTTTCTCTAATTGTTAAAACAAAATACCTGCTGCCCAAAATTAGGGAAGGAAAAGTTTACTTAGCTTATTAGTTTTTGGAGATTTCTGTTCATACTCAGCTAGCTCCAAGGCAGGGTGGTATGGCTATGGGGCAGCCATTCATGGCAGCCACAAGGGACAAGAGCAAAAAGGACAAAAAGGAAAAAAAGCAGGCCTCGTTCCTTTCCTTGTGTTATATGCAAACTGCCTGAGGCTTGATGCAGTAATCATGCCACCAATCCCAGTGCTAGACAGTGAACCAATCACAAATGCTAGATTTAGTCACCTCCATGACTGCCTGAGGCTTTGGAGGGGCCACCTGATACAAACCATAATGCATAGTTACAAACTAGTTGGTTTCTGTGTGATGCTCTGAAGCTTGGGTTATTTTACCCCATAGGCAGCAAAGGCCCTCTGATTTCTATCTAGTATTTATTTTTCTGATGATTAAAACTGCTATTTTTTCTTGACTATTAGATGGGACCTTAGATTTATGATAATATATAATTAAAATTCTATTTAAGGAAACTATACTGTAGTTTATACTAAAATGGATATGTTCACAAGTGTAAGTATTGAATGCCTGTTGTGCGCAAGAGCTGAGCATTTGTGAAGGGCCGTGTGGACCCTGTCTTCCTTCTAAAAGTTTATGGTCCAGGAGAACAGATAACAGATGTCCACACGAAGACAAATTAAGACAGGAAAAGAGAGCTGCCATAAAAGATCACATAGCTGTGTGCCTGATTGCTAAGAGAGAAAAATTACTTCTAGCTTTGGTTATGCAGAAGTAAGAGAAGAAAAGGAGACCTGGACACTGAAGGTTACAGTGTTCCAGCTGATCTCTTCTGACAGTTATGTTTGAAGATTATAGTTCAAGCCCTGTACACATACATGTGAGAGCCTCTTTACCTTCTCTTCATATCTGTAGTGTTTCACTGGCTGTAGATGCTCCAAGTGTACTCTCACTGTCAATAGAGCTCTGTTAAACAGTCAGAAGGCTTTTGTTAGCAGGGCCATGCACACACCCTTCCTGTCAGCCAAAGGACTCACCCCAAGCCCTCTGCTCCTTCAGCTTGCACACACGCTGCTTTGCCTTGCTTCTTCAAGAACTGCCCCTCATTCCCGTCTCTGAAACCAGTGTTGCCAGTCTGGCTTTGAGTTCTAAACGTTTTGGTATAGTTGATGTTTACAGGAGATATAGAAGGTGAAGGTTTCTTAGCCAATAACTCCCATTTCTCTTTGCTTAAACACCTTCTTTAGCTGTGATCACGATGGCTGTGGAAAAGCGTTTGCAGCAAGCCACCACCTTAAAACTCACGTCCGCACACATACTGGTGAGTTCAGGCTGGTTTTTGCTCTTCCTTTTAACCTTTATCAACCCTCTACCTGTGTTCCACTGAGAACTGCAGAGCTAGGTGGAGAGGCTGAGCCTAATCAGCTTAGCCTTCACCTGTAATGTTTGAGTTTCTTTCAGAGATGAAAGGATTTAAAGGTTGGGTTCAGGAATCTAATTAAGAAATGAAAGCAGTACAGAAATACTCTTTAAAAAAACCAAGCTCATGAGAAACTGAATTTTCTCCTTGAAAATTTTCCAAGAATGAAAAAACAAAACAATCAAAAAACTTGCGAGTAATGAGCATTCTTGTTGCTTTGTTTTGCATGAAGTTTCAGATCTGAGATAATTAATGTGTAATTTATTCAGCTTTTAACAACTGCTACTTCAGCCCTCATGAAAATATTTAAGGAAAGATAGATTTCTTAATCCATTGAAATGATTTTATGGTGAAATTAACACTACTTTGTCATTCTTGCAGGTGAAAGACCCTTCTTCTGCCCGAGCAATGGCTGTGAGAAAACATTTAGCACTCAGTACAGTCTCAAAAGTCACATGAAAGGTCATGATAACAAGGGACACTCATACAATGCACTTCCACAACACAATGGATCAGAGGTGTGCAGTGTTCTTATCTCTTGTCTTGATCAGGGCACCACAGGATGGCAGTTGTTGGTGTCTCATAAGGAAGGTTTAAATATCTTCACTATATCACAACTAGAGGAAAAAATCAGGGTCAAGATCCTTGTCTTTGCATGAGAGTAGCAGAAGTCAGAACTTTCACTAGTCTCCCTGTGCCAAAGCCTGTACTTTAGCTCTGCCTCATTGCCATCAGGTGTGACAGAAGAAGGTGCTCTAGAATCCAGACATCTCAAAAATGGCTTTCAGGGGCTGGGCTGGGCATGGTGGCACACACCTGTAATCCCAGCACTTGGGAAGCCAGGCAGGCGGATTGCAGCAAGTTTGAGGCCAGCCTGGGCTGTGTAGTGAGGTCAAAACCAGTCTGAATTAAATCCTAAGACCATGTCTCCAAAAAAGGCTTTCAAAGGGTCAACTAGAAATTCTTAAGAGAGTGTCAGTGTCATTTACTCCATTCATGCCTATAATTGACAAATCTGTACTTGAGTTTGGGACACAAATTAATGTTGTTTCATGTATCCATTAACTTGTCGTTGGAGATGCAAGCAAGGTCTGAAGGGACATTCTTTTTTTTTTTTTTTTTTTGGTAGCAGCACTGGTGTTGAACCCAGGGTCTTCACACTGAGCTACATCTCCAATCTTGTGTTTTATATTTTGTTTTATTGTTCTCTTTTTTTAAACTCAGAGTCTTGCTAAATCACTAAATTGCCCCGGGTTGGACTCAAACTTTTGATCCTTCTGCCTCAGCCTCCCAGAGTGCTGAGATTACAGGTGTGTGTCACAATGCTTAGGTTGGTCCTTGTTTTGAATTGTCTATAAACCAGACAGTCTGAGAGCCACTGGCTAAAGATGGTGAGCCCCAGAACAAGGTTCTGTGGAGCTATAAGCAGTTTTGTTCTTTCCCTACCCCCTCCGTATTTCCTGATCCCCTACCAGAGAGATCCTTGCTCCATTCCAGAGAGATCTTAGGATCAATTTACTATTGTTAATTCTAATGCAGTATAGAGCCCTGAAAAGTGAGAACTACTGTTTTATTATTTTATTGTTTTATGGGTAAAGAAACTGAAGCTGATACAGCAAAGTGTGTTCACTCTGCCTTCAGAATATATCCAGATTCTGATCACCTCTTCTAATTTCTGTCTTCAACCACTGTTGTCTTTTGTTTGGATTATTGCCATCACTGACCAAGTGAGCTTCTTAGCACCTCTCCCTCCTCTATCCTTTCTCCCTCAGTTCTGCTCCTTGTCATCCCTAGATGGATCTCTTTTCATTATCCAGTTGGGAGAACTTCCTTTAGGGTCAGGCCTCACATGCCATTGGTGTTGCCTTTGAATCCATGGTAATATCTCTAGCTTGGATCTTTTTAGAACTGTGGACTTACATATCACTTATCCCCTTTGGAATACTGAAATTCTTTTCTTTGCTTGCTTGCTTTCTTTCTTTCTTTCTTTCTTTCTTTCTTTCTTTCTTTCTTTCTTTCTTTCTTTCTTTCTTTCTCTTGCTATGTAGCTCAGGCTGCCTCAAACTAGTGGTGAGCCTCTTGCCTCTGTCTCTGCTTCCTAAATGCCAGGATTACAGGCATGCGACACCATGCCTGCCTTGAAGTTCTTGAAGTATGTAGCATGATTTTGATTTTGAAAGCAGTAACATGCTCTTAATTCTTTGTTTGTTTGTTTGGTACTGGGAATTGAACTCAAGACTTCCTCCTTGTCAGGCAGATGCTGTGCCACTGAGCTATATCCCCAGCCTTCTGAATTCTCTTTAAAGAGAATGGTGTGTCTTTAAAAGGATCCCAGTCCCTGAGTTTTATTAGCAGTAATAGGTCAGTATTATTATTATCATCCCCATATTACTGATTAAGAAATTTGAGGCAAGGAGAAATTAAATAACTTGCATAAGTATCCAGAGCTTGTAATTAGTCTAATTTCGGTAGGCAGTGTGATTCCAGAGCCAGTTCTTACACTTGTGTCATAAGGGATAGAATTGCATTTGTTGTGAAGAGGCCAAATCTCAGCTGTCTCAATGCAAAGCCAAACTCTATCACTAATCACATGACCTTTGGCAGATAAGTTCCTTGTGCTCAGTTTCTTCATCAGTAAAAGCCAGGAATCTGTCATCATGGCACATGCCTGTAATCCCAGCACTTGGGAAGTTGAGGCAGAAGGGTCACTATGAGTTCTAGGCCAGCCTGGACTACAAAATGAGTTCAAGGCCAGCCTAAACTACAAAGTGAGACCCTGTCTCAAAAAAGAAAAAGGTAAATTTAAAAGTTTGTGAGTCTATCTGCTAAGCTACATTTATGAAGTCGTAATCAATTTTCTCATTTTTTTGTAGCAATCTATGAATAATTTATCTACCAACAGCCTCTGAGCATTAGTGCGCACCAATGCTCACTCCACAGTCCTCCCCTTGTCCTGTTCCCTTGGTGAGGAGAGGTGTTGAATCTTGCACTTCACATGCCCTCTACTTGCCTTCCAGTCCCCAGGCAGGGTCTTCCGTGGGGCTCCAGACTTGCATAGCCCACCACCTCCTCAGTGTTTCCACCCAGAGAGTATTTCCTCTTCTCTGACTTGACTTCATGTGTCCAAACCTGTTCCTCCTGCAATTTTCTCATCTTAGTAAGTGGCAGCCTGGTTTTTCTAGTAGCAGAGCCAAAAATCTAATATCTAACCCTCTTTTCCCCTCATATCACACATACCAGCGAAGTCTGCCAGCTCTCCCTCGAGAATGTATCTAGAATCTGATCACTTTTCGGATTATTTCCCTCATTCTGCTTACTGTCTGTGGGCCTGGATTATCGCAGTAACTTGCCACACAGACTTCTTGGCACCTTTCCTTTCTCCTTTCCCTGACACCCTGGCCTGCTACAGACCATCTTACGTATATCACCCAGAGCAGTCTTTCTAAACCATGGTGCAGACACCTTGTCTGCTTACAACAGAGGTTCTTGAATCATTTAGAGTAAACATCCAGATCTTTCCAGGGCTCCATGAGGTCCTAGGTTCTCCGGCCTGGCCATGTTTCCACTCCTCACTTCTCTTTGAACCTAGGAACGTCTGCTTCTACCTCCGGCCTTCTTATGTACTGAGCTCTCTACTTGTAACACTTTCCTCAGGTACATGCATGGTCCTTACCCTCTTTTCTCCAGTTTCTGCTCAGATGCCCCTTACCTATGAGGTTTTCCCTAAATATCTAATAAAAGAACAACCTCTTGCTGGGGACAACAGTGTGTGTGCTGTAATTCAGCACTCAGGGAGGCTGAGGCAGGAGGGTTGCAAGTTTGAGCCCAGCCTGAGCAAGTTAACAAATGAAAATAAGAAAGGACTAGAGATATAACTCACTGTGAAGGTCTTGGGCTCAATCCCCAGTTACACAAAACAAAATACAAAAACTACTGTCCCAACATTCCCTATTCCTTTCACTCTTCATAACACTTAGCATCATTCTGCATGCTGTATGCCTGTTTTATCTTCACTACTATAGAAGCTCATAGGGACAGAGTCTGTTGTATCCCTGGATCCAGAACAGTTCCTGATACATGGTAGATGCTCAGTGAATACCCAGATGCTTCCTTATCTGCAGGGGATGTGTTCCAAGCTCCCTGGTAGATGCCAAAAGCTGCAGTAACAGCCAACCCTGTGTCGCCATGTTTTTTTCCTATACTTACATACTTATGTTAAAGTTTAACTTGTAAATTAGGCACAGTAAGAGACTGACAACAGTATAAAATAATCAAATTACCAACATCATTACCCTTGTGCTTTGGGGCCATTATTAAGATAAGGTTTGCTCTAACACAAGGCCTGCAGCACTGTGGCAGTTGGTCTGATGGCCCAGATGGCTACTGAGTGACTAATGTGGGTAGAGTGGCCAAGAAGGTCAGTGTGGTACAAGATTTCATTGCACTGCTCAGATTGATATGCAGTTTAAAGTTTAGGAATTACTGGGTGTGGTGGCACACACCTGTAATCCCAGCACTCAGGAGGCTGAGGCAGGAGGATAATTTTGAGTTTGAGGCCAGCCTGCACTGCATAGCGAGATCCTGTCTCAGAAAACCAAAAACTAATCAAACAAACAAACAAAAGTCTTTGGAGTTATTTCCTTCTGGAATTTAATATTTTCAGACCACAATTGCCCCTGGGTAACCGAAACTGTAGAAAACAGCACAATGAATGTGGAGGCTATTGTATTTGTTGATTGTGTGTAGTAGTGGGAGGTAGGCTGGGTGTGTGAATTGTGACTGACACTCTAGGAGTCCAAAGTTCAGCATTATCTTGGACAGCAGAATTTGAATAGTTAATCCTCAGTACCACTCTGAATCAGGAACCCTGAGGTGTCCATATTGAGGACATAGCGGTCCTCAACAGAAGGGCCACTGATGTGTTGATCAGAAGCACTAGGTTTGTGAAGCACATAATTAGCCATATGCTTGGCAGGGGGCACATCACTCTCACTGTCATAGCATGGATTTTCTCATATTTCAAATGAGTTCTAGAGTAATACTCCCAAGGTTTATATGAATAACAGATGAGTCATGTGAAATTGCTTTATAAATGATGAAACCAATTACACCAGTATTATTACTTACCTATTTTAGCATTCATTACTCTGGAACCCACTAATTTAGAAGTCATTAACTATTAACTTTCAGAAATATGAAGTTCTAGGAGTATAGTGGCACACACCTGTAATCTCAGTATTTGGGAGGACAAGGCAGTAGGATCATCATCAGTTCGAGGCCATCTTGGGTTGCCTGGTGAGGTTAAGGCTCACCTGAACTACATAGCAAGCCTCTGTCTCAAAAACTAAAAAAATTAAAAAGTGAACACTGTTCTTAGCCCTTGCTTCGGATGGGTCATATCTCTCCGTGTAACATGTGCAAATATTTGGAACCTCAGCTGCACTGTAATCAAGTATAGTATTATGTAATATGCTACCCTGAATGCTGATTTCTAATTTTTTCTCTTTCACAGGATACAAATCACTCACTTTATCTGAGTGACTTGCACCTCCTGTCTACAGATTCTGAATTGGGAGAAAATTCCAATACAGTAAGTGTACCTGGGATATGGGTGTCAGAAAAATAGATGGGAGAACTGAGTACTCCTTTTGGTGGAAAAATTGAGCAAGGCCAGTGTGACATCTTCTAGATTTAATTGCTTAATCGCTGACCTTTTAGGATTTTCCCACCTTCTCTTGATGAGAATACTACTATTAGGAGAAGTTGTTCTGACCTTTGTGTAATACATTTTGATCCAAGTCACTCACTTGACAGCCTCTTGGCCCAGAAAGTTTCTTTTCTTATTCATTAACAAATATATATTGAGCACTATTTCAGACCCTATTCCAGGGCTGTGCTTTCAGGGATGACAAAGAAGATGGGGTTTTCCTTGCAGAACTTCCAAGTCCAGGACTATAAGATGCCAGAATTCCAATATTGAGACCTTCTCTTACCCTGCCTGTCTGACCTGGTTGTCTTCTTCCTTTAAACCCACTTGATTGGGTTTTGGAGAGAATTTATACAGGCCCCTACCAAAAACCAGCCCCACTCTATGTTGAACTCATTGCAGAAAACTGATGTTTTCTATCCATTTGCACGCCTCCATGATACAGACCACAACATTGAGTCTGAACTTGTGCAGCTTCTTTCATACAATTTGAATGTTTTCCTAGGTTGATAAAACTAATTGTGAGTTTGATGTTTGCTGGCAAGGAAATATAGCTGGATTTTTCCATCACTTTACACATAATGAATAAATATGATTGAAAGCATTTGAATAGAGACTGACTTAGGTATGCTTTAAAACACCTGCTGTTTCTTAAAGTTACATTTCTGGAGTCAGCACTTCTAAAAATGTAGGTTCTGCTGGGCATCATGGAGTACAGCTGTAATCCCTGCACTTGGGAAGACTGAAGCAGGAAGACTGCACATTTGAGCCTAGCCTGGGCAACTTAGCAAGATAGAAAATCTCTCTCCAAATTTTTAAAAGAATTGTAAGAGAGCTGGGATTGTAGCTAAGTGAAAGGCACTGGGTTCAATCACAGTACCAAAAGGAAGGGGTGGAGGGAAGGGAGAGAAGAAGCCAGCCAGAAGATCCTAGTGGGATGCAGTGGCACGTGTCTGTGATCCTAGCTACTCAGGAGGATCAGTGGAGCCCTGGAGTTCCAGGCCAGGCTTGGCATCACTCCATCTAAAAAAATTTTTTTAAATTTTAAAATCAAATAAATAAAAATGTTGGTTCTTCTGGAAATGGAAAGCACCTGAAGCCCTGGTTCTCCTTTTAGTAACAACAGAGTTGCTCTTATGAGACCAACTCTTCCACCGAAGACAGCTTCAAACTCTGCATGGAATATAAAAAGGAATTATGTGAAGGTACCAGTGAGGAAGTAACAGCAAGCAGAAGTAGCCGTGGAAGATGAGAAGATCATAAAAGACCTCGGTGACCTTGCAGGCCTTGGGCAAACCCCACTTGGCACCGGTGCGGTGGCCAGACTCAGAGAAAACTCAATTTTGCTGATTTGAAAAACTAAAGGGCAAAATTCAGGGTGACCAGGGTATCTGGAAACCCAAGAGGAATGGCCTAGGAAAGAAAGAGCTGCGAAGGGGAAGCCTCATGTTCTATGTGTAAGCTGTTCACATCTCTGCTCACCAGTGAGTTATGGATGTGCAGGACAGACTAGGCAGCTCAGCTAAGACCAATAAACTAAACAGAGATCAGCCTCTGTCTAGAGCAACAGAGACCGAATTAACGGAATGTTCAAGTTAGATAAATCAACACTCTCCTGGCCCAGAGATTTAGCTCCTCGGCAAAGTGCCTGTCTGGTAAGTGCAGAGCCCTGAGTTGGATCTCTGGTACCAAAACAAAAACAAAACACAACAAAACATTCTTCCAAGAAGTGTAAGTGAATCCACAGTCTGTCTAAAACATGACTCCTCTTCAAGAGAAAAGGTAATCCATGGAGATCAACCTCAAAATGACCCATCTGGATGTTCAAATTCATGAAGATTTTTAGTAGTTATTATGCACTCAAGGACATAAAGAAACTGGGTGTGGCTGTGCAGGCTGTAAGCCTAAAACTCTGGAGACTGAGGCAGTCTTGAGTTCAAGGCTAGCCTGGGCTACCATAGTGAGTTCAGGGTGCTGGCTTCAATTGTACATATACATTGTGAGTTCAAGGCCAGTGTAATTTACATAGTGAGACTCTGTCTCAAAAAATATACTGTACAAAAGAAAAAGGAAAGGAAGATGGAAGGAAGGAAGGAGAAGGAAGGAAAGGAAAGGGAAAAGGAAAGGAAAGGAAAGGAAAGGAAAGGAAAGGGGAAAGAAAAGAGGAAAGGCAAGGCAAAAGAGAGGGCAAATAAACACACACACCACATACACTATACAATCTCAGTCAAACGAAATGGCATTTTGTGTATGGATGTGCAGGACCTAGAGGGGCACATCGAACTAAGCTGCTTATGACTGTGAATGACTTTGTTCTTTGCTTTTTGTGTTTTTATTCCTTATATGCACATATTAATTTTTTAAAAATGAAGATTATCTTTAGAACTCAAAAACCATACAATAAAAGGACATAAAAGAACATGTTTCAACAAAGAAATGGTTGAACAAACAGGAAATCTCAGAGAAATAAAAGCTATAAAAAATGAACCAAGTGGAAATTTTAGAACTGAAAAATATGTAAGAAATTAAATGGTCAAAAATAACAGCAGCCAAACTGTTAAGTTGAAGTTATCAATCTGAAGAACAAAGAGAAAAACACTAAGTACTTTATGTGATTTTTATTTGTGTTCACATTTCTTTCTTTTTTTTTTTTTTTTTTTGTCTTTTTGAGACAGGGTCTTACCATGCATTTCAGGGTGGCCTTGAGTTCACTTTGTAGCCCAGGCTGGTCTCGAATTTGCAACAGTCCTCCTGCCTCAGCCTCCCAAGTGCTGGGTTATAGGCATGCACAACCATACCCAGCTGTATTCACATTTGAAAACTAATTTTTTTTTTGAGACAATGTCTCGCTATGTAGTCCAGCTGACCTTGAACTCAACAGCTATCCTGCTTCAGCCTCCCAAATGCTGGGATTACACATGTATGCCACCATACACAGCACCACAGAACTGATTTCTAAAAGTTTATATAGTGGGTGGCCTAGAAGCCCTCTTGAGTTACCTCACCTAAGATTCTGGGTATAGTGTTCCTTTATGATTGAAGTCTACTCTCGCCAAGACTATGATAAATGACTGAGAAGCCTTTATTTTTTTTTCTTTTTCTTGAAATACTATGTTGTTCAGGCTGGCCTTGAATTTATGGCAGTCTTCCTGCTTCAGCCTCCCAAGTGCTGGAATTGCAAGTGTGCACCACCATGCCTGGCTTTTTGGAGCCCTAGATTTGCCAGATATAACTGGAATAAGAATATATTGAGAGGGCCAGGGATTTAGCTCAGTGGCTCAGGTGTTTGCCTAGTAAGCATGAGGTCATGAGTTTGATCCCCAGTACCAAAAGAATATATATATATATATATATATATATATATATATATATATATAGAGAGAGAGAGAGAGAGAGAGAGAGAGAGAGAGAGAGAGGGAGAGAGAGACAGACAGACAGAGAACATGTAAAAAATTGATACACATCTATAATCCCAGCACTTAGGAGGCTGAGGCAGGAGGATCTTTGTGCATTTGAGGTTACCCTGAACTACATCACAAAACCATGTCTCAAACAGAACAAGAAAAGGAGGCTATGTCTGCAACATTTTACATCAAAAGAGAATGGCCCTATCCTTTTGCTTTTTTTTTTTTTTTTTTTTTGGTAGCAGGGATTGAACTCATGACCTCATGCTTGCCAGGCAGGTGCTTATGCTGCTGAGCTAAATCCCCAGTCCTTTTTTTTTTTTTTTCTTTTTTGAGACAGGGTCTCAGTATATATTTCAGGCTGGCCTGGAGCTCACTTTGTAGCCTAAGCTAGCCTCAGACTTGTAGCACTCCTCCTCCTGCCTCAGCCTCCTGAGTGCTGGAATTACAAGTGTGTGCTACCACATCCAGCCTACCACATCCAGACTCTTTTGCTTCATTTTTTTAAAAACTGAGACTCGCTAAAACCGAACAGTAAATTTATATGAGATCATCCCTCTCTGAGTTTTTGAACCATCACATGTGTGTGTGTATCCTGGAAATGAACTCTAGTTTGTCAGACCTTTTTTTAAAGGAGGTGGGTGTACCTAGAGAGGGGCCCACTGGGTCCTTTGGTTGCTCCAGGATCCATCCTGGCCTGACAGCTCCCTATGTTCTTCCTGCTCTTTGCCCTTTGCTCCGGGCCTCAAGGCCTAGCCTGTTCTGTCTTACATCCTCTGGAGAGATGTTCCCTCTCATTCTGCCCTGCGTTTGCCCTGAAGCCTGTGCTTTTTCTTTTTCTTTTTTTTTGGGGGGGCTGGCTTGATGACACACACCTGTAACCTCACCTACTCCAGAGGCTGAGGTAGAAGGATGGCCTGAGTCACCTAAGGAAACCCTGTCTCAAAATAAAAAGGACTGAGGATATAGCTCAGTGGGAAGACTGGGTTCAGTGTCTAGTATGGGAAACAAAACAAACTGTTTAAAATTAAAGTGCAATATGCAAATGGAAAGAGCAGTGTAAGTATGCAACTTAAAGAATCGTCACAATCCATCACACCCCTGTAACCAGCACCAAGATCATCCAGAGTGTTTCTACCAACCCTGTGGCCCCTTTTTGTCTCCCAACGGCTGTCCTTACTTGTAACAACTAAATCTGAGTTTTCCTGTTCTTGTGCTTTTGTCATTGAGATCATATACTTTTTCAACTGTATTTTTTGTTGCAAAATTATGTTTAGGAAATCCATCTGTATTGTTCATGTAGTTACAGATCATTCATTCTGGTTTTTGCAAAGTGAGCCAAAGATACAAGTTGGCACTGAGGCAAAGTCTGGCCTGAAAGCAAGTTTTTGTTTAGTCTAAGTGCTGCTCTTAGATTATTTTCATTGTTTTTATTTACAAATTGGTAGATTTCACATAAAAATCTAGACCTCAGCCTGTCCATGGCCTGCATAGTTCCAGGCAGGCAGTGTTCAGCCAAAGGCGTGGAGAAGCCTGGCACTGTGTGCTCCGGCTGCCCCTGCCTGCCCGCTTCCTCCTGCTGCCACTTGCCTGCACCTGGTGCCTTCGTCCGTCTTCCCTATAGACTGCGGCGAGGAGGTGGACTCTGGATAAAGTGGTTGCAGTCTTCCCCTCCCTAAAATGAAGAGCGGTCATTTTACTTAGTGCCTATCAGTAGTTAGGTCCTCAGGCATCATGTGGGGTCCCTGCCCCCCACCATTATATCTTTTTTTAAATGCCTCTTGACATTTTATTAAGTTGAAGGCTATCCTTGTTCCTCGTCATTGTAAGTTTCTTTAATTTGTTTGATTTCTTATCATGTGTACATATTAGAATATCACAGACCAGGCATGATGGTGCATCTTGAGAGGCTGAGAGAGGAGAGAGGCTGAGACAGGAGGATGGAAAGTTTAAGCCCAGCCTAGGTAACTTAGCAAGATCCTGTCTTAAAATAAAATATAAAAAGGGCTGGGGGTATTCAATCCTTGAAGAAAAAAAAAATCATAGATAGTATATAATGACCTTGAAAAACATTCACAATCTGTCCTTATTACATGAGAAAATCAAATTGCAGGTTAATTATGTTAGTCCTTTTTTTTTCCCCCTAATACGACAGCCTGAGATTTGGCTCATTGATTCTGTTGGTTCAAGGTCAGGGGCTACCTGTGTTGATGCCCTCGCTGGCAGTGCAGAGGTAGTGCGTGCATCACATGACGAAAGACAGGAAGGGTGAGCGTGTACATTCTGGTCTGTTTCCTCCTACATGTGTGTGTTTCGGGGGGTCGTGTGGTTCTGGGGACTGACCCTAGGGGCATTCTTCCACTTAGCTACATTCTCAGACTTCACTCATCCTTTTAACATTTTTTATTTTGAGATAAGATCTTGCTAAATTGCCCAGGCCAACCTGGAATTTTTAATCCCCCTGCCTCAGTCTGCCGAGTAGCTGGGATTGCAGGTACTGCGCTGCCACGGTGAACTTCTTTGTTTCTCACTGTCTGTGGCCTTACCACCCTGAGTGCCCGATCTCGTCTTTCCCTCTTGTTACCAAGCACTAGTGTTCAGTGTACTCCAATGACCTTGTCTAATTATAATCACCTCCCAAAGGCCTCACCTCTAAGCACCATAGTCAGGTTAAGTTTCTGTCCTTTAACACTTCACAGTGGGGATTAAATTCCACCATGAGTTTCAAAAGGGACTAACTGTACCCATAATGAATATTATACAATCCTACTTTTATGTGGGATTTGGTTTTTTAGAACAGGGGTTGGCAAGGTTTTTTGGTAAAGGACCAGATACTAAATATTTTAGGCTTGGTGGGCCACATGGTCTCTGTTACAACTTCTTAACATCTCAGGTCACTTTGAAACAGGAGAAGGTAGAAACAGAAAACATATCAAAAGATCATTCTAGTTCCACTACAATAGCTATGTTTTCTAATGGTGAGGAATTATCTCAGGATGGCAGGTCTCACATCTCTGTCCCTCTCTCCATCAGACACAGGGCCAGGACCTCAGCACAATTTCACCAGCAATCATCTTTGAATCAATGTTCCAGGATTCAGATGACACAGCAATTCAGGAAGATCCTCAGCAGACAGGTTTGTTATACTTTCTTCTTGTTCATGTCACAGCTGGAAAGGGAATTCACACTTGACAAGTCCATGATAGGCAAAGAGAAATACTTCACGTAGCTTAAATGAAGCAGGCCTTTTATGAAGGTTCTGAAAAATGAGCCTTTAGTTCAATTCCATCTTTTCCCCAACTTCCCCCAGCTCCTGAACAAGAGTCTTCTTTCCCAGAATCTTTCTGTGGCCTTAGAAGATGGTAGGAGCTATAAGCTTTTCCTTCTGCTGTGATTCCTTGTTCATGAGTGGATAGGACCCACAACCAAGCTTCAGATGCAAAGATCAGACTGTGTTTGAATGGAAATCTGTCTGTATTCACAAGTCATGTCCAAAAGAAAAAAGAAAAGGGAGGTTTCAGAAGCGTCTGAGGACACGCTGTTTCACGGTTAGACCTTTGCTGGGTCATCACACCAGGGAAGTGCATTGCCCAGCAGGCACAGCACTGTGCTACTGAAAGGAGCTTACAGCCACCCTGCTTGCAGAGGAGTGGGCTCTGGCGCACTTCAGTTGTTCTTGTTTAGCCTGTAATGAATGTTGTTGTGGGGTGTATGTGAGGCTTGGGATCTGTATATATGTTTCTATTTCTTTTTCTTACCAGCTGCCTTGATTGAAAGTTTTAATGGTGATGCAGAGTCGGTCAGTGATGTCCCGCCACCCACAGGAAATTCAGCATCTTTATCTCTCCCGCTTGTACTGCAGCCTGGCATCTCCAAGCCACCCCAGCCTCTGCTACCAGTCTCAGCTCCGTCTGCTCCTCCGCCTGCTCCCTCCCTAGGACCTGGTTCCCAGCAATCTGCATTTGGCAACCCCCCTGCTCTCTTACAACCTCCGGAAGTGCCTGTTCTTCATAGCACGCAGTTTGCTGCTAATCATCAAGAGTTTCTTCCGCACCCCCAGGCACCACAGCCCATTGCACCAGGACTTTCTGTTGTTGCTGGGGCTTCTGCATCAGCAGCAGCAGTGGCATCAGCCGTGGCAGCACCCACCCCACCACAAAGTACTACTGATCCCCTGCCAGCTATGGTCCAGACTCTGCCGCTGGGTGCCAACTCTGTCCTAACTAACAATCCCACCATAACCATCACCCCAACTCCCAACACGGCTATCCTGGGGTCCGGCTTAGTGATGGGAGAACAGAACTTACAATGGATATTAAATGGTGCCACCAGTTCACCACAAAACCAAGAACAAACTGTAAGTATTACATACAAACTGGGATGAAGCATACTTAACATGGGGGACATGATCAGAGGATTTCATTTCATTTCAAAAAAGAAAATGACTAGCATACCTACGAAACCTGTGATTCTCTCTCAGGGTCATTTTCTCCATAATCGAGTGGTGTGGATGTAGGGAATTCTATGGTTAGTACCTATGAGAAGGAGGCAGAGAAACAGCCTTTATGTTCGCTTGGCAGTAGGTGCTTGAAAGAGTATTCCATCTGCCATCTCACACTTCATCTCCTACAGGAACACAATCGCAAACTCCAGAGGCCCAAGCATATTTAGGAAAGCAGGTTGCTTTCCAGGCAGTCAGACGGATGCAAGGGACTGGTGTGACCCAGCCAGGCGGGGCCTGGTGGCAGAGGCCACTCCAAAGCAGTAATCTGCAGGCCTTTCTTTTGCCTCTCTTCCCCTTCTTCCCATCCCTTCTTTCTCTACCTCTATCACTGTCTTGGTACTGGGGATTGAACCCAGGGAGTGCTGAACCATATCCCAAGCCCTTTTATATTTTTATTCTGCGACAGACCTCCCTAAGTTGACCACACTGGCATCAAATTCGTGATACTCTTGCCTCCCACCTAAGTAGCTGGGATTAGTTATATTCCACCATGCCCAGTACATTATTTTCAAACTGTATAATTTTTAGACTTTATTGAACAGATAAACCCTTCACCCTCACACATAATTCCTCTTTTTGTTGTTGTTGTTGTTGTTTTTGTTTTGTAGTTGTGGGGCTTTTTTTTTTTTTTTTTGAGATAGGGTCTTGCTATGTAGTCCAGGATGCCCTTGAACTCATTATGTAGCTCAAGCAAGTCTCAAACTCAAGTTGATCCTCCTGCCTCAGCCTCCTAAGTGCTAGGATTACAGGTGTACACTACCATGCCCAGCTCAGATTCCATCACCATCATTATCGTTATTTTAGTTTTGATGCTGAGGATTCAACCCAGCACCAAAACTATGTGTCATGTATCACATGGTCCCTGTCACTGGGGCCACACAGAGAAGCACAATGTTCTACCCTGACGTGTACCCCCAGCCCTTCCCTTTATTAATATTTTACATCAATATGGTATTTTTGTTATAACCAGCATCATTATGTTTATTATCTAAAGTCTCCAGTTCAGGATTCATTCTTTGTGTTGTACATACATGCTGGTGGTTTTGACAAATGCATATTTTAAATCCACCTTTAAAGTATCTAAATATATTTGCTTCTCTGATTCCTCTTCCCTTTGTCCTCTTCTCATTTTACTTTTTCTCTATGTCTCTGTCTTTCTAATGTCATACACTGGATTAACTAAACTCTTCTTAACACATACAACAGTTATAGGAGATAGGTCTGATTTTACTGATGGAGAGTTGAGATCCAGAGAGGTTAAATGACCAGCTCAGGTCACATAGCTCACATAAGGCAGAGCGGGGCCTTGAGCCTCAGCAGACTGACTCAGAGCCTGTGCTGTTGGCTATTGCCTCATGCTGCCAGAGGAGAGGTTCAGACCCCAGTGGCCTTGTGTGGCCAGGCAGATCAGAGCAGCCTTGAATTGTGGGTAGGAATTTGGTGGAGGAAAGGCTGTACAGGGTGGAGTTTGTGGGTAGATATAAACAAACTGGAAAGGCAGTTTAGTGTGTACATACAATAAAAGCACTGAAATGCCAGAAGTAGAGCACCGGCTTTCGTAGAGGAGCCTGTCTCACTCCAGGTGACCAGCGTCATTGCAGTGGCCTCTCCAGTCTTGTGACCTTGTCTGCGTGCATGGAGCAGTTATCATTTTGTCTGGATCCACTCTGGGGAGCTCCATGAAACACGTCATTTTTCACATACTCTTAATTCCTTTTCATGTTTTTAAATGAGTCTTACATCTCCTTCATTGTTTTATAGTGTCATCTCCTGTAATTTAGCCACAAGCATTTACTTCCTCCCACACTCATTTATAGCACTTTAAAAAAAGGATGGGAATAAAAGATAAAGCACATTTAAGATAAGATATGAAAAGCTGGACATGGTGGCACATGCCTATAATCCTGTAATCCCAGCACTCAAGGCTGAGGCAAGAGGATCATCTTGAGTTTGAGACTAGCCTGGACTGCACAGTGAGACCCTGTCTCAAAAAAAAAAAAAAGACTTCAAGCCAGGCTTGGTGGCATTTGCCTGTGATGGTAGCACTCCAGGAGGCTGAGGCCAGAGGGTCACATCAAAGGACTAGGGATGTAGTTCAGCATGAAGACCCCTGGTTCAATCCCCAGTACCACAAAAATATATAAATAAATAAATAAAGACTTGATAGCAGACACCATTTCACCAGCTTAATAGAATCGATAAAGGTAACATGTGGGCATACTTTTGTAGTCCTTCATAGTCATAGTACAAATCACTGTTTCCTGAATGTTCACCATGAACCCAGTGTCTACGTGTATCACCTCGTTTAATCCTCAGAGTCCTACAGAGGGGCTGCATTGTCATCCCCACTGACAGGACACAGACTCTCTATGAGGTCAGATCCCTTGCCTGACATCAACAGCTAATAAATAACAGAGTTTGGACTCGACTTGGGTGGCTGTGTCCACCTGGAGTCATCCTATGCAGCTCACAGTACTGCCAGGACATTTCCTGGGCTAAGAGGAAGCCTGGCTGTCCTTAGTGGGCAGCCAGATCCCTTGGAGGAAGGAAAGAATCTCCCAGCCTTGACAGAAGACATGAAAGTGCTGGGGAGGTATCCTGGAGGGAAGGACAGCCGTGGGCTCCTGCTGAGGAGCCAGCAGCTTGAGCAAAGTGACCTGGGAGAACTTCTGGATCCACAGAACCCACAGCTCAGGCAGCTGGGTGCTGGCCAGGCAGTGGGGTGTGGAGCTGGCTACACTGTCAGCGTGGAATGTCAAACAGGGCAGTGACCTCGTGTTGGAGCACAAACAAAACATCGCTCAGTGCAGCGCTCCCTGAACACTGAGGGCTCTCTGTCCTCTTGGGGACCATTTCAAGTTGGGAGGCCTCAGGTCCTTGGATAGCTGCCATATTCAAGTGGCCATAAGTTGCTTTCTTCTTTTTCCTAGCAGCAAGCATCAAAAGTTGAGAAGGTGTTTTTTACCACTGCAGTACCAGTAGCCAGTAGCACAGGTATGTAATTCCATGTTAGATTTTTAAAAAGTCACCGCTGTGGGCCCCTTGAAGCTGAGTAAATTCTTTAAAGTTTTTGAGTCTTTAAAAATGTTTCTGCAGCCTATTGAAATTCACATCATATTGTTCATTAGAGTTCATTCATGCTGTCACAACTACTGGAAGTTAATGTGCTGGTGTAAAGACCAAGGGCAACCTTCTTTCCTTAGTAACAGTTCTTTCCTTTCAGATACAGCTTGTCAGTGTAGCCAGAAAAAGTCTGAATTACAGTTCATGCTAAAGAGGGCAGTTGTTAATTTACTGGACTCTTCTCTAATTACAGTGAGGAAGAAATAGCATCTGGGACAGATCACACAGACCTGGAAAGTCCTTTTATTTCAGATTCTTTCCTTTATAGATTAAGAAACTATAAAGTGGTACATGCCTGTAATCTTAGCACTCTGGGAGGATGAGGCAGGAGAATTACAAGTTTGAGCCCCACTTGGGCAATTTAGTGACTTATTGGGACCCTCTCTCAAAAAAATAATAAACCAACACCCAAAAAGATAAAACGACTTCCCAAGGCCCTAAGTGAATATGCAGGAGAGCCCGAGCAGGAGCTCTTGGTTTCCCCATTTCCAGCCTACTTTCCTTCGCAGAGCCTGGCTGCATTCAGAGCACACATGTGTCAGCAACTGGGAGCATATGGAGGAATAAGGTGTTCTCAGGGTCAGAGTCTTGGCAGCCAGATGCAGCACGGACAGGGTCGTAAAGGGAAGGCAGCAGTGCTTGCATGTGGGCCTAGCAGCTGTTGGCTTCACCTGGGGGAGCCCTCTATGCAGCCCTCAGGGAAATACAGCCTGGGGCAGCAGGAGTGCCAGAGGTGTTGGGAGGGGAATGTAAGTTCTCCAGAACAACAGTGGCAGGGGGTGGGGGGCCTCAGGCCAGAGGAAGTGCCCAGAGCCCCAGAGGTATGGAGAAGGTGTCAGGGAAAAGGCAGAGAGTCTGCTGTGGTTGGCATGGAAGCACAGCAGAGAAAGACCAGGTGGATCTAGATTGTGTGGTTGGCTTGCAAAGGAGGGGAGTCTTTGTTCTGGAGAAATGGGAAGTGGCACAGGCTTTTTCCCTGAGGAGGAACCTGGTCCAGTTTAAAGAGGAACAAAGCCCAGCAGGTGGCATCCATTCTTCCTACCATTCCTGTGTCCTCGGCACCCAGCCCTCACCCCTTATGCCATATGCCCCCACCCCTTACGCTGCTGTCTGTGGCTGCCTGAAGAGCAGTATCTCTTGCCTCTCTCGCAGGGAGCTCTGTCCAGCAGATTGGCCTCAGTGTTCCTGTGATCATCATCAAACAAGAGGAGGCATGTCAGTGTCAGTGTGCATGTCGGGACTCGGCCAAGTAGTGGGCAGCTGGTGGAGAAAGGGCTGTTCTTCCCCACCCCCTCCAGAGCCAAGCCCCCGCCTGCTGATGGGCCCTGCCTGCAGCTATCACCCTAGACTTTGTCCTAACCCCTAGTTCCTTGTCATCATCCTCCACTGGACCCTCTTCCTGTGGGCAAAGCAGACAGGCTGAGGCTCCTTCAGACCCTCAGATGGAAACGTTAAGTGCCATGGATGTGTCTGAGCTCCTGCCTACAGAGCCTGGACACCCCATCCTGATTCCCACTGAAGCACTGCTACAGGGGTAGGAGAAGATGGGCCCAAGGCAGCTTCTGCAAGTGAAGGGCCTGTGCACACTCATCTACAGGAAGAGGGCAAGCAGGAAGCAGGAGGCGCGATGCCTGCCATCATGGGGTCAGAAATTGGAAGGATGAAGAAATCTGCTGTTTGAAAGCCTCACCTTTCAGACGTATTTTCTTTATTCACATCCCAGGAACATCCATTTTAAGGAACTGATCTTTGGAAAAAAACAAAAAACAAAAAAAAAAAGCTAAGTTATAAATGAACTGTTTGGCTGCACTGTATGTCACTTTCGCTTATTGTCATATGAATTTGGAAATTAAGGTTACTCGTATGCATAAAAATTCTAAACGAAAGGGTGTGGTTGCCATCAATCTAGTACTGCCCATCACTTGCATTCGAGTCTTTGTGAACTGGGTAGGAGAGATCAGGGTTGTGTTCCTCCCTGTGTGTCTTTTTAATCTGAGGCTGACTCTTACCCGAAGGCTAGGCTCTCATCCCATTGAAGCGGGCAGTGGTGACGGCAGATGAGACAGCTGTGAGTTGGACAGGGTTTGGGTGAGATGGCTGTGCTGTTTGTACTCAGTGTTGGTAGGGCTCAGGATGGAGCTGCAGGCTGACTGCAAGCCCACTCTACACAGACTTCTGGCACTCAAAGCCTGGTCGCCAGCCATGGGGATGATCTGGCTCTGTGGGAACGCTAGGCAGGTTGTTGACTGCTGTGTGTTGATGGTATGTGTGCAGAGCAGCTCTAGCACAGTGATGGTGGACCTGTAAAGGTTTCAGTGACAACAAACAACTGGCTGCAGCACATGTGACATAGGTTCACCACCACTGCTTTCACAGCACAGTCACAGCCTTTGCCTCTCTGGTACTTTCCACCTCTCAACTGCTTGCTGGAGCTTGCAGGTCACAGTGAGTTTTCCTTGAGGAGCATCCCTGTTTTGTCCTAGAGTGAACATGTGGTTTTAGGGCCAGTTGCTGGCTGGTGGTCTGCCTTCCTTTGAATGCTATTTTCTTCAAAGCAGAAGGGTTACATCTTGCTTCTTAGTAGCAGATTGAAGGGAGCTCAAAGGAGGCGGTGGTAATTGGTAGACCAGGTGTTCTGGTTCTAGGTTCTAGCCAGACTTTTGGTTGCCCTTTTCCATCTCTGCCTCTGGATTTTGCATACAGCCTAGTACAGTGCAAACAAGAATGTGACTTGCTCAGCTTAGTCATGTGATTTCTAAACAAAAAGGAAAAAAACAAAAACAAAAACAAAAAAAACGATGATCTTCTACTCAGGGTAAAACAAAATAAAAAATTCCCCTTCCACCAAAAAGCCTGAAATGTTGCAATAAGTTGTCTCATTTGGAATGTTTCATTAAGTTGTGTTATAGGAAAATTTGTGTTTGTGCACGTGTGTGTATGTGTGTGTGTGTGTGTGTGTGTGTGGAGAATTATATTCATCTGTCTGCCTTGGCTCCAAGTCATTGCCTCTTAAAACATAAAATACAGTGCACACTAGAATGGAAAGTTTCCCTCACATGGCTGTTTACTGTAGTCATGAGTGCTCACCAAGCTCAGAAAGTAGGTATGGCCCAGAGTGTGGGATAGGCTTCTGTCTCTCAAGAACTCTTTCCCTGACTCCAGGGTTTCCATAAACTAGACAGTAGGAACAAGCCAGTGAGAGACCTGTACTGATCATTCCTGCTCTGAGCTTACCTTGGAGGCAGATTACTTACTTACCTTGGAGCCAGAGACTTGCCTTTAGCAAGGATGTACAGAGACGCACTTGGACAAGAGGGTAGTTGTGGTAATGCTGTTACTGCCATGAGGAGAAATGGGCTTAACTGCAAGCAGCTGGTTTCTCATTCCAGAAGTTTAGTCAGGAGAATTAATTTCTATTTAAACTTCTGTACTCTTTATCCCTAAAGGCTGGTAGTTTTTGGCAACCACTGACCTCAGCAGAAGTGGATAAGGCTGGAAGAATCTTCTCCCACCAAATGCAAGTGGAGGTTGTCCTGGCTGTCTGTAGGCCTTACATCAGTAGGAAGCTTTGAACCTGGATGTGAACGCAGTGGATGGGACCCCAGAGTTAGCTTGTGGCAGATGGTAGTTAGGACCTTCCCATATACCCACCCTCTGGAGACCTGTGATTCTGGTTCCTGGGGCATGAGGTAGAAGTAGGGTCCAGAGGACAAGGGAAGCATCTGTGGTTTCCTGTTGCTTCTTGGCCAGCCAGGGCTGTCCTTATGCTGAGCCCTGCCCAGGTCACTCTCCACAGACTGAGGGTGGTAAAGGTGCATTTAGCAGTATTTAGACTGCTAGATTTTTCTAATTGAAGAAGTTGAAATATCTGCCTTTTGTGGGTGGTTTGGATTACAAAAAAGACTATCTGATCTCTTTTGATAAATCAGGAATGTGTTTCAAATGCTTATGCAGTGCAGGTTTATTCCACAGGGTAGGCAGATCTTCCTTCTCTCCCTTCCCGTGCTCCTTCCCTTCCCATCCTCTCCCACAACCTTGTCCTCCAGTGTCAAGGTCCTCAGATAAGAGAGGTTTTGTGACTGCACTGGAGGTAGAAAGAACCTTCATGAAGGGTGTGGTTTTCCAAACCTGGAAATCAACCCAGGATAATTCTAGCAGGTAGAATCAAACCTCTTCTCCCTAAAGTAATTATAACCATTTTCACCCCATAGGCCTACGCTTTGGTTCCCACTAGCATCTCCAGTTAGGCTGCCCCCTCTAGGGTGTTAGCACCGAGGAGAGGAGTTCATGGACTCAGGAGGAGGCAGTAAGGAAACTAGCAGGTGTACCAAACTGCCTGCAGGTACTTGGCCCTTTCCAGGTAGCTGGGTGAGGAAGTAAGGGAAATGGCTGTTTTTCCTGACAGGGTCTGGCCAGTCTCATGGGGGCCTCACCATTTTGGTAGCAGGAGTAGTGTCATTTATTGAGTTCCACCCCTTTTAAGAGGAGAGGCCTTGAGAGGTGATGCCCTCTCTAGGTAGAAAGGCAAAGGACTGCTCGTCACCACCTCTAGGAGAGTCAGTAGACCAGAGTTATTTTCAGGTTCAATACAGTGGATCGATGGAGATAATGGAGGGTAGGTGGGTTTTCCTGAGAGACTTTGTGTAATGTTGAATGTGTCCAGAGGGACAAGTTTGCAGAACCTCATATTGGTATATTAAAGAAATAATAAAATAAAAAGCACTTTAGGTTATTTTATCTTTAACTCAATTGCTGCAATTTCTGTTGTGTGTATATATATACATATATACATATACTTTCCACAAAGTTTTATTTTTTGCTCAGAATAAAAAGTTAAATTGAGGTGTGAAAAGAAAGCACTTACCTTGGTGCAATATGTGTAGCTTGATGGTCGTTGTCCCATGTGGCCCTGACCTGGCCGTGTTTTTCAGCTTGCTCAGCTTGTGCTACAAGGCTGTCTGTAGGGAAATACTATTATGCATCCTCAGCAACTGCTCAATCTATGCAAGCCTTCCCTGTGTGCCCCAGGGCGCCCCCTCAGGCTCTCGGAAGAACTGCTGTGGGCGTTGTTTTCTCCAGCTGACTGTTGAGGCCCTTTTTCACCACTTCTTGGTCCCTTGCCCTCTTTCCCCTCTTAAGCATTACAAAATGATGCCTGAAAGGAAGGAACAGGTTGTTCCTAGGTAGAAACCTGGCACCTTCTAGACTCTTATATTTGTAATCATGTCCATTGTCCTTAAAGACTTCTCCAGTGTCACTGGAACCATTGATTTGTGGAACTGCAACAGTACTGCTCAAGAGTTTACAATTTTCTGACATCACCCATCAGAAGCATGTTTGGGAGGGGTTAGGGCAGCATGATCCATTTCTGCACTGCTCTTCATACCACCTGGGTTGGTTCTAAGAAAAAAGGCATCTAGCCTCCATTAAATCCAGTAAACAAAGCTACTAATAGTCTTGTTTTTAAACTTCCTTTTCCCTCACCTTCTCCCATTCAATCTTCGATTTACAGGCTGTAGACTACAGAAGTTTTAAATACACTTCACCAACACAGAAAGATTTCCATAGATGCAGTGTGCAAGTGGTTCTGCTGTACCTATGGGAAACGGTCTATTCCTTAACATCTGGGGCTTAGGGTTGGCAATAAAACCCAGTAATGTGTATTTCTGATTAGTTGGACTATTTAGCCTGTTTCTTCTTGCATATTCTTGTGAGGGGGAGAGGGAAAGAGTTCTTGTTTCTTCTCATGCCCTTTAGGGATGCTAATGATCAGTCTGGGCATTTCTCAATTATTCTTGATCAAGAGGGCTTCTCAGTCTGCATTGAAAAATGCCAATTAAACTGGACCTTTATGTCAAGCTGTACATAGTACAAGCTTTTTTTTACTGGAAATGAGGTTTAAAACCACACACTACCCTTTTGGTGGTGTGCCCACTGGGCCAAAAATTGGGTGATAATGTCACTTTCTCTGCTCAATGCAGTTTCTACTTTTTCTTAATGGGAAAATTTTTCATAAAACCTTTTTTCACCAAAACCCAGGGGTGTTTTTTGCAATATCCTTGTTGTCCTGTAGTGGTGCCAAGTCAGGGCTTCTCTTGCCCTTTTCCTCTCATGTTCTGAGGCCTCTCAAAGGCTGTTTGACTCAACAGTCTCCATCTTTTGTTGTGTTTTGGAGAAAGTGGGGGTGGGGTCAGAGTTCAAGGTAGCAGTTTCCTTTTCCTGCCAACTCCCCCAGGTCTCTTTCTGGAAGGTGGCTAGAAACAGGTTTTTTGTTCAGTCTCCAGCAGAAATCTTCTAGCCAGGAAAGGCAAGAGCCCCTGAGAGCCTTTTTGACACACTAATCATTGGCTGGTAGTCTTGATGACAGTTTTTAAAATCCCAAATAGTTTTATTTGGATTATGTAAAAGTCTATCAAATTGATTTAAGTGTGAAACATGGGAACAACTGACTTCCACTGAGCGATATGAAAACGTTACAGGTTCAGTACTTCCAAAGGAAGAAACCTCCAAATCCAAAAAAGAATAAATATGAATTTGTATTTTTGAAGAATGTGAAATAATGGTGTTTGCTTAATTGCTCATTTTGTATAAACTTAATATTGTACTTTAAAATATCTGCTAAGAAGTGAAAATTTAACTTTTTTGAATTGAAGAAGCAATATTAAATACTAATGAAATCCTAATTAAATGCTTATTTAAATTTGGTAGTATTTGTGCTTTTCTTCACAACCCTACCCAGGGTTGACATTCCCCCCACCCCAACCCTGCCCAGCTATCAGTCTCGGAGAGAGGACAGAAAGGAAAGGTCGGTCACCAAGAGAGTGCAGGTTTCCTTTTAATTAAGGCTCTGCCGAAGGTGTTTTATGGGGCTAAGAGCTCCCAAAGCATGAAATGAACATGTAATACTACCTAGAACCCCCATGGTGGGCCAGACCACGCTGGTGAGCACTGCTGATCCACACAAATCCAAGTAGTCAGACTGGGTATTCGTTGGCTACATTTCAGGGCACAGCACTGCCTTCAGCCAGGATGAAATGGGAGTGAACCCAGCTGCTTGCAAGAGCTGCCACCCCAGGCTGAAGGCCAAGTCCCAGCCACTGCCTGTGAAGACTGGCCCCTTTACTAAAAGGAGTTGTTCAGAGTTCAGCCACCATCCCTGGGGGAGAGATATCAGGGCATTGGGCTTGCTTGGAGATGGTCACGGCTCCGCAGCTCCATCACCAGCATCCTTTGGAAAGCCACCTCTGGCGGAGACAGCTGGCTGGGGCGGCGCTCCCGGTTTGGCAGAGACGTTCTAGTTGGAAGGGAAAGGATAAAAGTGAGCCTTGAAGGAAAGGCCTTGGATGAGGCTCTGCAAGGGTATGGCCACTTGGCATTTGGATAGTACTTAACTTTTTCAAAACCTCTCACCCACATCAAAGAAGGTTAAAGGTAAAGCAGCAGGCACAGTCTTCCACCCTTCAGGGCAAGCGAGGGCTCGACCAGTCTGACCAGTGGGCAGAACCTACCCCCACCCGCAGGCCCAGCCCGTGGTGGGCACTGACCCCGCCACCAGCTGGCTCCGGGCGACGGCGGCCCAGCTGCCGCAGCATCTCCTCACATGAGGCGATGGTGTCCAGGAGCTGCCGCTGTCGCTGCTCCACCGCGTCCAGCAGCTGCTGGGCGCGCTCTTCCCGGGGCGGCTGCGGGGGTGGCCTCCCGCCGAGCCCCAGCCCCGCCTTCCCGCGGTCCACGCCGGCAGCCTCCCTGCCCGGGAGAGAGTGAGACACACAGGGTCAGGGCCAGCGCTTGTGGGCTCGAAGCCCCTTCCCCCCGCCCCGACGGGCCCCCTCTCACCCCCGTGACCAGTCTGAGCCTGGGCCCCATTCCATCTCCGCCTGCGCGGCCCGACCACCGCCCCCCTTTCGGCCGCCCCCCCTCCCCAGCGCTGCGTTAGGGCTCAGCAAAGCTGTGCCCCGCCCCGTCCCCACCGGTCTCCTTCAATCCTCCTGGGAGTCGTGGTCCCTTTAAGCTGCCCGGCGCGGAGGTGGGGCCGAGCCTCCCGGCCCGGAAGCTGGCTGGGTGCGTCACTTCCTCCCGGAAGCGGGCCTGGGCGGATGCCTCCGGCGCGACCAGGCACCGGACTGAGGGCCGCAGTGGCTGCTAGCATGGGGTTGAGCGATGGGCCGGTGGGCTCCGCCCGCAGCGGCCGCCTCCTCCGTCCGCCGAGCCCCACTCCGGCAGCGCCGGGGGCTCGGCTGTTGCGGCTTCCGGGGAGCGGGGCAGCGCAGGCCGCAAGCCCTGAGCGCGCCGGCTGGACCGAGGCGCTGCGGGCTGCGGTGGCCGAGCTGCGCGCCGGCGCCGTGGTGGCCGTCCCCACCGACACGTTGTACGGCCTAGCCTGTTCGGCTAGCTGCTCGGCGGCACTGGGCGCTGTGTATCGCCTTAAGGGCCGCAGCGGGGCCAAGCCACTGGCCGTTTGCCTGGGCCGCGTGGCCGACGTCTACAGGTGAGGCTGCCCCGACCCGGCCCCGCTGGGGGCGGCACCGCGGGAGGGGTTTCCGGTGACAGGCTTGGGAGACTGAGGCGCAGAGAGCGGGAGGGGCTTGTCCTGGCTCTCCGAGGAATCCGGAACTGGAAATAGGTTCGGAGCACTTAACTTTAGAAGGCTCTGAGCTAGACGCTGGGACGCAGTGATGAGGGAGGCAGCAGGCAGGGCCCTTTTTTCTTGGCCCTCTTGTGCGTACCAGAGGAGGCCCACGGGGAAAAGGGATGCATGATAGCTTAATTTGGTAACGAGTGCTTTGCCGAACATAAAATACTGAATTTGATATAATAGCCTATGACGGTGCCACAGCTGTGCAGCTGTTACAGTCCCTGAGACAGGCATGGGATCTCCAAGACTGGGCTGCTTCTCTGGAGCCCTGTTTTCTGCTCAGTCTTAGGGAAGCACAGAGACAAGCAGATAAAGGACGCCTTTTGTAAATCTATCCAGAGTCTGAGAAAGGACTACCAGTGGCTCTTCACTTGAAGTAGATTTGTCCTTGTTTGTTTCCCAGGTACTGTCAAGTAAAAGTACCTGAGGAGCTCCTAAAAGAGCTGTTGCCAGGCCCAGTGACCCTGGTGATGGAACGCTCAGAGGAGCTCAACAAAGACCTGAACCCCGTTACTTCTGTGAGTCAAGTTTTTTCCTTTTCCAGCTCTCTGGCTTTCTCTGAGATTCAGAACCGACCGGTTCCCTTTCCCTTTCAGCCTATACCTTATGATCTCCTTTCCCCTTGGCCTCAGCTTGTAGGTGTCCGGATTCCTGATCATGCCTTCATGCAGGAGTTGGCCCAGATGTTTGGAGGACCTCTGGCTCTCACCAGCGCCAACATCAGCTCTCAAGCCAGTTCCCTGAAAGTTGAAGTGAGTCTTTCAGCCCTTCCCCGAGAAACAACAACAAGCTAAACAGCATTTCCTGTGAGCCAGTGGGGTAATGGTGGTTTAGAATTGCATGCAGGAGAATTTTTTGGCTACCCAGGTGGCATGGGGGTGGGAGGGCATCCAAATAAAAGAATCTTGAAAAGGTCTTCTCTTAAAGTTTGAGAGGACAGGGGAGAACTGGTGTTGTCTTTCTAGTGTCTTTAGGAAAGCTGTGATAATTAAAATTATTATTCTCCTATTTTGTGGGGGTGGCAGTTGTCAAGACTACAAAGTTAGGCTGTAAGTCTTTACAACAATGCTATAAAGAAAGGTGAACAATTTAGTGCTCTGAAAAATTAAGTTACTTCTTTCTGGTCACACAGCCATTAAGTTGACTGACCCAGAGTTTTACTCATTTATTTTTTCCCTCTTTTTTGTTTTCTTTTTGCAGTAATGGGATTGAACCCAGGACCTTGCAAATGCTAGGCCAGCACTCTACCCCTGAGTTTTATCCTCAGCTCTTCCTTAATTTTTATGCTGAGACAAGTTTTCACTTATTATCTATGCTGGCCTTAAACTCAGGACTCTCTGCCTCAGCCTCCTGAATAGGATTACAGCCATGAAATTTTTAGCCAGTTTTTGATTCATAACCTTTGTCTTTTAACCTGTACCACAACCCGGGTTAAAGAAAGTATCCTAGTGGTATTTTGGCTATCTCATTTGGTGTGATTGAGGACACGGGAAATTTCACTGAACTTTTCTTACTAAATTTAAGTTTAGTGGAATGTATTAGGTGGTGGGATAATTCATGTCCAGGCCTAGGGAGTGACATCAGAAACTGCAAGGTCAGCATCCTTCTCGTTCTCAAACTGCAGGCTTTGTTTGGTCTGGATAGCTGTGCAGGGGTGAAGTGGGCTGGAATGGGGTTCTTCACTTGTCCGCAGTTCCTTGATCCACTTAGCACAGTAGTACACACCTGGTTTTTGTGATTCACTACCTCATTCCCAGCCCTAACTCACTGTAGTGTCTTTACCGGAGGAGAGGGGGAGCCAAACCACAGTCCTGGTAGGAGCACTCTTCCTACACAGTCCTAGGACTGAGTACTGTGCGCTTGCGGAGTTCATCCTGTTTGCTTTTCCTGCCCTGATGCAGATCTCCAGTGAGATCCTGGATCAGAGCACCAGACATGGGAGGACATTTAGTCTAACCTTGTTTTTTAGGCTTGTTTGGAGTAACTTGCATGTATCACCCAGATGTGGTTAGAGCGCACATCTCCAGGCCCCCACCCAAAGCCCTAGTTAGTGTTCTTATTACTCCCTGACCTGAACAATGTGTAGAATTAAAGGCCTTGATTTGGCAAGGCCTTTAAGTTCTGGACAGCTGTTACACAGGATTCTAACCAAGAGTGTCACGGACCTCAGGAGATGCTTGGCCTGGGTGCTACCACAGTGCCATTAGCACAGCTGACCTAAATTAAGTGAGGTTCTGCTTCAAAGAAGAGACCTCTTTCCAAACTGAGGCCTCTTGTTGTAGGAGCCAGGTGCAGTGTGACTTCAGGGAATGTGGCCATGCTTTTCCTCTACCTCTTCAGGAGTTCCAAGATCTCTGGTCTCATTTGTCACTGGTCATTGATGGAGGACCGATTGGGGATGGCCACAATTTTGAGTGTCGCCTTGGATCTACTGTGGTTGACTTGTCTGTACCTGGAAAGTTTGGCATCATTCGTCCAGGGTGGTAAGTCTCTTTCCTGTGGCATTGGTGTAGAATTTGAGGGAAGCCAGAGGTGAAAAGTAGCTGTGACAAATGAAAGCTGTCACTCATGTCTTGCCCTAGCAGGGTGCAGGCAGACATGGAGAAATGATAGATGTGATAGGACTAAATATGCTGACCTTTTTTGGGATTCACCAAGTGAATGGTTGATGAACAGAGAATAAGGCCCCAGATCACCAGACTATGGGTAGGCTCAGGACTTTGAAGAGTCAGACTGTAGCTATCCTATTTTGTTCCCTTCAGCGCCCTGGAAAGCACTACAGCCACTCTCCAGAAGTACAGGCTGCTCCCCTCACATGGGTCCTGCTCGTGAGCTTTAGAGGGACAACCCAAGGATGGTGCTGGATACCGTGTGTCTGTCTGCTGATGGTTGGTGAGGCCTTATTTGGAGAGGCCACTGGAGCCACATCACTAGCCCAAGCCGTTACCAGCATGTCTTTCTGAACACTAGTCCAAAAGCTACTGGCTTAGCTTTGCCCTTCAGGAAGGCTGTATTTATTCTATAGTTTCGTGTATCAGGTGGAAGCCCAATAAAGAGGTGAAGAACATTCCTAACATGAGTATTTTGACATTTCTTCCCTTACTCTCTCCTTTAAACTGAAAAATAATTAACAGATTTAAAATCTAGTGAGAATCTCCTCTACTGGGTGATGGCTTTTTAGATCTAAAGTGGCAAGAAATGCTGACACAGTTGAAAAGTCAAGTGACTAAAGGCAAAGGTTTAGGTTTTTGAAGCCAGAACCAGGTTGGGATAAATATCCTAGAGCCAGAGGCCAAACACTTTGCTCTGACCTGGAGGGGCCAGTGGTGAGTTGTGACCAGCTGGCAGGAAGAATGGTCTAATGGGAAAATCTAGTGGGGTGGAGGGAGGGCCCAAATCAAACAGTATTGGAAAATAAATCTACTCTTTTAGCCAGTGACTTTTTCTTACTTATTCATAAATTAAAGTATAATTCAAATTATTTTATATAGCCTTTAATTCCAGTGTTCACTTAGCAGCCTTTCATACCATTATAGTTATCACTGGGCATGTGAACTCACTATTAAAAAATGCTACTAGTAAACATATTTGTAAATCATTTATTTTTTTAAAATTGTTTCCTTAGGGGAAGATTATTAGATCAAATTAATATGCATTTATGGCTCTTGATGTAAATCAGCCTTCAAAAGAACTGAATCACGTTTGTTTGCTGTCAGCAGTGCGTGAGGATAGCTGCCCCTTTTTGCTGGCCTTGCCTTAGTTTTCCAGTTGTCCACATGTGAAATGAAACTACATGTCAGCATCCAGCCCTATCAGCTGTCCTTCCTGCCTTGGTTTCCTCAACTAAGCCACAAGCTAGGTGGCCAGGGCTATTCATCTTTGTGTGGTGGAGTTTAATGTCAGTAACTCAGATGAGGCTGGGTGTTCTTGAGATGACTAGGGTCCACTTCCTCCTCTTTCCTCTGTACCCCAGAATTATGATTCAGTCTTGAACCCATAATCCTCTCAGTCCAGTGGTTTCCAATGCACGTTATTTCAAGTATAACCTAAGAATCTTGCCAATGTATTCCAGGGCCTCCTTTAATGAGGGTCTCTGAAATTAGCATATTAGTTTGTAAATAAGCACTGGCTTGTTAATTATTCCCTCTAGAAATCAAATTTAAACAAGTAATTTCTCAAGCAAACCCATTCTTCAATGTGCTAAAACTACAGCCAGCCCAGGCCACATGTCAGAATCTGACTGAGGTCAGAATTCATGAAGTCTTAGAGCAAAAGGAATGTGTACTTGAGAAAACCAGTTTGTATTTAATACAGATCACAGCAGTGCTCCACGTGGCTCCAGTGAGAGGGCTCCGTTCAGGCAGCTGAAGGGAGATGTCCTAGATCTCTCCCAAGAGCAAGATGTTCATCGGGATTAGTAGGCTCAAGGGCAGAGGTATTTTCTCAGAGGAAAAAGAACTGAACACTGGGTGAAACTGTGGGAAAAACAACACACAACTGTGCTCAGGCACCAGCTACAAGGCCATGCCAAATAAAACTGGATCCTGTAGCGTTGGGAGGATAGGAGCCATTCCTAGGTCAAGTTTTCCCCAGCACCCAAGAATGTGCTTAGGTGCTCAGTGTTGAGTGAATGTGACTGCTCAGGGCTACTTCTTGACAGCAGGGTAATCTGCAGGAGGAACTTAAACCTGTAAGGTCCCTTTTAGAAAGTCTCAGCTGTGGTTCCCTATCTTCAAGAAGACACAATGAGGGAGGAGGCCTGAGAAGGGTTCACAGACTGGCAGAGGGAGGAGGGTGCATGCTAGCTCAGAGCACTGAAACTCTTTCAAGGGCAAAACTGCTGACTCCACCACACAGCAACAACCTGCTGCAGGGTTCAAAGCTGGAGGAGATTATATAAAGGTGACCTGAGGACATGGAGCTGCCCTAAGCTATGTGCAGTCCCCTGCCAAGTTCTACCCTTCTCTTGGAACACTGCCTTGCTTTGCGTCCCTGCAGTGGGCCCCACCACGCTCATCAGGGTAACAGGCGCTGTCCTCCATGGGCCCTTGCTTGATGGCCACCCAGAAGCACCTAGCTGCTGACTTGACCAGTAAGTGCCTGTGCCCTCAGTGGAGCCTGCATGGTGGCATCTTCCGGCAAGGTTTGCATGTCTGCATCTCAGGGCCCTCACATCAGCCACTGCTCCTTCTCCTTGATGAAGTGCTCAGCCCAGCGGCGGGTCAGCTCCAGGTACAGGCTAGGCTGGTGAGGCAGGTAGTCCAAATACAGGCGAGTGGGTGTCTTCTTGGGAATGGCCTTCTCGATCTGTGTGCCTTCATGCCACTCATTGAAAGAGGTGATGGAGACGATCTCTGGCCTCACTGTCAGGGCTGCCTGGAGCGCTGTCTCATAGTACTTGCCATTGACCCTGTTCCGAGTATTGTGGTTATTCCAGGGCCGGATGCTGGTGTCAATGTAGCCAGGCCCTACGCTGGGAATGAACATGAGATTGTTGGCATCGCAAAAGTTCTTCACAGCTTTCCAGTTCTGATGAGAGGAGCCAAAGGAGAAACCATTGGAGGCAAAGTAGGTGTACATGCCATCAAATCCTGCCGCGAGGATGTCATGGGTATGGCCCTCCTCCACCAGCAGCGCTATGAAGACACCATCATAGGCTGTGTTTCGAATTGAGTGGGGCCCATTTGGCGTCAGGAGATGTGCCCAGGCCTCAGGGGATGTCAGGTATGAGTCGTAGATATAAAAGAGTGGGAGGCTTTTGCCCATGCTGTTCTTATAGCGGTAAAATGCACCATGGGAGCCGTACCTGAAGAGGAGGAGGAAAGAGTTAGATATAGGAAACCTGCACAACTATGGGAACACACAGAGGTCATTCCCAATGCCCAGCACACAGTTTAGGGTCCAGCAAGTCTCCACAGTGGAATTTATGAGAGCAAGAACCAGCTTCCCTCTCTTTGTCCCCCAGCCCTCCTATTCCCAAGGCTTACTACCTCACCCCAAGCCACCACCCCCTTTCACCTAGATTCCAGCAATTGCCACTTAACTGGTCTTCAGCTTCCATTCTGCCTCCAAATGATCTCTTCTTTGTATTTATATTTATTTATTTGCTACTGGGGACTGAACCCAGGACCTTTGCACTAAGCTACATCCTTAGCCCTTTTTTAAATTTTGAGATAGGGTCTCACTAAGTTACCCGCACTGGCCTCTTGGTTCAGCCTCCTGAGTAGTTGGAACTATAGGTGTGTACCACTCTGCCTGGTTATTTATTCATTCCAAAATAGTCTCACTATGTAACCCAGCCTAACCTTCAAATTATGATCCTCCTATCTCAGCCTCCCAGGTATCACCACACCAGGCTCCATTCTATTTTAAAAGTATAAATTAAGTTGTACATTTTGGATCTTATTATTCTTTCAGGTCTTTTTTTTTTTTTTTTTACACTAGGGAAACTATGATATTTACAAATGTGAGTTTGATTTATTTCACTTATGCAATATATTAGTGTTAATTTCCTATTTTTTTAAAATTCTGTATCATTTCTATCCTTTTTTCTGTTTTGCTTTTTTATTTTATTTTTGTTTTACTTTTTTAAAATAATAAAAAAAAATTAAGGTGATCCCAGCCTGGGCAACTTAAACTGTCTCAAAATATAAAATAAAGGGCTGGGGTACTGCTCAGGGTGAAGACCCTGGGTTTAATCCCCAGCACCAAAAAAAAAAAAAAAAAAAAAAAAGGTGTAAATCAGATCTGACTGCTCCTCAGCAGGACTTGCAAGCCCCCCCTTGCTTGATCTGGCCTGCCTGCCTTTATGCCGGCTATTATTCCACACATCACTTCCCATCCGGCCTATTCCAGTGCCACATGTAGTGGTTCCATCCTGTGCTGTTGTATCTGTCACCCCTCTGTCTAGAATTTTCTCCCTGCCCCCAGATCTCTGCAGAGCTGACTTGTTTTTTCTTTCTGATATTGGATATTGAGCCCAGGGCCTCATGCATGCTAAGCAAGCTACATGCAATTTCATCTTCTTTTTTGCTTAACCACATTTATCTTTTATAGTTCTAAAAGCTGCTAAATCCAAGATCACCATGCCTAACAGATCTGGTTCTTGGTGAAGGCTGCCTCCCTGGCTGGTGGATGCCCACCATCTTGCTCTGTGCTCCCAGGGATGAAAGCCACAGCTAACCCCAAATTCAGGGTTCAACACTGTCTACTGAAAAAGGTGTCCCTGGCTATTCGTTCTAAAGTAATTTCTCGAGGGCTGAGGGTGTAGATCAGCCCTTATCCCTAGCATATTGTATTTGATCCCCAGCACTGCAAAAAAGTTAAGTTCCTTAGGCACATTCTAATACAAACCCTGTGTATTATTCATAGTATGAATTACTAGTTTTTCATGTTTAATTATTTCTGGCTCCACTGAACCCCTAACACACACTAGAATGTAAGCATGAAATTAGAGGTTAAAAAGTACCTAGATACATATAAGCAGTCAATACTTTTTTTTTTTTGTACCAGAAATCAGATTCATGACCTTGCACTTACCAGGCAGGTACTGTGATACTTTTCAAGTGAATGACTATGTGCAAGCACTATACAAAGCAATTTTGCATGTATTAATTTATGTAACTCTCACAAGATTCAAAGCTTAGAGAACACAGAACCAGAACTGAAACCCAGGTTGTCTATCTTACTGTAAAAACAGCTGCTGGGAACACATACATTCTGCTCCTGTGTCTCTTAATCTGGCTCTCCAAACCTTCTATCCTTATATACCCAAATCCCCATCCAAACCCCAGTCCCCAGAACAACCTTACATGTCAATGATGTACTTGATGTTGTCATGTACAGTGATGTCGTCCCGGCCCTTGTAGGGTTGGATGTGGAAGGCCACCTGCCACAAACACAGGAGTTACTGATCAGATGAGTATCATTCCAGGAGCTACAACATACAAGGCTCATGCCCCAACCATGGCCTGGAGGACAGGCTGAACTTGGAAGGTCTGACAGTAGACCCCAAGGCTGGCATTGCCCTTCTGTGTCAAAAAAGAAGGGCATGCAGTTTGCCCACTTTCCACAACAGGGCCCTAAGACTCATTCTAGTGGGCTGCTTGCTGCAGGACGACTATCAAGCTTCAGATTATGTGCCAGCTCCCAGTGGTTGGAACCAGGTACCTGAAACATTGGAAAGAAGTTTGTTGAAGTTGTGTTCATGAGAAAATGTGCTATGACTAATTAAATATGGCAGTGATGGACGCAAGGATGGTGAGCTGGGCTTCTTGCTGTCATTTTCTTCCTTTGCCACAGAAATGGGGATGGATTTAATTGGCACATTTGGAGGAAATAATTGCATGCTTAGCTTAAGTGCTTCTGCTTATAAGGAAGCCTGTCTGCTCAGCACCTAGGCTTTTTGCTCCACTCCTCGAGGCCTGGTATTGCCTGCCACTTGAGACCAAAGTCCAAAATTCAGTCTCCAGGTTTATTTGGCTCTTGCCTCCCTTTATCCAGGGTCAGAATCTCCAACCTAATTTCCTACTACTTAATAAAAGTAAAATTTATTTAGTGTCCCATTTTCTGTAGTTTTCTCAAGAAAGAGGGACATGGGACTCTGTATTAGCACCTTCACCTGAAACCACACTTGTTATGTGTTTGCCATTCCTGGGCTGTGCCAAGAAATTCCCCAGGGGCACGAAGTGTAGAGGACAGGGACTCTCCAGAATGGGAGACTCACCTGGATGCTGTACTGATGGGCGGTATCCAGGATGGCAGGTACCAGGTCATCTGAGGGTTCCCCATTATCATCGGCCATGCCAGGTGGGTACCAGGAGAGGACCAGGACTCCTGAAACACAACACAGAGACCTCTTCAGAGGCACACAGCACCCTTCAACAGACTTTCACATACCTTCTCAAGCTGTAAAATGACACCTGGAAACCTGCCAGGTTCATTTCCTGCAGCTCAGACACCACACTTCGGAGCTGTCCGCGCCCGCGGTGCTGAAGCGCCGCGCTCAGGAGAGTCGCAACGCGCCTGGCCGGCAAGGAACCTGGCTTCAAATACGTCGTCAAGTAGCAAAACAAAGGGCAGAGGGTAGCAATGCCACACCCATCTGGAAGCCACAGTCCTACCTCCGAAGAGAAGTAGCTCTGAGGAGAAATCATCTCGGTGCTTCTGGTGGGAAACATGTAGCATTCACATTGACTGCCCTCCTAGACCCTAGATCTGAATGAAGAGTGGCCCCTATCGGATTTATCTCTATATATTCATCACCCCTCTCTGTCATTCCATACTTCTCCCCTTATGAGCCATCTCCAGGTACATAAAACATACTGTAAAGTTCAGCAGACTATGAATCAGGTGGTTCCCCAGCACTGCCTGCATAGGTAGCTCCCAGAAACCTATTTTCTAGCTGGGCGTTGGATGAATCTCCCACCCAAAGACCATCATGCAACATGGACAACTTTCCTCTCTGCAGCAAGCAAAAGCAGAAAAGGCTGCTGCCCTCCCCCAGTGCCAGGTATGAAAGCAGAGCTGTCTCAGGCTGCTCCTCTGAACCGCAGACTCCTGAACGGCCAGGATACTTAGGCCTCACTTTCCTGGAATCTGGGACACACATCAGATTTGAAGTCTCTGCCTCCCTCTCCTCGCTGTCCTTCCCTAGGCAGCTCGCCCTATAGAACAGCCTTGGAACTGTTGGGGGTCAGAAGGGCCCCGGGAGGGGCTGTCATAATCCTAGAAGGAAGGCGTAATGGGGCGCAGTGGGCCCATGATGGGAAAGGGCTCAGAAGTCAGATTGGCAAATGAATGGGACCAAAGGGGCTGTGATGGCGACAGCAGAAGTTGGGGTGTGGGAAGGAGGAGGGCCAGGCTGGGGACGGGGCCTCCTGGGGTGCGGGGAGCTCACCAATGGCGGCTTCCTTGAGCTGGGTCATGTGTTCCCGCAGCACGTCGGGGTCCCGGGAGCTGTAGGGTCCCAGCTCCGGGTAGAAACTGGAGCCCAAGTCGTCCGGGGGGCTGTGGCGGCCGCGGGGGTAGCTGGCCGAGATCTTGGGGTCCCAGTGTGGCACCATGACGTGGTCCCAGTGGATATAGTGGCCCTCGCGCCGCGGGCTTCCGTACCACGAGTAGTAGAAGGCGTGCAGGTCGGAGTAGACGCGCAGGCTCTGGCCGGGCGCGGGCTCGGCCTCCGCGGGGACCGGGCCCGGCGAGCTGCGGGGCTCCGCGGTGCGGGGCGGCGGCGGCGGCGGCGGGGGCGCGGCGGGCGCGGCCGGGGCCCGGGCTGCGGGCGCGGGGGGCCCCTCCGCGCGTCGCTCGAAGGGCGCCAGCTCCAGCGCCGGGCCCAGCGCGGGGAGTCCGTCCGGGGCCTTCAGCGTGCGCAGGCCCATGAGGGTGCCGAAGGCGAAGAGCAGCACCAGGAAGAGCGCGACACAGGCGCGGCGCCGCCGCCGGGCCATGGCCTCTGCAGCGCCCCCGGCCCGACCCGCTACCTCCCGGCGCGCCGCGCCATGGCCGCCCGCCCGCCCGGCTCCCACGCACCGCGCCGCCCGTGCGCGTCCCAGGGAGACGGCGCCGCCGAGGGGAGCGTGGCGAACGGTGTGGGCGGCTCCCGCCTCTCTGCGCGGTACGGGCGGGCCCAGCACACAGAGCCTGCGGCCGCGCAGACCAAAGGGCGGGGATGGGGGCGGGCGCTGGGTGGGGGCGGGGCGCGGACCTCCGGAGGCCCCCGGAGGTCTGGAGAGACTGGGAGATTGGGGATGTCGTGGGAGGTCGGGATGGGGCGGTATCGGGGACGGAGAGGCACCGGGGCTGTCCCCAGTCACTCCCTTGTGCCCCCGACACCAGCCCTTGGACCCCTCTCCCCCGTCCCCATCACCCCGCGTCCTGTGCACTAGGAGAAAAGCTCTGGGGGACTCCCCGGGCACCCTGAGGACCCGGGCTCTGGCCTTGGAGGAGAAAGAAGGCGGGGCCTTGTGCAAGGTGCCCTGAGCAGCCTGAGCCAAGGGACCCTCAAAGCAAACGTCTGGCATCTCGTTGGTTTTATCTGGTATAGACATACTCATCCCAAATTGCTGACCATGGGCATGGAATTACTATGAATAGATTAGATTAAATGCTTTTAGCTGGGTTAAATGTTGGGAATGTGCCAGGCAGGAGGCTGAAGCAGGACTGCTTCGAGTTCAAGGCCAGTCCCGCGTATACAAAGGAATGAGATAACTTTTCTGGGAATGAGTAAAAATGAGAAGAGAAAAAGATAATGCAATTTTCGGGAACACCAGCACTTAGGGGTTGAGCAGCAGCAGAAGAGAGCCAGCCCATGGGCTGTCAAAGGAAAAATTATGACACTTAGATTTTTTTTTTTTGGTACGGGGCGGGGGGAGAGTGTTAAACCGTAGGGTGAGCTACTACTGAGTTACATCCAAAGCTGGATTTTGTTATTAATTTTGAATCTGTGATCTTTCTGCCTCAGCCTCCAGGGTAAATGGAATCACATGCATGCAGGAAGATTGCAGTGAGTTTGATGCCAGCCTGGGCTACATAGTGAGTTCAAGTCCAGCCTGAACTGTGTAATGAGGCCTTATCTCAAACAAAACAAAACAAAACAAATACAGAATCCTAGACCTAATCAAAACCTACTATATCAGAATCTGAATTTTTACAAAATTCTCAAGGAAATGACATGCTCGTTAAAGTCTGAGAAGTACAACTTTTTTTCCTCCTCGTTCTGGAGATTGAATCCAAGGCCTTTGAGCTGAGCTATGTCCCCAGCACTTTCAATGAGAGATCTTGCTAAGCTGCTGAGTTGCTAGGACTGGGCTCCAACTTGTGATCCTCCTCCTTCAGCTTCCCAAGGTACTGGACTTACATGAATGTGCCACCACATGCACCTTGGTTTTTTTTTCATTTTTTAAAATACTGGTCATCTTCAGAGATATAAAGTGATAGCCCATTGGAGCTTTCATTTGCATTTCATTAATGATTAGGTTAGTGATGTTAAGCACCCTTTCCTTTACTTACTCTTTGACTTTTTTTTAAAACTGTGTCTCACTGAATTGCCAAACCATGTGTGCTCTTAAAAGAACACATCCTGGGTGTGGTGGTGCTCCCAGCACTATGGGAGGCTGAGGAATTTTATTTTATTTATTTATTGAGGAAGGGTCTCACTATGCAGTTCAGGCTGGCCTTGAACTCTTTGGCCTTGAACTCATGGTAAGCCTCCTACTCCAGCCTCTAACTCTGGAGTGCTAGGATTACAGGTGTGTGCCACCATACTTTGCGGCCCTGGGTTCAGTAACCAGGACCAGTTCCAAAAAATAAAATAAAGCAACACACACAAACAACAAAACAACTCACGACCAAAACCAAAACAAACCCAGATCAAAGTGTGCAGAGGATAGGACTTGGTGTTGCTGAAGATGGGGGAGGGAGCCAAAAGCTACAGGTAGCCTCAAGAAACTGAGACTCCTCTGCTGGCAGCAAATGGAACTTTGCCCTACAGATAAGTGGAACTGAATTCTGCCAGTGAACAGGATGTGGCTTTAGGCCTGGAGCCCTCAGCAAGACACCCAACTGCTGATATCTTGATCTCGGTCTTGTGAGATGCTCAGCAGAGAACATACAAACCCATCCTGTGCCTGAACTTCTGATTTACAGAAATAATAAGATAAAATTTGTGATGATTTTAAGCTGTGACATTTGTAGTGACTTGTTATAACAGCAGAGAAAATGAATGCATCATAGTGGACAGTTCCGTGCCAGTTTAGACTTACTTCGCCCTGGCTGACATCACACTGCAGATACAAGACAAGTCAATCTACCTTATCCCTGCCTCAGAAATCACTCTGAGTAAGCAGAACTATTTCTGCATACCCCACTGTCACAATTAGACAGATCGACTAAAAAAAAAAAAATCAGGGGCTGGGGATTTAGCTCAGTGGCTGAAGCGCCTGCCTGGTAAGTGCGAGGTCGTGAGTTCGATCCCTGGTACCAAAATAAATAAATAAATAAATAAATCAACAAAGAAATATCAGAGCTGAGCCAAACCTGTGAACAAATGGACTTAGTAGATATCTACAGTCTCACACACACACACACACACACACACACACACACGCACGTCATCTATCAAGTCTATGGATTTAAAATGGCTCTGGAGATCAGAAGACAGGATAAAATTGCCCCCAGAATTCTAAGGGAAAAGTAACTTCAAACCTAGAATTAATTCCATACCCAGTTTCACAAGTGTGGTACAGTGAATATCAGAGTTGCTCTCCTGTGATTCTTCTCACAGGTAACTTAGGTAACCTGCTTGTTGCCACCCTGTTGTAGGTGAAGGGGGACCTGATCACTCCTCAAGACAGCTTCCTCTGTCACCTGTTCCAGTTCCTGTTCAGTTGCAGCTGGACTTTTTCCCCAGATTGGGGGTGGGAATGTATGCGGGCAGTTAGCCTGTTTACTTGTTTGTTACCTACTTGTTTACCTGCTTGTTACTGTCCCCACTGAGTAGAGATAAGGAGGACCCTATCTCTACTCAACATCTATATCTGGTAGCTGTTCTGGATCTAGTTCTTGTTTTAGTCAGAGTAGTCAGCTGCAGCTGCTGTTCCAGGCAGATTTGCCCCTGGGCTTGGCAGTAGGAATGCATTAACTTCCAGGTGCCTGTGTGTGAATGTGTGTATATATCTGTACAAGATAAGACATTTCAGTCCAAGGTTTCCTGGACTCAGCTGGGAACTGAAAAAAGGGGTTTGATAGGTTTAAAAACAAAACTAATTGGAAAAATGATTTTCACTATAATGAGTAAAGACATAAAAAAGTGATAAAGCTTTAACATACCAGAATATACCAGTGAGATGATGCAGATAGCCCAGATAGATAGATAGATAGATAGATAGATAGATAGATAGATAGATAGATAAATAGATAGATAGAAACATACACCTGAGAAGCCAGCTGGCCTAATGGCTAAGCCAAAACAGGAATTGCCTTTTCCTTTCAAAGAGGTAAAGAAACAAGACAGAGCCCAAGCCGTACATGGTGGTGCAAGCCTGCAGTCACTTGGAAAGCTGAGGCAGGTGCATTGCTGTAGGTTTGAGGCCAGCCTGGGCTACAAAGTGAGTTGAAGACCAGCCTGAACTGCATGGTGAGATCCTGTCTCAAACAAAAAAAGACAGACAGACAGACAGACAGAAGGAAAGAAAGAAAAGAGAAGAAAAGAAAAGAACTCAAGCGCTGCTCCCGGCTTTGGGAGCCCCCAGGCCGGTGCTTACTTGACATCACCAGCCTGGCACTACCCGCAGGCAACTGAAAACTAGAGCAACTCCAGCCTGAGGTAAATAGCCAGAGTCCCGTTAAGCCTAAAGAGGTTTTATAGGAAAAATCAAATTACAAACTTTAGCTAACTGTTAGTTATATTTTTGGTTTTCAGTTTGAGTTGATTCTTTTTTTTTTTTTTTTTTTTGGAGGTACTGGGGATCAAACTCATGACCTCGCACTTGCCAGGCAGGTGTTTATGCCACTGAGCTAAATCCCTGGCCTCCCAGTTTGAGTTGATGTGCATAAGGCATTTCTTGTACAATACAAAGTTTTGAATCTGCAGGGTTAATTCTCTTTTCCTTACTCTACTGTTTTATAATAAAACACTGAGTCAAGGTTACTCAGGTCTGTTGCCAGTCAAGTTTACTATGTGAGGGGATAAAAGGGACACTTGACAATTTAAGCTGCTATAGTCAAGTTTGTTATAGAAGTTTACAGTAAGTAGGAGAGGAAAGATATTAAGAAGGCTATAAAGGTAAGAGCTATACTTTTGGTATAAGAGGATTCTGTATGATGAAAGTCTTGTTTGGCTAAAGAGATAAACAAGACTAGGAAGCTTATGTTGAGGAAAGCTTGTGGAAGTAGTTTATTAAAAGAAAATATAAGGTGCTGGGGATTTAGCTCAGTTGTGTAAGCACCTGCCTGGTAAGTGCAAGGTCATGAGTTCGATCCCCGGTACCAAAAAAAAAAAAAAAAAGAAAATATAAGCATGATAACTTGTTAATTTGATGGAGCTCATGAGGAAAATGGTCGTCAACATGAAATTACCAGTCAAATAATGGCCTTTAAAAACTTATCTGATGTATATACTGTGTGTTACTCTATTCAGTACTAAAATGGACACTTAAAGTTATTATAAAAATAATGTCACAGGGCCAGGGATTTAGCTCAGCATCATAAACACCTGCCTGACAAGCTTGAGGTTGTGAGTTTGATCTCTGGTACCAAAAAAAAAAAAAGAAAAGTCATGATTGGCATACTGAAATATTATATGTGGTTTTTGATCTCAGGTTTCCTTTATAAAATTGTATAACTGCTACCTTCTAACATTCTGCGATTCAACTGCTAGGACAGCCATGGTTGATAGAAAATAACGGTCCTTTGCTGTGCTTTATGTTTCAAAGTGCTTGATAGTTAGATAAGATTATAATAACTAAACCCACTACAATACTAATGCCACTGGTCTTCTCTTCTTGGTGTTCAACAAGTAAAAGTTTAAAGACCAAAAACTCAAAAGGTGATTAGACTAAAAACAAACAAAAAATGCCCCAGTCAGTATATTTCAGTTTGTTAGTTGACCAGGTAATAGTTTCTGTTTCAGCTCTGATTGCTCTCATCTCTTAAAAACAGCTGGCCAGGGTGATACACAGCCAGTCACAATGAAGATATCGATTGTCAGCCTGCTAAAATATACCTCTCCTACCTATAAAGCCAGTTCGAGATCTTTGAGCTGTCAGTGCCACTGTGATTGCCCTCACCGTTTTGGACTGTTCTGGCTTCTAAGTGCTTGCTCAGACTGTTAGTCCTTGAGAGGCCAGTCGCCTACCTGTCCAAAACAAAAAGTGACCTTTCTCCTTGTGGTATTTCCTGCAACCATCCTCTTAATCAAGAAGGCAAACAAATTGACTGTGGGACATTGAGATAAACATCTTGTGGCGGCTTTGGAAACAGCACCCAAAGACAAGGAAAAGCCCTGAGCAATGACTGATCAGCAACCCTGGCCTCATCATGGCAGTTTGGAAGGCCCCAAAGGACTGAAAAGGACTGGATTCTGAGGATGTCTTGCAAGCTTTAAAAACAATTAAAACAGAAAGTAAATGAAATAGCACCTGAATGGCTGCTGTGGCTGTGGGGCGATAGGGCTGATCCTGTGGGGTTAAGCCCACCAGAGAGCTCTCAACAGTCAGCATAGCCAGCACCCCCGCTGTGAGATGGGTCCTGCAGATTGTGCGCAGGACAGTCCCAGAAGCAGATAATCAGACAGTGATTAAATTGCTGATGGCAGCAGCTCACCTGGTTTGGGAGAATCCAGGTGACCTGCCAGAGCAAGTCACTATTGAGACCTGATAACTCCGTGAAATAGGCTATGGCAGATGATGTTTGCACTGCAGTACTGTAGCCCAGATGAGGAACTGTTGGTGACACATGAAGGAAATGATCCTGGCGAGCAGGCCAACTGAGATGTTTGGGTTAGTGGCAGCCCTTCTAGTCCCTTTGTAGATCACGAGATTCACAATGCCATTGGTTCTTGGCCAGGTGGGAGATACGAAGTAAAATGCCAAGGTAAGATAAGATCTATACAAACTGCACTGGTATAGGAAAAACGAAGGGAGGCTCCTGGAGAATGGAGCCATCCCCCCAAGGACAGGCTGTAGGGCCACTGAAGGTTAGTTTGTACCAAATCTGGAAGGACCTACTGGCTATTTGCCAAGCTGCAGGTAAGTCAGATGGGCAGGCTTTGAATGTGGAGATAGTTACACTCTGAACAACAATACTGGCTGATGGGCCAATTGGCCAGAAGGCCAAAGCAACCCTGGTGAAGCTAAAAGAAGTGACACTGGACTCCTTTTACCCTGATTATGAGGCAAGCTGAGCTACCCAGGTCTTGGGGTCCCAGAAGACTGAAGGTCACATGTGAAATTGACTATTTGTTGGTCCCTCCAAATTTACTGGACTATTTACTAATGTAAATGTGTAATGTGTACTAATGTCAATGGATACCAGAGCTGAGTCAATGCTAATGTATGATAATTCAGACCGTTTTACTGGACCTGCTACATACATAAAAGGATTTAGAGATCACCACATCACAGTCCAGAAGACCCAAGTGACTTTGAGTAGCAGGTGGTTGTCCCCATACCTATATGATGTTTATGTTTCCCTGGTGGCTGAATACATACTGGAAGTGAACATATTGACCGGTGCTTGGCTCCACATCACACAGGGAGAATTCCAGTTGCAGATTTGAGTGATAAAAACCACAGTCTGAGGCCATCCACATCACTCACCAGTGACTCTCTCACAGGCCACATGGGTTATGTGTGTGAAGCAGTATCAGCTGCCTGAAGGCCATAAGGAGATGGGACAGAATGTCTTTAGAGCCCTTCAATATGACCCATGCAGAAGCCAGACAGGTCATGGCAAATGACTGTGAAGTCTCACCCTAACGCTGGCAGTCAGGACCAATTTGCCTTCACCCAGGAGAGCAGCAAATGGATCATCCACATGTTGCCACAAGGCTATTTGTGTAGCCCAACTTTGTGTCATGGCCTAGTGGCCCAGGATCTGGCACCTGGGCCAAGCCACACTCTTTGTCACTGTTTTATATTGATGACATTATGTTAACCTGATTGTCTTACAGATGCACAATCTGAAGGAAGATTTGCTGGCATGAGGTGGGTCATAGACAAAGACAAGGTCCATGGAACTGACTTGTGATATGGTTGAGTAAGACCAGAACCACGACAATACACCAATTATAGGAATATATGGGCCCGTTAGGTTTTTGACGGGTGTTCCACACCTAGTTATCCTGCTGTGCCCTTTAGACCAGATGACCAAAAGGGGCAAAACATAGGGCTGGATAGATGCAGCAGAAGTTGCTTGCTGGACTCAACAAGCCCTAAGAGTCATTGATTCTGACCTGCCCTTTATCCTAACCATCCATATGGATGATAATAGATTTGACTGAGGCCTCTAACAAAAACAGGGAAAACAGAAACACCCTGATGGGTTTTGGTCACAGTTATAAGAGGCAGCCAATAGTTGATATTTCCTGATTTAAAAAAAAAATAGCAGTGGTGTGAAAAATCACAAGACAGATATGTAGACAGTCCATGCCAGCAATGAAATGACACACGCCCCACTGCCACTTTTAGGGGGTTATACCTCCAACAGTGGGCTTCTTTCTCAGTGGTTATACCTCCAATAGTGGGCCTCTTTCTCAGTGCACTGGCAACAAATTTGAGACCCATGATATACACAATCCAAGAACCTGTCCAGGAGAAAGGACTGTAGGCTTGTTCCCTAGTCCCTATACAGAAGGGAAAGAGAAATCTCTGCTAATGCTGGATATTCTAATGGCTTGCTGTCCAGCCCAGTCCAGAAGTACTCTGGTTTGGAACCAAAACAGGCAGGTTAAGCCAATGGGCAGAGTTGCAGACAATGTGATTGCTTGTGATGCATAAAAAGACCCCCTACATGTGTACACAGACAACTGGGCCATTTTGGTAAGGGGCTGCCACTCTGGGTGCCAGCTTGGGCAGCTCAGAAATGACAGAGATTTGGTCCTGGATTCACTGATCCAAGATCAAGTGGGCTCATCCTGACGACTGTTGGAAGGCCTATCCAGATGGGACAAACCCCCTGAAGACTACCCTGAAGAGACAGTTTACTCAAAGCCTTGCTCCTGCCACTCTGGAAGCTGGAAGGTCAATGCACAGCTGAAGACTGAATGGACATTGTACACTGGAGTACTTGTCCTGATTGACTGATGTTCTATTACCCTGGCTGGGTTTTGATTCCCCTTTTCTCACTAATTTTAGTGCTTGCTACAGGATTCTGGGCTGTATTCCCAGAGGACTGGAAGATTCCCTACAAACTCACCTTCACTCTCTTCTATATTGGTGTAACTACTGTACCAGGTACCTTGATCTGTTTCGTCAAGTTAGAGATCCAATGTATTGTTATTCTAGTTGGTTTCTGGTTCATATCATCTGTTAATCTCAGAATTTTGTTAGCATTCCCTGGTCCACAACTCCAGCAGACTGGGAGCCTCATAGAAAGGCTGCCTTTGTCCTCTATTACATAAGCATAATTCTTGGGATACTTACCTTTTGTTGTCTACAACCAATGCAAAGATGATGCTCCAGTGGATTATCTGTTTTAATCTCCAAGACACTGAAAATTCCATGTTCAAATTAAAGATGTAAGTTTCATAACAATAATAAATCAGACCAGACTGGACTCCTCACAGTATAGAGTAGATCTTTATTTTGATACATGCTCAATACAGGCTAACTCCTCAGATTTGAGAAAGCACTGTTATTCCTTAGGCTATGGAAGATTAGATTGGAAACAAAAATACTGTTCCAATAATGAGCATGTCTGCCTGGAATGGTGACAGATTAAAAATGCATTGCCTGCCTCCTTTGTCGTCTACTAGGTTCTACCCCAAATAGAGTTGTGTCATAGATTGGGCTGGATCCTAAAATGGTCTGTTATCCCAGCTTCCCTCTAACCCAGACTGCCAGAAGGGAACTTGTAACCCTTGATGGTATCTGTTCAAGAGTGGACATCAGGCTGCCAGATAAGAGTTCAGGTAGACAGACGGGAACTGATCCCATGGCTTGTTTTAAAATTCACGAATGTCTGGATAACCTCTGCACCTCTGTCCCACATTAAGATTCCTTCCCCAAGGCCGCCGGTATTTCCATTGGCTCCTGCACCTGTTACGGATTATACAGGTGCTGACTCCTGACCTCCTGCATCTAATTAATGGTACCCATCAAGTCCTTCAAGCTGTAAGCCCAGATTTAAGCAAAGACTATTGCTCTGTGTCCCTCTTTCAATCTTTGCCTATCGAGCTGTAGGTTTCATTCACAATAATTCTAAACTTAATGCAACCAGTGCTCCTCACAGCCTACTCCAGCCCTGTCCAGCAGTGATGGAGAAACACTTCCTCTTTTTTAGGTTCCAGTAAAGGCCAGAGTGCTTCTGCTAACTGTATAGATGTGTTGACTGTCACTTCAGATTCTCTGATAGCCTCCGTTGAAACTTTCTTTGTTTGTGCTGAGGGGTTACATCAAGTGTTTGATAGCACCAAAATGAATATTTGTGCACTTGGTTTTTTGGTACCTGACCTCTTGCTTATCCAGGACAATGAGGTCCTATATATGTCCCTCCCGGCAGTTCTTCTTCTAGGCCTATGTGATCCATAGTCTCACATGCTTCCTGTCTGAAAGCTTTGAAACTATACACCACCCACTCTTTTTTTTTCCAAGTTAGTTTTCTTTACCAGCTCCTTAATATAATTCTACTATATAATCAAAGTGGGAGAATATGGGGGCACAATTACACAATTAGTAAAGGCAAAGTTACAGAATAGCAAACTTGTATTATTTCATAGTAAAAGCCAGAGATCAGCGAGAGGCCTTGACCAGCTCCTGCTGTCTGTCACATAGCTAGCCTGCTCACTTCAGTCAGCCTCGACTGTGTCCAGCTGCTTTTCTTCTAATAATGCTCTAGGCCAACTTGACTATTCTCAGCTTATGTTTCCCTTGATTAAGAAAATATATTGCTTCTAACTGGCTTCCAGGACTTTGGCTGGAGCTAAGTAACCCAGCCAAAGATACTTTTTAACTCTGCTTGCTCTACTTGAACACCCACCCCTCATATGCAGGATGTTCCCATGTTATGATAAACAATTCCTTTTAAGCAATCGTATTTAGAGTTAGCTTACCTGAATATACACGACTTAATTCAATCCATGTAATTCAATCCATTTAATGCCTATACTTCCTGTTTGCAAACTATATTTAAACTGAACCCAAAACTGCCTCAGTGCTGATGATTTGCAACTGAGACTCCCATCATCCCACCAGGGTAATAAACAAATCATCTTCTAACTCCTTGGTGCAAAGTCTTCCATTCAGTTTGACTCTGGTTTTTCTGTAACACAGTGAGGAAACGAGCACAGATGAGATGCTTGGGGGAATCACAGGGAGACGGCTGGGGAGCACCTCCAAAGATCCATCTGCCCTTTTAGAAATGACACAGAAGATATCTGAGGAGGGCACTCTGACAGGTCTCTCCCCAGGTAGTCCTTCCCCAAACCCCTTCTTGGTAGCCCCTCTGTGGTTGTATCATCATTTTACATTAAGTCACTAGTGAATACATTACATTCTATTTTTCACCCCTGAGTCAAGTAATAATCTATAATTACAATTCCTACATTGTACAATTTTTGTTTCCCCTAGGTTTACAAAATCTCTTTGTTCCCCATTGCCTCTGGGGTGTGTGTGTGCATGTGTGTGTGTGTGTTTTACTAGTGATTGAACCCAGGGCCTTGTCACTAGGCTACATCACCAACCCCTTTATTTTTTGATTTTGAGACAGGTCTTGCTAAGTCACTAAGTTTCTCAACCTGGACTCAAACTTGTGATCCTCCTGTCTCAGCCTCCTGGAGTATTTTATAACTGGCATGTGCCACCACACTTAGCTCCTGTATCTTGATTCACTGTTTGCCCTAAACTCTCCAACACAACTGTAAAATTCCCCCCAAATACTGCTTTCTGTACAAGCATCATATTAGGATGTCTGTCGGAGAATGAATAAAACAGAGTGCTCAAGTGGAAAGAACTATGGAATGAAGCAAAGCAAGTTGTAGAGAGAAGATCCAGAGTGAGGGATTTGAGAATTTTTTTAGTCATTTGGGCAGGGAGACATCAATGAGAGTAACCCAAAGAGGGGAGAAGATGGAAAGGATGGAACCATTTGGGAGAAAATAGTTCCAGGAAGAAGGAACAAGTCCAGTATCCTGGACTTAGTCTCTCTAGCACGTTCTTCACACAAGTATTAGAATTATTATTTCCTCTAGAATGTTCTTCATGCAATTATTAGAATTCTCAGGTGCAGGTTTTACTGTGCTGATACTTCTCGCCTCCCCATCTAAGAATGCCCCAACCTCGTAGGCTCCCATCTTCAAACTTTAGTCATTACTGATGTGCCTTTTGTCCCAGTACCTAAAGAGTGACCAAGTGACACTGATACTGCTTACAAAGTATTTTAGTTCTTTCTCTTTCCTGATATTCCCATTGATGGCCTACCTGTCCTATCATGTTAGAGGTCATAGATGGTCTAGACTATAAGGGCATCCAGAGACCATCTAGTATAATCTTATTTTACTCTTACTGAGGCCCCAACTAAGTGACTTTTCTGAGACTCTTAAATCTGTCTCCAGTGCAGCAAGCAGAGTCTGGTGACACTGGGCATTCTCCTCCCCTGACTCCAGTCCATTTTGCCTGCTGCTCATAAACAAATGCTTCTCTCACTCCCTTTGCTGCTCAGCCACCCCACAATATCCTCTGTGGTTGGCCTGGGGTGGGGGCCTCTCCCTGGCTGCTGACCCAACATGACTTGTGGCATCCAAAGTGAACCTGACCAGGTTATATCAGCCTCCTTGCACTGCTATTCACACACGCTGTGTTCACTCCAGCCTTTGAATTTGTGCTTCGGTCATTCTGTGAAATAATTCTCTCTCTCTGTTTGTCTCTGTCTCTGAATATGTCTCTCTCCCTCTCTGTCTCTCTGTCTCTGTCTGTCTCTGTCTCTGTCTTTCCAGCTCAGATTTCTGTCTTGGCGGAGACCACAGTGGCCTCTTATTAGCATAGCCTGCCCTTATCCCTCAAGCCCCTTCCCAGCCATGGTTTCTCTGATGGTTGGAGCAGATGTGTCCGCCCATGTTCAACCTCCAACCTCAGAATGGTCTGATGTCGTGGGCATGGTCATTCCCACCTTAGAAGAGAAGAAACAAAGCTGGAGAGAGGTAGGAAGAGGCTCGGCTAGGACTGGAGCCCATGTCTGCCTGTGCTCTTGACCATTGTACAAGTCCATGTTCTGACCGGCACCCAGCAGGTGTTTGGAAGAGTTAGCTGATCCGTTTTGTATATGTTGCTAACTCGTCAACCCTGGTAACCACGTCCTGAGGCTTTCAGAGCAGAGTGGGAGCAGGAAGACCCATATGCCAGATGCAGAATCATGTTTGGTTTTGTGAAGAAACACAGGAGACACAACCCAAAGACTCAAAAGTGGTTGGCTCTGGGGAGTGAAACTCAGGAGTGGGGAGAGGAGGCAGGAGATTTATATTTTTATTACAAGCCATGTAGTACTGTTTGATTTTTAATACTGTGTACAATATAGCATGTGTACTTTGATAAAAATGAGAGCAGACTTAAGCAAATGGAATGGTGAATCTTACAAATTCTTTTAGAATCTTGGATGTGGAGAGATGAAGGGAATATGTGGCAGTAGCTGTTTTATAGGTTTGTAATAAGAATTAAACAACATAAGACATTTAAATTGGATGTGTTGGCACATACATGTAATCCTAGTACTCTGGGAGGATGAGGCAGGAGGATCATGAGCCCAGCCTGTTGCAACTTAGTGACACGGAGAGAGCCTGGCCCAGAATAAGAAGGGCTAGGGTTTTAGCTCAGTGCAAGAGCCTTGGGTTCAGTCTCCAGTACAGAAGGGGTGGGGAACACTTAACACATGACTGACCTACAACCACCAGCAAGAATTATTATAGCATGAGGCAGCACAATAGGTTCATTAGACACAAAATATTTCATTGTAAGGACAGGCTATGTTAAAAAGAGGCCACTCTGGTCTCCACCAAGATGGACATACAATATCTCCCTCCCCTGGGCCCTTCCACTCCTTTTTCCCTCCCTTTGCTCCAGGTTTTTCTTTCAATTTAATCCACAAAGAAGAAGAAGAATTATACCCCTTAGTTTCCCATATCACCCTCAAGACAGCTTTTCTACCACATTCCTCCTTTAGTCTAACCCTTAACTCTGAGAAAAGGGAGCGATTTTTTTACAGTTGAGAGAGGAGAGCAATTGCCCACTGCACTGAAACATTGTAGTTTTCTAGGAAAGGGAGTTTGGAAGTATTGGTCAGATTATTGAAGTCTCATTCATGCATGCATGGAATACTCATTTATGGCAGTGCTGGGGCTCCAACCCAGGGCTTTACTGTGCTAGGCAAGTGGTGTAGTACTGTGCCAGCCAGAATCCATATTTGCTGCATGCCATGTGCCAGGCCTAGTTCTAGGTACAGAAGCTGCAGTGCTGAATTAGATAAGCAAGCTCCGTGCCTTTGTGGAGTTTACACATAATGCTACACTGACCAGAGCAGCTAGGTAGTCTGCGGCCTCCAAGCAAGGACAGTCACTTCTCTTTGGAGCTACCCCATCTGATGCAGCCAAATGGAACAGAAGACCTGAGCTGGGGCACTTGGTCATTCACACATGCTGGCACTGAGTCAGCTCATCTCTCTGACCAGTAACAGACGTCTGATCCAAACTGAGCAATTAGGTTCTTCCCACTAAGAATTTGAAAAATTAGGAGCTGAGACTGTGGCTCAGTGGTAGAGTGTATGCTTAGCATGTCTGAGGTTCTGGTTTCAATCCCCAGTGTTCCTGCAGTACACACACACACACACACACACACACACACACACACACACCGTCAAAATTAGGCATGGGGAGGTGAACTGACAGAATGGTTTTCACAGTAGGAGCCACAGCCCCCATGACAAGCCACAGTCATGCACAGACCATGGTACAAGGGGTGGATACTGTGTGTAGGCTGAGGCAAACAGCAGCTTGTCTTCAAAAAAGAAAATGCAGCAACTATGTTTTAAGAGAAGGAAAGCAGAGATCACTGGGTCCCAGGAGGAACATGAAAAAGAGAACAAGAAAAATGTGGCTTTTTTTAAAAAAGGAGACAGTTGCTTAGCTCATACAAGGTTTCAACCTCGAGTGTCAAAAAGGAGACAGTTGCTTAGCACATACAAGGTTTCAATCTCGAGTGTCAAAAAGGAAATAAATACAATAAAAATTATAAAGGAAGGAGCAGCGGCTTCTGTATCTGACAGCTTCCAGACCCAGCTCCACTCCCCACAGGCTTGTCCAATTCTTCCTCTGGAGACGTTTTCATCCACCCAATTATCCCTGTCCCCTTTGCTTGCACTGGTTTGAACACGTCTGCCTGTGGCAGACCCTGGAGTGACCCTCACGACTCTCGCCACCTTCCCTAGGTGTGTGTGGGGGGGGTACCTGCAGCTTGCTTCTAGTAAACAGAACAAAGCTATGATGAGGGAGGCTCTAGATGTAATTAAGGTCCCAAATCAGCTGAGTAGTCCGAGTTAATTAAGAGAGCGCTTATCCTGACTGACTGAATCATGAAAAGTCCTTCAAAGAGAGATGAGAGAGAAACTCCCTGGTAGGCTTGATGTGGTAAGCAGCTGTGTGGAAAGCTCAGGCAGCAACGAACTGCGTGCGAACTGCGCTCTGCAGGAAGGAATGAAGGCCAAACTCCAGCTGGCGCTTGCAGAAGCAAAGCCTCATCACAGGAGCCCCTAGGAAGCAACCCCTGCCGGCAACCTGAGTGTTCGTAGAAGCAGGTTCTTCTCAGCTGAGTTTCTGGGTAAACATGCAGCCTAGCCAGGTGTGGTGGTACACACCTGTAATCCCAGCTTGACAAACTGAGGCAGAAAGAGCTCAAGTTCTAAACCAGCCTGGGAAATTTAGCGATTCCCTGTCTCAAAATAAAAATTAATTAATTAATTAATTTAAAAAGAGCTGGAGATGTAATTAAGTCTGAAGCCCCTGGGTTCAATCCTCAGTACCACAATAAGATAAAGCAAAACAGATTTCAGCCTAGCTGGGCTGGGAGTACACTCAGTACCGCGAGCCACTTACCTAGCATGTGTGATGACCTGAGTTCAGTCCCCAGTGCTAAATAAATAAATGCAATCTTAAGAAGGCTGCCTAGCCAGTACTCTGGTTACAGCTTTGTGATCAGAGGACTCATCTCAGATTCTCCTGGTCTCCTGACCCATAGATGCTCTAAGATAATAAGTGCACAGTCCATTAACCTGCCATGTTTGTGGGGATGGTTTGGCAGAGCAATAGAGAACAAATATATTGCCTTTCCCACCACTTCGGCTAAATCAGCAGGCCTAAGGTTTTGTGTCAGGAAGCCTCCGTTCTGCTGACAGCTTTGCAATGATTTTCTTGGACTCTGTCTCCATGGTGTGTGCTATTTAGTGATGTGTAAGGTTTTGGTCTTACACTTTTGTTTTCAGGCAAGGTCATGCTCTGTAGTCCAGGCTGGCCTTGAACTCACTATGTAGCCCAGGCTGGCCTTGAACTTATGGTGATCCTCCTGCCTCAGCCCTCTAAGTGCTGGAATTATAAGTGTGTGCCACCATGCTTATCTGTGATATTTTAATTCTACTGAATTGTAATTCTACGATTATTGAACTTTTCAGTCTTGAAACACCACATGGTGTTTTTACTTTAACCAGTCATTGTTCATTTACTTTTACCCATATATTTGCCCTTTCCAGCCCTTCATGTTCCTGCATGTGTCCACTTCCTTTTGGACTTATTTTCATTGAAAAATTCCCTTCAGTTTTTTTTTTAAAGGGTCTCATTTTGCAGTTTAGCCTGGCTTTAACTGACTATGTAACCCAGGCTGGCCTCAAACTCATGGCAATCTTCTGCTTCGGCCTCCCTAGTGCTGGGATTACAGACATGCACCACCACATCCTGCTTAGCTTCTGAATTTTATCATTTGTATAGAAGAGTCCATTCTCAGTCATGAGATCAATAGTGCTAATTTTGGGGGGGGGGTACTGGAGTTTGAGTATAGGGCCTTTCCACTGGGCTATATCCTCCGCCCTTTTTTTATTCTTTATTTGGAGCCAGGTCTCGCTAAACTGCCCAAGATGGGCTCAAAACCTGTGGCCTTCGTCCCTCAGCATCTTGAATGCTGGAATTGCAGGGATTCAGAGCCACATCTTGCTGGAGTTTGTGTCTACATGACTTTCATCAATTCTGGAAATGTTTCAGTTACTCTCTTCAAATATTTGTTTTTTTTTTTCCACTCTCTTTTCTTTCTTTTTAGGCCTCTAGCTCTATGTACTTAGGCCTTTTCACAATGTCCTAAAGACCTCTTTCTCTCTTACCTATATTTTTCATTCTTTTCATTTTCTTCATACTTCGGTTTCAAAATTTTATACTGATGCTATCTTCCAGCACATTAATCCGAGAATCTGCAGTCTGCTGTTAGGCTCCTTTACTGTGCTAAATCAAGTTATTGCATTGACCTGTTTTGGGATTTTAAGCTGCATTTTAAATTTTAATTGAGTTTTATTTTTTTCGGGATTGAACCCAGAGCCTTTGGTATGCCAGGCAAGTGCTCTACCATTGCGCCCCAGCTCCGGCCCTAAACTGCACTCCTTTATTTTTTCTTTCCTTTTTCTGTTTTCTGCAGTTCTGGGGATGAAACCTAAGGCCTCAGGCATGTGAGGTAACCATTCTACCTTTGAACTACAACCCTCACTCATGCATTCCTCTATCTATCTATCTATCTATCTATCTATCTATCTATCTATCTATCTAATCTATCTATCTATCTATCTATCTATCTATCTATCTATCTATGGTGCTGGGAAATGCATTCCTTCTCTTTCTTTCCTTTTTGCAGTGCCCCAAGTTGGGTAGTTAGCTATCACTCTACCATAATCCCAATGCAAAATCTTGCTGTTCTACAGAGATTTACCCCATTCAGTTGCATGAACCAGTAAAATTTAATTTCTGTTTCAGCCAGTTTTGGTTAGGTTTCCTGTTACACACACATGAAATTCTTAACCGATAGTGTTAGCTATCACCCTTCTTGATGTCAACACAGGTGCAGTAGCTCCTGGTGTCATAAAATCCAGAGAAGTGGGACATGTGCATCTCTTTCTATTAGGAGGGAAAAATATTTTCTAGAATCCTCAGTTCAGGCTGCCAGGGATGTACCACATGCTACCTGGAATAGGATGAAAATGACAAGGCGATAAAAATGTTTATTCATCCCTAATCTTGAGAAGTAGGTCATGTTTCCTGAGCAAAGACTTGTAGAGGCTGAATATCCAAATGAAACTGGGGCTCTGTCTTCAATATAAAATATGAGAAGGGGCCAGATGTAGTGGTGCACACCTGCAATCCCAGCACTCTAGGATGCTGATGGAGAAGAATTGCAAATTTGAGCATAGCCTGGGAAAAAGCGTCTTGCCAAAATCCTGTCTCCCATTGAAAAAATTTAAAAAGGCTGAAAATATAATTCAGTACAAAGGCTCTGTGTTCAATCTCTAGGAGATAGAGGAAGAGAGAGAGATTGGGTACGTAATCAACAACTCTTACTCCAATAACAAATATATAATTTTCTGTGAAGAAGTGTGTGTGTGTGTGTGTGTGTGTGTGTGTGTGTGTGTGGAGGAGGAGGAGGAGGAATGGTACATATCAATCTGTTAACATGATTTAAATTTGGGGATGGTGTGATGAACGGATGTTTTCTCTTATAAAATTTTTATTAGCTTGTATTACTTTGGTAATTTAGCTTTAAGGAACTGCTTCAATCCGAAAATGGTATGCTCATAAATAGAGATGTGATTTTAAAAAAAATAGAGCCAGAGAAGCATATATTGGTATAAAGTAGTGCCAGACCTGAGCCCTTGCACATACACTCAGGTACCAGTGGCAACTTTGTCTCTACTGGAGCTTTGGAGGTGCAAGGCTATCAGAGCCTGATGCCGTCAAATATTTACACCATCCCACCCCTTCTCTCACACTTGCAAAGCTGCCTTCATATCATAAATTGGCCCCCGTGCACATTTTCCTAGAGGGGAAGGATGTGTTGGACAAGGCGATGTGAGCACGCTGGCCCTCTTGGCAGTTCCATCTCTCATCATAAGTTATTATGTTGGTTCTTTAGCTCAGATAGCAGGATAGGAGCCGAGTTGATGTGATGTACTTCCTAACACCCAGTATACTGCTTCTCCCTTAATGCTGTTAGCATAAGATATATAAGCCTGGACTATGATGAATTTACCAAGATAAATGTCATCCCTGATACCACTTGGCAGCTGGCCTGCCTGTCCGCCCTGATGACACCTCTGTCTCTTCAAGCACATTTCTTCCCCATCCTGTGCTTCCTAGACACATTCATCTCACCAGCTGTCTTCCTTTTTATCTCTCACTGCCTTTTCCTCTATGACTCTGTCTCTATCACTGTCTTTTCCTCCAGCACCCTTAATCTTCCTTTATTCTTCCTTTCCCTTTTTCTTCTTTCATTTCTCACTTTAATTAAATGTAGAGCTGAATAATAGTATATACCAGAGCTCAATGCCAAGTACTATGCTGGGTTATAAGCTAAAATTATTTTTTCCCATCAGCATGATAACACATGCCTGTAATTCCAGTAATGTGGGAAGCTGAGACAGGAGGATCACAAATTCAAGCCCAGTCTAGGCAATTTATTGACTCAGCAAGACCCTGTTTCAAAACAATAACAACACCAACAGCAACAGATAAAAGGGCTGGAGGTACCAGCACTTCAATCCACAGTAGCACACAAAAAATTGTTTTTTGACCTCACAATAGCTCTAAAGGGTTTTTATTTTATTTTACCAAGAGGAAATGGAGTCTTGTAAAACATAGGTAGTTATGATTTGAATTTTAAAAGTATTGTCTGTTTAATTTTCAGTTAGTAAATTAAATATCTTATGTTTCCTTTTCCACAGGAAGTTCAATTTGAAAATATGTTTACAACTGCCATCTTAGCTTTGGTTATGATTTGTCTGGGCCAGAAAAAAATTCACCGTGAGTATGTTTATTCTTGCCTTAGACTGGAGAAGGAGACATGAAATGGATGAGGAATGCTATATTTTTGTGGCACTAGGGATTGAACCCACAGCCTTTGCATTCACCTACATTCCCAGCCCTTTAAAAATTATTTTTTTAGAGCTAAATATGGTGGCACACAGTCTTGGTTACTTTTTTTCTCATTGCTAGGACAAAATACTTGATACCCAGAACAAAGAAAGGAAACATTTATTTAGCTTACTGTTTGTGGAGGTTTCAGTCCATAATCAGCTGACTCCAAGGCACGGTGGCATGGCACAGGGGCAGCACTTCAAGGCAGCAGCCAGCAAAAGCAGACAGAGCAAAAGGAGAGGGAGGAAGAGCAAGCCTCTTTTCCTCCCTTATATTGTGTACAGACCCCCCCTCCAGACCTCCAAGGCAGATGTAGCTCTCACAAAATCTCTGTGCCCTCCCGTTGCACAGGATAAGGATAGTTACAAAGTAAGGATCTTGGCTCCTTACTGAGTATCTTAGCTAAACTTCTAAACTGTATTGTATTAACATTGTATTAACCATAACACACACCATTCTGCATTGAGGACTGTAATCCCAGTCCTCAGGAGGCTGAGGTATTAGTCACCAAGAGTTGGAGGCTGGCCTAGGCTACATAGTGAATTCAAGGTCAGCCAGAACTACATAGTGAGATTATGTCTAATTAACTAAGTGGCCCAAGCTAAGCAATTGAATGTGTGATTCTCCTACCTCTGCCTTCCAGAATGCTAGGATTTCAGGTGAGCACCACCACATCCATCTCTTTTGGGGAGGCGGGCAGGACTTGTTTTGTAGTTACAATCCTCTGATGCTCCCTATGTAACCTGAGCTCACCTCAAATTCTCCATCCTCTTTTGTCAGTCTCCTGAGTGCTGGGATTGTAAGTGTAAGCCACCCTGACTGACTGGAAAGAGACAAACTGAAGATGTATCTTTGAGTAATGTAGCTCTTTTCTGCTCTGGCCCTGCCCTGTCCTCTTTGCTGGGAGCAGGATTTTACCCTGATTTCTCTGGTACAATTTTAGTCTTTCTCACGGAAGATGTGACCTTTGCCTTATAAGGCTGAACATAATTTTTTTTTTTTTATTGGCACCAGGGATCAAACTCACGACCATGTTCTTGCAAGGCAGGTGCTTATGTGCTGAGCTAAATTCCCAGCCCCATGAACACAATTTCTGCACTTATGAAAAATAAAGACAATTTTTCAACACCTGTATTTGTAAACTTTCAGTAACTTTGATATGGAGGTTGTGATGATGTTGAGTATGTGCCCTGAAAGTCCACTTGGGTGTTGAATTAGGCTGCTCAGTCCCAACAGCTGTTCTCCTATGAGCTAAGAAGATGATGAGGCAGAAATAAAAAGAACTCCTTCCATATTGTTCCAGTGCAGGTCTGGGAGGAGCAGAAGAAAAAATCAGGCTCTGTTTGGGTCCCCTCCACACTTACTCCAGCACACGAAGGATGCTTGGCTCTTGGGGATGCCCATCCCAGGACCTTGGTTCTAGGCTTCAGGAGTAGGCAGCGAAGCCTGGGCTGAAGGTCAGAGTGCAACAGCAGAGAAGTCCCAGGTCTAGACCCTGATGGTTCATCACCATGGAAGGAAATCAGACAACATGGGCCTGAGGTGGGGCAAGGTGGGAGAGGAGCCCGCATCACAGCCAGTAGTTCCTTCCATGCTATCACCCCAAGCCTGCGCCTGTCTATAGTAACTCCAGGAAGGGACCTATTATTGGTTGACTGGCCTCCAGCACTTAAAGGTCATGATAAATGATGGCTTCATTTCCTTCTAAGAGCCTCCAGAATTTCCTCACTGAGTTGTCTATTCTGCAGCCTTCTAGCAGAGTAGGGTCCACATTGGAGCGACTCTTATTAAAGTGTGTCTGATTTGCATATATCTGCATACACTGGAGTTTCTCCATTCTAGTTTTAATATAAGCGGATTGTTCAAAGGAAACAGAAAGATTATTTTGCTCCTTTTATTTATCTTGCTTTTCCCTATTCCTAGGGTTTAGTCTGGTATTTCCTCCACATGGCTGCAACCAGACTCCCCACAGCCAGGGTTTGTTGGGAGCATCCTATGCAGCTCTCTCCAGTTAATTTTCCCTGTCTGTTTGTCTTCTAAAAGATCCTTGAAAGGCTCAGAGGGAGTCTGCATCTTGGTTTTGCACATAGGGTCAAAATCAAGTCCCTGGAGCTCCCACGACTGGCGCCTTGGAGACTGCTAAGGAGATGGAACCCAGTTTTGAAGACGAGGAAGAGGAATGGTGCCGTGAGAACTCATTCTGAAATGAAAGGAGTCCTGGGTCTCTAAGCAGCTTCTAAAAATACCATCTCCCAGCGCAGGGGACAGGGGGAGGGGAAATCGAGCGTGAGAAGAATGGAGATGGGAAGGAGGTGGGGATGCAGAAGCCCTTCTTCAGGTAGATCTTAAGTCAGAGGCCCCGCGTGCATCCAGGAATCGGGCAGGTGCCACACCCCCTTCTGCTGCCTCAGCAGGCTTCTGCCTCTCCTGCCTCTGGCGGCGCCTGAGCCCCGCCCCCATATGACCTTTCTTTCTAGGAGCAAAGGAGATGAATTCCTCCCACCTATTTCCTCCTATCACTACCTACTGTCCGATAAGTTAAAGAACATGTGTGTCTGTGCATATCCTGCATACGCACACGCCCCCACCCCCAGGTGTCCTCGGCACAGAGCTTGGCACCCAGGAAGTGTTGTTTGGAGGGGTGAGGAGCACCTATATGCAAATGACACGGACACTCGGACCTCACAGGCCAAGTGGATGCAGGTCTCCCAGTCATCTCGAAGCCTCCCCCGCTATTACAGAGTCCGAAGGGAGAGGGGGTGGGTCCCCCAAGAGGAGAGCTCTGAAAAGCCACAAAGTGGGTGGAGCTTTCTCCCTTTAAGTTCAGCTTGGATGGTGAAGCTCAATAGCTGCCACCTCCCTCATCCTGAAGAGCCCCAGCCCTTCCTACTACCAAACGGTTAAACCCTTGGATTGCACATGAATGACCTTCACTAAGTAGAGGTCGTGTTCCGCGCTTTCTTGTGGCTTCTCTAGAGCCGGCTGAACTCTGTCTGGGAGGACGGCGCCGCCTCTCTTGCAGATCCTCCGATTCCCGGCCGCTGCGCTTCTCGCCAGTCTCCTGGGGTGGGCAGCGTGGGATACTCAGAGGAGACTCCAGCCTGAACACACCGAAGACAGAGATGGTTGTGGGGTGTGCTCAGATGTCTTGACAGTAGCAGCAAGAACTCAAAGAACCGATGGTTCTGCAAACCTCCAACACCCCTATCTCGGTGTCCACATGTTTCCCCAGCCTCTGAAGCGCTGCTGATAGGGAGGGATCCTGTCTCCCACTTGGTTCTTTTTTTTTTTTTGAGCAGTTCCTGCAGTCAGGTTTGGCCCCTCCCTCCAGAGAGAGAGAGAGAGAGAGAGAGAGAGAGAGATTGGGGCGGGGGAGGGGGGGAAGAGAGATCAAACCACGAAACACCAGGTGCCGCAACACAGCAAGAGACCGAAGGCTGGAAGGTGAATCCATCCCAGAGCTTAGGGTCAGGGCCTCGGGCTTGGAAATCCCCGCAAGTCCTGGGAACCAGAAGGCTCCCGGGCTGGCTGAGAGGCTGCAGAGTCGCCGCTTCCCAGCGGGCCGGCCCTTCTCAAGCCACGCCCACACCGCCTACTTCTGAGGAACGGGGGGCTAAGGGTTAGCGCTCCGCATCACCGACGCCAGCTCCTCGCGCTTCCCAGCAGCCCAGCTCCGGCTCAGGGCTGCCCCACCCCCATGGCTAGGAGGTCTCGGGGACCCCTTCTTTCCCCCCTCCAGCTGGTGTTCCACCCCTGGCCTATGAAACTCCACCTCCCCACCCTCTGCTGGCCCGGATTGGTGGACCTCCCGCGGCGATGCCTAGTGATTGGTCTCCATGGATGATGGTGACCGGCGAGGCCCCGCCCCAGCCCGCGCTAGGTCGGGGGCGCTGCTCGCGGTGCTGGGCTGGCGCGGCTGAGCCGCCGCCGCACTGACAGCTCAGGCTGCGGACCATGGAGACTGGCGCCGGCCCGCACTGGCTGCGCCCCCTCGCCAGCCTGATGCCGCTCTGCCTCGCGCTGCTTTTGGGACGCGGGCAACCCGGGACTGCCGAGGAAGGTAAGGAGCCAGGTGGCTGTTCTGGGAGCTGGTGGATTCGGGGTGCCGGTGGGAGTCGCTGGGGAGACTAGTCTGTTTGGGGTGCAAAGCGGGGAGCGAGCGGCAAAGAACTAGAGAGCGCGCGAGGAAGGTTTCTAAGCAGTGGAAGCCTTGAGGGGCGTTGAGGGTCTCGAGGTTGCAGACCTAGGAGGGTCAGAAAGAAAGACGGAGGAACGCGGGAGCCAGGGGCCGGTGAGACGGACAGGCTGAATGATGAAAGGTGGGAACTGGGGGGGGGGCGGGGAGAGGCTGAGAGCAGAGACGAGATGCGGAGGTGAGGCCGGAGTACGAGGAGACGGGATGGAGCCCGAGAGGGGTTCGGGGACCACTGTGCGGCCATCAGCAGTTGGAAGGCTGGATTGGGTTGCGGGCAGCCGCAAAGGCTGGGCGGGGAGCTGTCCGCAGTGCTGAATTCGGATCCTAGTCTGGTGCGGACCGCGTTGCCCGGCTGGGGGTTGTCGGCAGTATCAGAGCCCGCGTCTTGTCTCTAATCTACATTTGGGGGAGCTGTAGGCTCAGCTGAATCCAGAGGCGTCATAGCCAGGTGCAGAATCCTAAGGTGCTAGAATCAGGCATTGACCACAGGATTGGTCCCGGTGCTGGATCGCAGACGCCTTCCAATGTAATTCCCATGTGCCATCACTTGTGTTAAATCAGCGCGCTGTCAGCGGTCCTGCCCACCATCACAGATGCCTGTGGAGCTAGCCCCTCTTAGAGGCCCTTACCGTGGAAGCCCACCCTCTTCTTTAAGCTCCAGATGAGTGATCCTCCAAGATTTTGGGATAGTCTGGCTTTCTGTCTCCAGGCTGCTGGCTCTGATGTCCAGTGCTTCTCTGTGATTAATGCTGGGAAAATGCAGACTGTTGATCTGACACCTCCCTGGGAAATAAAGTGACTCCAAGCTTCTCTGATGTGGAAGAGTCATAGATTATACATAAAAGGACCCCTGATATTCTTTCAAAGGCAGTACAGATGACAATCCCTGGGAAAGAGGTTGGCTGAGGAGATGAGAGACTTTTATTTTCCCTGTTGCTAGTAGAATTTCACCACTTGGTTTTACCCAAAGGCTCTGGGAGTCAAACAAGGAAGGTTTAAATCTCCTCCACACCTAGTGACTAGCCTTCAGAAGATCCTCTGAATCTGAGTGGATTTGGGAGGTGTACTCAGGAACCCTCTAATATACTCATTTTCTCTCACTAATGGACATTTAGGTATAATTTAGGGAACCTTGGAAGAATGAGAAGGGTCACTATCTCCCTACCTGCAGTTTGAGAGGTGGCCTTAAAGCATTTGGTATGGATTCTGTGGAAGGCTGAATAATGATACCTCTCCCAAAAAATGTCCATATTTTAATCCCCAAAACCTGCAAGTGCTACTGTAAGTGGCAAAAGAGGGACTTTAATGATGTGATTAATTCTGAGATGAAGAGATTATCCTGGATTATTTGGATGGGTCCAACATCATCACAATGCAATAGCCCTTATATGAGGGATGTAGGAGGAGTTAGAGTCCAAGGGGAAGGAGTGTGATGACAGAAACATTGATTGAAGTGATGCACTTTGAAGGTGGAGGAGGAGCCAAAACCCAAGGAATACAGGTTTCCATTAGCAGCTGAAGAAAGCAAAAAACCCAGAGTCTCCCCTCAGAGCCTCCCAAGGAAGGGGGCTGACCCTGACACTTCAGTGAAACTGATACCAGGCATCCAACCTCCAGAGCTGTAAGAGAAAAAGTCATGTTATTTTAAGATACTAGGTTTGTGGTAATTTGTTATAGCAGCCCTGGGAAATTATATAGGCTGTTTACCTAATCACTGTGGCTTCATCTCTCTGGACTTGAGCTATTCATATTCTCCTTACAGGGATTTATGCAGTGGGAGACACTGCCAGATTCTCTATCACCTTGATTAGCAAATTTACAGAGAATTCAGCAAAACATCCTACCCCCCCCCAAACTGACTTTTTGCTTTCTGACATCTCTATTCTCCTCTCTCCTTAGTCATTCTTCTGGATTCCAAAGCCTCCCAGGCTGAGCTAGGCTGGATTGCACTGCCAAGTAATGGGGTAGGTGTAACATTGTCTCTCTCTGCCCTAGGGATTTTCTGGTAATCTAAGACTCAGCCCTTTTAGCTCCTTACAGTTAGATCACAATGCATCTCAAGAGGTGTACAGCAGCTGTGGTGTCAAGCCAAAGTGTCTTACTAGAAAAAGTTGACTGTTAGACAGACAGACAGACAGACAGATAACTGGCTGTGTCCAGGAACAGATATGTGACATCTAGACAGAACTATTGTTGGACAGTGCCCTGCACACAGAAGATACTACAGTAGATAATCAGTGTTGTCCAGTGATTGACAGATCAAGCAAAGCATGGGAGTCCTGAAGGAGTCTTGAAAAGCGGGTCAGGCTGTAGTGGTGTGAATTATAACAGCAATTTGGTGTGATGCAAGGGAACTGAATAGAGATGAGAGACTCCAGGAATGATTTCTAGCTCTGCCACTAACTCAGTGTGATAGCTGGTCAATTCACTCTCCCTCTGCAACCTCAGTTTCCCATTCATAAAAATAAAGAGTAGTGCTTCGCCAGCACAGGTACTAAAACTGGGATCATATAGGGAAGTTGAGCATGGTCCCTGTCCAGAGATGACATGCAAATTCATACATCATCTTACAATAAAAAGAAAAAAAGATCATTCATTTCCAAAGTTTCTTCTAGATCTACATTTTGGGTGCTTAGGGGTAGCGAGAGGGGAGGCAGGCGAGCATAGAAAGACAAAGAAGGAAATGGCGCTTGACCTCTCAGGAGAACCAGGGCTCTGAGCTGTCACCTTCTTCATTCTTCATCCCAGTGGGAGGAGATCAGTGGTGTGGATGAGCACGACCGTCCCATCCGCACATACCAAGTGTGCAACGTGCTGGAGCCCAATCAGGACAATTGGTTGCAGACGGGCTGGATCAGCCGCGGGCGTGGGCAGCGCATCTTTGTGGAGCTGCAGTTCACACTTCGCGACTGTAGCAGTATCCCTGGCGCCGCAGGCACCTGCAAGGAGACCTTTAACGTCTACTACCTGGAAACCGAGGCAGACCTGGGTCGCGGGCGTCTCCGTCTGGGGGGTAACCGACCCCGCAAGATTGACACGATAGCAGCGGATGAGAGCTTCACGCAGGGAGACCTGGGTGAGCGCAAGATGAAGCTGAACACAGAGGTGCGTGAGATCGGCCCGCTCAGCCGGCGGGGTTTCCACCTGGCCTTCCAGGACGTGGGCGCATGCGTGGCGCTGGTCTCTGTGCGTGTCTACTACAAGCAGTGCCGCGCTACCGTGCGGGGCTTGGCGGTGTTCCCAGCCACCGCGGCGGAGAGCGCCTTCTCCACGCTGGTGGAAGTGGCCGGGACGTGCGTAGCACACTCCGAAGGGGACCCCGGCAGCCCTCCGCGCATGCACTGTGGTGCCGATGGCGAGTGGCTGGTGCCTGTGGGCCGCTGCAGCTGCAGTGCGGGATTCCAGGAGCGTGGTGACCTCTGCGAAGGTACATGGAGGACTGGGAGGTGCGGAGCAGGGACATAGAGCACAGGCGGCAGCTGGGGATGTAAGACAGGAATGAAGAAGCTGTGGGCTCTGGAGCTGGGGGTCACGATCTTTTGCGGAACTTCTAGTGGACTCAGTTCGTGAAATTACTAACAGGTGAATGTGACTCTATGAGAAGGCTCAAGGGACCTATATTTTGGGCTTTGTAATAAGCAGCTTGCATAGGCCTTTTCCTTTATTCACAGAGAAGGCACCGGCAAACAAGTCACCATTATCATTCCACAGAAAGGAAACAGCCTCAAAGAGATCAATACCTCACCTGCAAAGTTAGGAGATGGGGAGCCGGGATTTGAATGCAGGTTTGCTCAGCTCTCAGGTTCTACCACACTGTGTCACCTTTGCTACACATAGGAAAGAACTCTGTAGCACCCCCACACTTTGGGTTAACAAAGCCCAAAATGGGGCTTGTGAGCTCGCCATCACATGCAGCCACTGACTGTATCCAAGTCAGAGGCTGGCTGCCGGTGTTGTTGAGCTCAAGGGAAAGTGGGAGATTGCACCAGGTGACTGCTAGGCTCTGAACTACAATCACTGTGTCCTGGGGGTGGGGGGCCTCCTTAATGGGTTTCTGATGGGCTTTCATCGATGAGGACATTAAGACAGACAGACCTCTCTCTCCCGTCTGCAGCTTTGGAAGCAGGGCATAAAGACAGGGTTATGAATGTATGCCTCTAATATAGGAAGATCAAGAGATACATTTTCTAAACCAGGCCCTTTTTTTGTATGCCAAGACAACAGAAATGAATCAGACATAGTCTTAGCTCTTGAGACATTCACATATAGATGGAGAAAGGCAAGGATTAAAAAAATCACATGGGGGTGACATATAACAGAGGGATGCAGAGTGGTGCAAAGACAGGAGACTAACCTTGCCATCATTCCTTTGTTCGATCATTCATTCAATAGGAATGCATTTGTTCAGGTCTTCTATGTATACAGATGAATGCCACCATCTATCCCTGGGGGAAATTGTGCTTTAGGAATCAACTCAGAGGCGAGAGCCTTCGTGAGCTCTCCAGGATCTTATTCTGTGCTTCCAGTTCTCCTGAAGCCTCTGTTTCTATACTTACCTCCATGGTAAACAGTGATCTACTTATGTGAATTTCTGCTACTAGTCTAGAAACTTCTTGAGCCCAGGCCCTAGGTGTTATTAGTCTCAGCAGCCTCAGCAGGATATGATATAGAGCAGGTGCTAAGTGGGAAGGCACTGGGTTAACAAGTGATTACCATAGGTTGTGATACCTGCCAACAGAGGGTGCATGGAGAAGGAGCACCCAATTCTAAGGATGAAGACTTTCCCAGAGAAAGTGAGAAGGCTGTTATTCCAAGCAACTGAGAGCATCCTGAGCTTAGGGATTGTGTGCAAAAGCATGAGAGCAGGCAATTGAGCCGGCTAATTGAGCCAATGCAGTCAGAGCAGCAGGCATAGAGTGTGTGTGTGTGTGTGTGTGTGTGTGTGTGTGTGAGAACTGATGAGCTGGAAAGAGGCTGGGGCAAATCATGGAGAGACCATGAGTGTTGGGAAGAAGAACTTAAGCTTTATACTTTAGACCAATGAGTAATCTAAGAAGTTCAGATTTATATTTTCAAAAGACCACTAGAGCTGCCATAGAAAAGAAAGGATTGGAAAGGAAGGATTAGAGGCCAGAAGATGAGGAAGAGAGATAATGCAATTGTCCAGGAGAAAAAGCATGGGCTCTTGGACTAAGGTGGCAGCAGAGATCCTTGAGAGCTGGGGATGGGTATAATCAGGACATAGCGTCCAAAGCACTTAGTGACCACGTGCCATAAGAGACAGGCACCTCTTTGATTCCCATGCTGCTGGGGAAAGAATGGAGCGAAGGTTCATCCACTGGGTACAGTACACAGGTAATTAAGGGGAGGTAGTTGGAAAGTGGGGCTGGAGCTTAGAACACAGATACTACTTGAAGCTGTGAGCATGGCTAGATAAACCAGAGGGATTCTGGAGTAAGAAGCAAGAAGGCCAGCAACACAGACTTACAGAGGAGCAATGTTTAAGGACAAGAAGAGCCCACAGTGGGGAAGCAATGTGAGAGCCAGCAGGGGACATGACTGTTGGGATGTAGTCTTTCCTTTGGTGATACTGGGAATTGATTCCAGGGCTACTGCACTGTAAACTTTGAGGAGGTGGAAGACATAGGTCCAGAGTAGAGATGGAGAGGCTAGCCTTCAACAGGAGGAGACTCATCCCCTCCTCTAGGACTGAAAATGAGAAGGGAGACGAGTGTAGATGGTATCTATGGGTTTTGATGGTCAGATGTTGAGGGAATTACCAACTGATGGTTTCTCTTCTCCCTTGAGGTGGAAAAGAGGACATTTGTTTAGTGGACAGTCAGATTCTTCTCTCTTTTGTTCACTTCTGTATGTATTTACAGCCAGAACAGTGCATAGCTCATTATAGATGATAAAATTATGAATAAGTCAGGGACTGGGGGAGGTTTGGATCCATACTCTAGGAAAATACATGCATGCAAGCAATCATGCACACACACACACACACACACACACACACACACACACACACACACAATGAATCCAAGTCCACTTCTAGTCTGTTTTGAGCTCCCTTCCCTTGGACTGAGACCAGACAAAAGCCATTTATGTAAAGGCTTCATCTCTGCCCTGGAGACTGAGGAACTGGGGACAATGCCAGGAAAAGGTTCACGAAGGAGGTGCTATTTGAACTGGGGTTTGAAGCAGTACTTAACTACATTACAGGGAGAAAAGGGATATGTTACAGAGCAAGACCTGGAAGTATGACAAGAAGAACTCATTGTGACATGGGTAGGGTGACCATCAGTGGAAGCTTTTGGGGGGTTTTAGGAAGAGATGTGCACTTAGCAAGCCCTGGCGTTCTGCGTGTCTTCTGCAGCCAAGTACAGAGTCCTCTCAAGAGGTAGGTGGATGCGGAGGAGAGAGTGCTAAGATGTTCTTTTCACTTTTTTGTTTCTCTCTTTACTGACCTGACTCTTGTTCTCCTTCTTACCATTAGAGGAATTAGTAAAAGCATTGGGTTCCTCTTTGGGAGAAAATTCAGGCAAATGACTTGTATCTTCAGATCTTTGTGGGACTTCCCAGGAGTCAGGGCCTCAGGCACTATATATTCTCTGAGGTTCCATGAGGCACATTAGAGTTCCCACCATGGGTTGATATAAAGAGAATTAGAGACAAGGTGGTTAATCTGGGCTCTTCCTAAGAAGCATTTTTAAACTGCCATGATCTACGAAAGTAGCCCCTGAAGACAGTGAGTTCCCCATTCTGCAATATATGAACAAAGGCCATAGCTGCTGTTCAGAAAACTGCCAGAGGATCAGACCAGTAGGAGTTGAACTACGTGACCTCTGAAATTCTGACTCTGACCTTGAGCAGGAGAGGCAGGTGCTGGCTTTCAGGAATCCTTTTCTGAGTGTGCACTGCAACACATGACTCCTCTAAACAGAGCTTATGGGGCACAGATAGTCATGCTGCCCCTGATGGGACCACACAGAGAGCAGCTCAGACAGTAGTCTTTCTTGCACACACAGGGCTGGGTGCCTCCAGCATTCCTCCAAAGCCCTGAGATCCGGCACACAGGGTTATTTCCCCCAAGGCTGCCCTGGCCCTTGCCCTTTTTCTAGCTCAGGCAGGCAGGCAGGCTGCCTTTAGTGTTCCATGCTACTAAGTCCAGAGAGGTGCAAGGAGTGGTCTAACACTGTATAGCCCAGACCTTCTGAGTCCAGCCTCAGCAGCAGCTAGGCCCATGATTCATCATCAAGGCAGTAACTTATAAAGGCTCTGGGCTGCAGAGACCCTCCTCCAAGCATGCTGTTCCTCCAAGTGCCAATCCTGAAGACAGTTCTTCTTCCTGAGGGCCCTATGAATCCCTGCTGCTGTGCTAGGTCTTCTTGGAGCCAGACAGCAGCTACCTTCCATCATCAGCTAAACTAGAGGGGAGGCCCAGGGTGCAAGTTGAGGCCCACCCGAGCTCAGAAAGGAGGGGCTAGGAGCCACTGCATCCCTCTTCCCTCTCAGGCCCAGCTGGAGGGAAATTACTTAAAGTGGGTGTTTCTTCATTTCCATGTCAGGCCTGTAAGAGAAGATTAGTAATTACCACCATTATCGTGTGAGAGTAGTATGTAAAGGGCTCATGTTTCATGTCAGTCGTGTTCTGTCTCAGTGCCTTCCCACCAACCTGGCAAGGCTCAGATCGGGCAACTGGCATGCCCAAAGCCACACAGCAAATGAGGGGTGCAACCCTGCTCATTCAGCTATTAAAATGCCTGTGCTGTTAGCAGCTGTGCTCTGGACGAGGTGGGGAAGGGAGAGAAGCAAACCAAGCAGGTGTCAAAACTAGAGATGGACCCTGGTCCAGGAAACTTGTCTCTTGTCTCTCTACCCACCTCTGACCTGCCTGGCTCTGCTTCCAAATGGTGTGAGTTGGGGATTCATGGTGCACTAACTACAGGCGGGTGATGGAAAGCTTGGCAATGCGTGTGTGGGAGTGGGAGTGGAACTGTCTGTCTGTCCCTGGCAAGTGCAGGCCAGCCTTGCAGCTCGTCTTCCATTCTTTTCTCCTTCCCAGGACCACCCTGTTCAGCTCGAATGTGGCCTCTGAAAGGGTGGGCCGGGATGGGATCCCAGTAGCTGCTGGGCCTTGGGCAACTGAAGTTCAAGAACATGAGGCTCTTCATTTTATAGTACATGTGCTGCCAAAGGGGGCAGTCTCTTCATTTGAAAAACTAGGGGCGGGCTGTTGAACGACTGCAAGTCCAGCATTCAAAGAGGCTGAAGCAGGAAGGCTGCCATGAATTCGAGGCTAGCCTGGGGTATATAGAGTTCATGGCTAGCCCTAAGTACACAGCGAGACCCTGTCTCAACAAACAAACAGATAAAGACAGAGTGAAGTCACGCCTCACAGCTTTTTGTGAGGACCAAATGGATTGTTATTGTAAGGACCAAGGAGTTGTGCTGCAGAAGCTGAGTCCCTGACTGTCCCTATCACAGTCCCAGGAGCTAATCAGCACCCAGATGGGCACCGGCAGGAAAGGGGGAGACAAGCTGTGGAGGAGCCCTTTCCTCACCAGCCCCTCTCCTCAGCCTGTCCCCCAGGGTTTTACAAGGTGTCCCCGCGGCGACCCCTCTGCTCGCCGTGCCCGGAGCACAGCCGGGCCCTGGAAAACGCCTCCACATTCTGCGTGTGCCAGGACAGCTACGCGCGCTCGCCCACCGACCCGCCCTCGGCCTCCTGCACTCGTGAGTGCCCCTCCCGGCTGCTCCTCGGGGGCGGGGTGGGACTGCCCAAGGGGAGGACCGAGGCTCGGTATTGGGGGGGACGACCCGGAATGCCGGGGGCGGGGCGGGGCGGCCTGGGGCTGGGAAGCAGAGGAGCCCGGGATAAGAGAACGGGGGCCGGAAACCGCAGCCGAGTGTAGCCCGAGGGGACGGGTTCGGAGCCCGGGCGGCCCGCCCCCTCCCCCAGCTCAGCTCCCCACCTCCCGGGAGCCTGGAGGGGCCCCGCCTCGCCCCGCCCCGCCCACTGAGCGCCCCCTTCCCCTGCGCCCAGGGCCGCCCTCCGCGCCCCGGGATCTGCAGTACAGCCTGAGCCGCTCCCCGCTGGCGCTGCGGCTGCGCTGGCTGCCCCCTGCCGACTCCGGCGGCCGCTCCGACGTCACCTACTCGCTGCTGTGCCTCCGCTGCGGCCGCGAGGGCCCGGCGGGCGCGTGCGAGCCGTGCGGGCCGCGCGTGGCCTTCGTGCCGCGCCAGGCCGGGCTGCGGGAACGCGCCGCCACGCTGCTGCACCTCAGGCCCGGAGCGCGCTACACCGTGCGCGTGGCCGCGCTCAACGGCGTCTCGGGCCCGGCGGCCGCCGCGGGAGCTACTTACGCACAGGTCACCGTCTCCACCGGGCCGGGGGGTAAGGCCAGGCTGCGCCGCGCGCCGGCCCGCGTTGCTCCACCCCACCACGCCCCCGAGCCACCTCCGCTCAGCGCAGTGTGGCTCCGGGCACCTCCACCGAGGCCCCTCAGCTGTCCCTAAAGCCCCGGGGAGGGCGTAAGCCCGCGGGTGACTCGCCCGGGGGCCAAAGAGCACGTGAGCGTGTGAGCATTCCGGTGAGTGCGCGGGAGCCAGTTGGCGTCCGCTTTCCTGGACACGTCGCTGAACGCCTCTGTGCTACCCTCGACTCTGCCCCCATTTTCCAGGGCAGAAAGAGGTGGAAAGTCTTTTGTGCCTTTCTTTCTTTCAAACAAACACAACATATTAGGAATCCTGTCGTGTGTCTCCCTCCCTCCTCCACTCCAGCCTGCAAGAGGGTGGGGAGTGGCTGCCTGTGCCAGCCACTTGGCCGGGTCTTAGGGTAGGGTAGTAGGCGGGTCAGGCTGCCCCTGAGGGAATCCATTGGCCCGCACATTTCTGCGTCTGGAATTGAGGCGGAGAAATGAAGGCCTGCCACCTTTCTACTATCCTCCCCTCATTCTTGACGTTTAGTTTTGATGTCTCCCAGCTGGGGTACAATTTCAAGTAACCCCTTAGGCGTCCTTTGCAAGAAAGATAAGTGAGTGGTGTGGTTTCTGAGGTTCCCCCCCCATCTGAAGAGATGTGATTACTTTGCGACCCCACTTCTCTGTCTTCTGGTACCCCACTTCTCTGTCTTCCGGTACCCTACTTCTCTGTCTTCTGGCAGTTGTATTGCCACCAAAGTCTGAAGCTAGGGTTTCATTTTTTAAGTAGCTTGACTGTATGTATGCATAGGCACACATACTGATGTTCGAATAATTCCATAACCCGCTGATGAAAATTAACAATGAACTAATGTGGATTTCTTCTCATGGAATTTGCCTGAAACACAGTAAACCTTTTGATCTGCACACTCCCCCCACGCACACACACCCCACTTGGAAAATTTTCTTCTGTGATTGCTTTGACTGAAAGTTCCGAAGGCTCCTTCTGTCTGTCTCTTAAGACTATCGCTAAGCCCTAGACTGTACAACCCTTTTCTGATTCTCAATTCTTGGGTCACTTCCTTTATCGTTTTTTAGTTCTTAATCCATATCCTCTGCTTTTTGAGAGATTTCCCAGTCTGCCTGATTTTGTGCAACAACTGTTCTTTATCATCTCTGTTGTGATTTAACTTTTACTATTACGTTTTCATTAAAATTTTAAGTACAGGGCCAGACACGGTGCCACATTCCTGTGATTCCAGCACTGGGGAGGCTGAGGCAGTAGGATGACTATGAGTTGGAGGCCAGCTTGGCTTACATCAGATACCCTGTCACAAACAAATATTCTCAGTATAGAAAAAAATAACCATAATCCCATTACTCAGACGTAAACAACTGTCATTATCTTGAGATATTTACTTCTAAGAATTTTTTTCTCTGTATCTATGTCTGTAACTGTCTCTATGAAATCTCTTTTCTAATATATATAATACTGACTTTCCATTTGGCATTTCACATTAACAATCTAGTTCTTTTGACATACGTTAAAACACTTCCATTTTCATTTTATTCATAAAAATACTAAGTTTTTAACAGAGCACTGTGGCACATAACTTGGGACACTGAAGCAGGAGGATCCCTTGAGCCCAGGAGTTTGAGACCAGCTTGGGCAAGACAGTGAGACTCCCATCTCAAAAACAAACACAGCAACCAATACACTAAGCTTCTGTTGATTGAGTGCTGCTCTATGTTTGGTGCAGTACAATATGATTTTCTACATTTACTCACTGAAATGGAATTACATTTATCTTTCATGATGCAACTGAGGTTGGAGGAGCCAAGGGAGACTGGGCACTGAACCCAAAGTTGCCCGCCACTGAAACCCTGTGCTTTGAACCCCTAGGCCTCCTGATGCTTCTACTTTTTACTGGACTTTTTTCAAGAATGGATCTGAATTTCATAAAATGCTTCTTAAGCATCTTTCCAGATGATCCCCTTTGACCTGATGATAGGAGGCTACCCACCCAGATTTTAAAGTGAACCCTCTACACCCCTGGGTTATCTACTACTAGGTATGAGTATTCTTTTACTAGTTTGCTGAATTAATTTGCTCATATTTTAAGATCTTCATTTATAATTTTTGATGTTTTTCTATATATGTAGTGCTGGTGGTTGAACCCAGGACCCAATACGTGCTAGGGAAGTATTCTATCTCTGAGCTACACTCTCTGCCCAATAAATGTATATTTTAAAATTTCAGCCAGGCATGGTGATGCACACTTGTAATTCCAGCACTCAAGAGACTGAGGCAGGAAGATTATGTGAGCTTAAGGCCAGCCTAAACTCCATGGTGAGACCTTGTTTCAAAATTTTTTTTCCCTTAGTATCTAGAGTGTCTTCTGAATTGCCCTTTTTTCCCCTCATGTTGTATAACTGTGAATTCTCTTTTTTCCCCCTTAATTATCCTTGCCAGAGACTTATTTAATGGTTATGACAAATAATCAGCTCTTCAGTTTATCAATTCCACTACTCTTTAATTTTGCCAATTATTTTATACTTTTATCTTTTTTTTTTTTTTTGGTACCAGGGATGGAACTCATGACTGGGCAGGCGCTGATGGCTGCTGAGCTAAATCCCCAGCCCCTATACTTTATCTGTATTAATACTGTTCTGATTTTCTGCAGTCTTTTTCTAGGTGAGATTAGTGCTAGGTTATTTTTTAGTTTAATTTCTTAAATTGTCAGAGGGCAAAATTTCAATAATTTAAAGATTTTAATGAGTTTATTTTTTATTCTAGACTCAGGCAACATTTCTTTCCATAAAACAGAATAACTGTTCCCCCAGTCTGAGAAGAAGTTGGTTTTGTAGATGGAGAAGAACTGAAAAAGTAGAAGCAAAAATTAAACTGGCCATTTCAAAGTCATTTTCCCTATAAAGCAGGGACAGGGAGCTGGAACAACAGAACCATAACTGAATGGTGCACATCAGGTCACAAGTTGCCTTTTTTGTGAGAGTTAACATAAAGATTAAATCAAAGGGAGCCTCGCTGTCCATGTCAGTTAAAACTGTCCCTCTTGAGAGTGTTGGCTGTTATCTCTTCTCTGGTTTCTTGGAAAGCCAACTAAGTTTTGGTTTGGAATGTAGAATTTCAACACAAGTAATCCCATTTTGATTTTCAGTCTGGTCTCCTGGGGTGCAGAAACCTCCTCCAGAAAAAAATTCAACAAAATTTTTAACTTAATATTATCATCACATTGTTAGTATTGTTTTTTGAGCTGCAATTTACCACTATTATATTCATCCTTTTAAAGTATACAATTCAGGGCTGGGCATGTTGGCACATACCTATAATCCCAACATTTAGGAGACTGAGGCAGGAGGATTGCCATGAGTTCAAGGTCAGCCTGGACTATGTAGTGAGACCCTGTCTTTAAAACACAAAAAGGAAAGAAAAGAAAAGAAAGGAAAGGGAATTTGGTGGGAGTTTTTTTGGTGGGGGGACATTCATATAGTTATGCAACCAGGTCTAGTTCTAGAACCTTTTCATCACCCCCAAAAGAAACCCACTAGTAGCCATTACCCATTGCTCCTGGTCTGTAGTAACTACTAATCTCCTTTATGCTTCTATGGGTTTGCTTATCATGAATATTTCATTATGTAATTAGTATATCATTTGTGAACTTTCATGTCTGGCTCCTTTCACTTAGCCAATTAATTCCCAGGGTTCATCCACTCTGTAGGGTGTATTAGTATTCATTGCTGTTTATGGTCAAATGATATTCTGTTGCGTGAATGTGCCACAGTTTTGTTTATGTATTTGTTACTTGATGAACACTGACCTATTATGAATATTGTTTGTATAAATGTTTGTGTATGTGTTTATCTTTTTGTCTTTTTGTTTTGACTTTGTTTGTATGTTTACTCACTTTGCAGTGCTAGGGGTTGAACAAGGCCTGGCATGTGCGAAGCAAGTAGGCAAGGATTTATCCACTGTGGCAAACCCTAGTTCTCATGTGTAAGGTCCTGTGTGAATGTATATTTTCACTTTTCCTGGGTATAACTATAGGGTAGAATTGCCAAGTCATCATGTGGTATTATGGGGTGAATCATACTTCCCTCCAGTTGGTGAAGCCGTGTTTCCCAAAATGGGGAGAATTCCTTAAGAAGTTAAATTAGATCATAAGGATCCTGTTCCCGTAGGATTGGTGTCCTTATAAGAATGGAGCAGATCTGAAGCTCCCTGGCTCTCTATCCATGTGTGCTCAGAGGAGAAGCCACCAGAGGACATAGGAAAAAGCTTCCTGCAAGTCAAGAACAGAGAGAGTCCTGTGGAAGACAAATCTTCCAGCCTGTTGACCTGGGAGTTAAATTGTTCCAGCCACTGAGTCTATTCACTGTCTTATTAAAGTGACCTGAACTGACTAATGCATATTGTAACTTGTTTTTGTTTTTGTTTTTGTTCTGAGACAAGATCTGGCTATAATTCTGGCTATAATTCAGGCTGGACTTGAACTCACTATATAGCCCAAACTGGCCTCAAGTGGTGCTCTGCCTGTCTCAGCCTCCAGAATGCTGGGATTACAGGCATGTGCCACCATGCCCAGGAAAGAATTACTTCTTCCTTGAATGATTTTTTTTGGGGGGGGGTACTGAGAATTGAACCCAAGACTTTTACATTGAGCTATATCTACTGCCCTTTAAATTTTTAAAAATTTATTTTGAGACAAGATCTCAGTAAGTTGTAAATTGCCCAGGCTAGGCTTGGCCTTGTGATGCTCTTTCTCTCTCTGCCCAGACTGCTGGGATTACAGGCACACATCGCCGTGACCAGCCCTTGGAGTATCTTATTATTTTTTTTAAGAGCAAAAACCTTTTGGACTGATTAGCTCAGAGGTAGTACACTTGCCAAGCACATGGAAAGCCCTGGGTTCAGTAAAGTCCTCAGTACTGGAGCAGACTGGGTGGGGAGGTGGAGAAGAGGAGATGAAGAAGAACACTCTCTCAGAATCTCCTCCTCTCCAGAGGTGAAATAAAGTATTGAATTGTGTCATGTGGATATTCCCAACTCCCCACAATGAATGTAATCATTTTCTACTACAAACGTACTAATAAAAAAAAATCCCGTCTAGCCAGGCATGGTGGCACATGCCTGTAATCCCAGCATGCAGGAGACAGAGGCAGAAGGATCTCCCTGAGTTCAAGGAAAGTTTGGGCTACATAGTGAGTTTAAGGCCAGCCTGGACTACCTAGTGAGACTCTGCCCCACCCCAAAAAAGAATCCCCTCTCCTCTTAGCTAACTTCTCTTGTTGACCAGAACTGAGTCATAAACTCAGCCTAGACCTGTCATTGGTAAAAGGAATGCATGCACACAAATGTCTGAGAATGACCAGAATTCGCCTGAGCCATCCCTGGGCGCTCAGCCAGCAGAGGGGAAGATGTGGCTGTCGGTAGGTTCCCCTTTGTGCCTGTGGTGTACCCAGCCCCTTTGGGGCCCTGGCTGGGTTCCATCATACGTCTCCAGTCTGGACAGCAAAGCGCTGGGCTCCGTGTGTACTTTCATCCTTAGGACTTCTCAGGCTCCTACCGCTACATCCTGGCCATCCAAGGCGCCAGGCAGTTCAAAGAGGACACTCCTTGCCTCTTCCTACATCCGAACCTACGGAGGGCCACAGCACCTTCTCGAAGCTACCTCTCTCCTCTTGTCTCAGTTCCTGGGGGGCTGCCATCTCGAAGTGAATTCTGGCTGAGAGGCACCCCGGGGACAGAGAAGAGCACTTTTCTTCAAAGACAGTCGAGCACTGGAGTGCTGGCTATCATTGTCCAGTTGACAAAGACCTCGCTTTTTTTTTTTTAAAGGGTCAGACACTGGGGGGAGGAATAAAAGCTTTTTCAAGTTATTTTTAGAATAGAAGGCAGTGCCACTCTGTGGGCAGCAGAGCCCGGGGTTCATTACAATTACACTTTTCCATCCAGTTCCATTGGCTTTATCCTAGGTAAAAATATGCCGCTCAAGTTTCTGTCCCCTGTTCTGATGGCCCGCTGTCAAGATTCATTTATGGTGAGATGGTGGATTTTCAACTCTTTCTGTAGCTTCATTGTTTTACTTGCAATTCAGGAGAGTCTTGAGGTGGGAGCTGCTTGCAGGAAAGCACTCAGGACTGGAAGGCACAGTCAAGCATTTTTCCGTGAATGCACCCTCTGTAGCCTAACTGCAATTCTTGTCTCCTGGCTGTCTGATAGCTACTTTCCGTGATGCCCTGAGCTGTCCAGGAACCTGCCCCTGGTTCCTCCCATTGGGCACTTTGCATCCTATTGAGACCCCCCCCCCCCGCCACACCCTGTTATGCTTAACCCTTTCTAAACATCCCAGAATCTCACAGCAGGCCTGTCTCATGTTGTTTCCATTTCACACATTCTTCACTTTTCTCCTCCCTTGGCCTCTATGACCTTGTTTGATGCTGGTTTTCTTTCTACCTCTTTGGCTCCTCCTTTTCTTTTTCCTTTTTACTAGCCCACGTTTGAGTGCATAATGATTACATTCATGCAGGGAGTTGCACATATAAAACACATCTTAATTCTATGTGCCTTTCCCCACCTCTCCCTCCCTAGCTCCTTCTCAAGTTTTTCTTTGCTCCTCTCCCTGTCCCTGCACACTTTATGGCAGGGTCTTACTGTGTAGTCCAGGCTGACCCTGAACTCACAGTTCTCCAGGCTTAGACGCCTGAGTGTCAGGATTACAGATGGGCACCATCACATGCAGTTTGCCTTGTCTGGCTGTTTTTCAGGGTTATTTCCTCAATGTTTCCTCTGCTCTTCCACACATTTCCCATGGACAGTTCCATCTGGTCACCTTTCATGACTCTTGAACCTCTGCCTCTCTCCCAGACACCTTTTCTGAGCCCCCACCACTAGCCTCTGTTCTTGGAAACACTTCAGCTCACTCATCCAAGTGGATGCTACCCCTGACCCCAGGTGTTAGGGTGTGTGTGTGTGTGTTTGTATTGCTATTTATGGGTCAGGGATATGGCTCAGTGGCACCGTGCCTGCCTTACAAGTTTGAGGTTGTGATTTTGATTCCCAGTACCAAAAAAGAAAAAAAGAAAGAAAGAAAGAAAGACAGACAGACAGACAAGACAAGTTGCTATTCATTAGACATAATCTAGACTGGTGGTTCTAAAACTTGTCTGTACGTTAGACTGACAGACAAGCTTTAAAATTGTACACCCTAATGCCTCAGCCTTGCCTTTTGGAGATTATGACTTAATTACTTTGAGATGTGACCTGGGTGTCAGTATTTTTGTAATGATAAAACATGTAGCACATATCTTGCCATTTGAACCAATTTTAGGTGCATGGGAGTGTTAACCATATGCATATTGCCATGCACAGATCTCTAGAACTTTTTCATTCTGCAACTAAAACTATCAACCCATTGTATGGCCCCCTTTTGTCCCCTCTGCTGTCCCCTGGCTACCACTATTCTACTTTCCATTTAAGGGTTTGACTACTTTAATACCTTATATTTAAAAAGTGCGATGTTTGTCTTTTTGTGATGGTTTATTTCAGCGTAATGTGTTTAGGCTGCATCTGTGTTATACGGCCCATGGCAGGAGTTTTCTTTTTCTGTGTGTTACATGGCTGTGCCTCATTTTCCTTTTCCATCCATTCACTGATGGATGTGTAGGTTGCTTCCATCTCTCAGCTGCTGTGAATGATGCTGTAAAAAGCACAGATGCCAAAACATCTCCTAGGACCTGTTTTCAGTTCTTCCGGATACAGTCCAGGTGGTTCTATCTATTTTTCACTGAACCGCCATAGTTTTTCAGAGTGATCACACCATTTCACTTTCCTACCCAAAGAACACACTGGTTCTGCCAACTTGATTTTTCTCCCCTCCTCTCTCTCTCTGGGAACTGGGAATTGAACTCAGGGACTTCACGCTGAATTACAGCTGTAGCCCTTTTTTATTTTGAGACAGGAGCTCACTAAATTGCCTGGGGTGGGCTTGGGCTTGCAATCCTCCTGCCTCAGCCTCCTAGAGTGCTGGGGTTACAGGCCTGCACCACCACACCCAGAATTGGTTTTGTTTCGTTTTGTTTATAATGGTCATTTTAAAGTGTACGAGATGGTATCTCATTGTAGTTTTCATTTGCATTTCACTAATGATCAGTATTGTTAAACACATTTTCATATACTTGTTGGAAATTCATGTATCTTTTTGAAGAAATGTCTATTCAAATCCTTTGCTTGAACTGGGGCATAATACATTGGTAGAGCATTAGCCTACCATGTGTGAGGACCTTGTTTCCATTCCTACATCACTCAAAGAATCAAACAATGTCCTGGGTTTTGGTCCCTCTTCCTCCTCTTCCTCTTCTTCTTACTCCTCCCCTTCTCTCTCCTCTCCTTCTCCTCCTTCCTTCTCTTTCTTTCTTTTTTTAACTAGGGCTTGACCGCAGGGCCTTTTCACTGAGCTGTACCCCCAACCCTTATCTATTTTTTATTTAGAGACAGGGCCCTACTAAGTTGCCCATACTGAGTGCCTTATTCTCAGCCTCACCATTAGCTTGGTACCACCTTGATTGAGTCTGTGTGTGTGTGTGTGTGTGTGTAGACATCTCATTATGTAGTTCAGACTGGCTTTGAACTTACTGTGGAGCCCAGGCTGGCCTCAAACTCACAGTGATCCTCCTGTCTCAGCCTCTCAAATGCTGCCCAACTGACTCCTTCAGCTTTGAGACAGTATTTTTCTATGTTGTCTAGGCTGTCCTCAAACTCTTAGCTGTAAGTGACCCTTCTGCTTCAGCCTCCCAGGTATCTTGGATCATAGGCATTGTAACTGAAGCTGACCTTTGACATTTTTTGATCTGTTTCTTCCTTATTGAGTCATAGGAGTTTTTATATTAAGTTTCAGATACATGATTAGTAAATATTGTTTCCTGTTCTCTAGGTCATGCTTTCACCTCTTTATTTTTACCTTTGCTGTGCACAAGCTTTGAAGTTTATAGTTTCATTCATCTATCTTTGCTTTTATTGCCTGTGTTTTTGGTATTATAGTTAAGAAAGTATTGCCAAATCTAATCTCATAAAGCTCCCTCCATGTTTTCTTCTAGGAGTTTTATAGTTGCAGGCTTTACATTTAGGTCTTTTTTTTTTTTTATTGGTACCAGGGATGGAACTCACAACCGTGTGCTTGCAAGGCAGGTGCTTATGCCACTGAGCTAAATCCCCAGCCCCACATTTAGGTCTTTCATCCATCTTGAATCAGTTTTTGTATGTAGCATAAGGTAAGGTCCAACTTCATTCTTTTGGCATGTGAGTCTCTAGTTTTCCCAGCACTGCTTGATGAAGAGACTCCTTTCCCTGCAGCCTAGCTTTGGTACCCTTGTGGAAGATCATTTGACCACATAAGGGTTTATGTTTGGGCTTTCTCTTCCATTCCATTGGTTTGTATGTATGTCTCATACTGTTTTGATTACTGTAGTTGTATAATATCCTTTATAGTCAGGAAGTGTGAAACTTTCAGCTTTGTTTTTCTTTCCCAAGATTGTGTTGTTCATGAGCCTTTGAAATTTCATAAGAATGTTAGGCTACTCTTCACATTTCTGTGAAAAAAAAAAGCCTCTGGGATTTCGCTAGGAATGACATTGAACCTTGGATCACTTTTTTGATAATCAGGACATCCTACCCTTATGAAATGTTCCACTCCTTAAATACAGGATGCCTTTCCAATTATCATGTTTGCTCTAATTTCTTTCAGCAATACTTTATAGTTTTTGGTTTATAAGTCTTTTACTTCTCTGGTCACATTTGTTTCTAAGATTTTATTCTTTTTGAGGCCATAGTAAATTAATTTTTCTTCCTTTCTCTCTCTCCTTTCCTTTTCTTCCTTCCCTCCCTCTTTTTCTTCCCCCTTTTCTTTCTTTTTTCTTTCCTTCCTTATCCTGGGGGTTGACCCCAGGGGCTTGCTCATGCTACACAAGTGCTCTATCATGGAGATACAGCCTCAGTTTATGTATATATTTGTTGATGATGGTTTTTAAAATTTTGATGATAGGGATTAACCTAGGGCCACTCTGCCACTGATCTACATCCCCCATTCTTTTTATTTTGAGATAGGATCTTGCTAAATTGACCAGGCTGAACTTGAACTTGTGATCCTCCTGCCTTAGCCTCCCTAGTAGCAGGGATTATAGGCATGTGCCATTGTACCCAACTTAATTTCCCTTTAAAATTATTCATTGTTAGTATATAAAATGCAATTCATTGCTTTTTATTTCCTGTAACTTTGCTGTAACTATCAGTTTTGGAAGTATTTTGTTAATCTTTAGAGTTTTCTACTTATAAGATCATGTCATCTGACAGCCGAGGTAAATGTGCTTCTTCCTTCCAAATTCGATGTCCTTTATTTCCTTTTCTTACCCAGTTGCTGTGTAGAACTTCCAAGCTTATGATGAATATCAGGGGCAAGCGCACCCTAGCCTTTGCTGATCTTGAGTTTTCAGCCTTCCCCACTGAGCATGATGTTCACTATGGGCTTTCCATATGTGCTCTTTATTGGGCTGGGATAAGTCCCTTTGCCCTCAACAATTAAGTGGCTAGTATCCCTGCCTCTCTACTTTCTTGTGTCTCCAAGCCATAGACAATGTATAAAAAATCTGGAGGATTAGAACCAGTCACCTTGAGGGAACTTGGGGTGTAGGGTAGGCAAGCATCAGGAGGGTCCTTCCTAGAAGGCTACAGAAGTGTTGAAAAACAGTGGATCTTGCGACCCCGCCCCTCTCCCGCCCATCCCCCACGAGTCTCTCGATCCTTCTAGCCCCGTCCCCAGCTCACAAAAGCCACGCCCCCAGCCTTCCTTAGCCCCACCCCATCCCTGCAGCCCCGCCCTCCCAGGCCCTGTACCCCACCCTGTCAGGCTCTGTACCTGCAGTGGGTGCTGGTGCTGAACAAGCTGTACTTGACTTTCAGCACCCTGGGAGGAGGATGAGATCCGTAGGGACCGAGTGGAGCCCCAGAGCGTGTCTCTGTCATGGCGGGAGCCCATCCCAGCTGGAGCCCCTGGGGCCAATGGCACGGAGTATGAAATCCGGTACTACGAGAAGGTGAGTCGGTCAGCAGGCTGGTCCTCGCCGACCTGACCAGGCTTGCTCTGCTTCCTCCCTCCTCCCAGCAGAAACCCCTTTTTGTTTCTTTGCAAGCTACTCACCAGCCTCCCAGACAGCGTCCTCTTCCCTCCTGGACCCCTACCCCACCCCTTGCCCTGAAATCCACCTTCTTCACCAGTCGCGTCTCCATATTCACATTTTGGCCTAGCGTTTCCTGTTGGGTGGGGCCTGGTCCACATTTTGTGCGGCTTAGTATTATACTTACCATCTGCAGAACTCTTTTTAAAAAGGAAAAAACACAGAAATATATTGTTTCAATTGTTACAAATGTCTGACCATGGCGGCAACATTACTAGGTTGGGTGGTAAATGTTTGTCAGACAGCTCTCTCCATAACCATGAATGCATGAATTATCATTTCACAGACACTAAGGATGTGTGTGTAGCACATCATTTATAATTATAATAAAATACAACTTATTATAAACTTCATAAAGCCAATCCTATAGTTTTAGGAGGCTTTTGCTTATTTTTTAAACCTTTTTTTTTTTTAAGACAGAATCTTACTGTGTTTGCTAGACTCAGGGAATCCTCCTGTCTTAGCCTCCTGAGTAGCAGGTAGAACTCCAGGCAGGTCATCAAGCCTGGCATTTTTCTCCTCTTTATTCGTTTTTAATCTGTGGTTGTAGTTCAGCCATGATTTTACACATGGAGTTACATCCCAGGCCACTCTCTTTCCCCCACAAATTGATTGTTTTAAAGTCTGAGATGTAATCTACTGTTAAACTGCTTCTCAGCTCGGTGCAGATTAAGTTCATTAAGGTGAAAGCTCTTCCCACATCTGCACTACATGTCAGAACTCTGCTCACTCCTCAGTGACGCGCGTGGGGCTTCTTTGCTGAATCAGATAAAAGCTTTTGAATATTGAAAGTCCCTTGAGAGCTGTGGGTATGCATGAGTGTGTGTGTGTGTGTCTGTGTGTAGGGGGTGGTAGCCAGGAAGGAAGTTCTGAATCACTGCTGGATGTGTGACCTGGGTGATCCATAGGATCACATGTCACTGGCTGCGATAACAGGACAGTAGAGGAAAAAGAGCGGGGTGGGGAGAGATGCTAAGCTTGGTTTTTTCCTGCAGCATTCCAGGAGCCTGCAGGACCCAAGTCTGAACCTTAAGGTAGAGCCTGAGCTGGGGAGAGGAGACTTGGTAGCTGATGACAGTAGGAGAATGTATGTGTGGAGAGTGGCCAGGACAGGGCCCTGAGGACCTCAGATGTGAAGGACATAACTAGGTATGCAGCAGGTGCTTAGAAAGGACTCTGTGAAGATAACTTGAAGATTAGATCACTCACAAGAGTGGCAAGGCTGAGCTGGCTAGATGCTCATAATCCCTTGCTCAGAAATATGAATTGCTAGGAGCAAAACCCTCAAAAGAAGGGCAAAGACAGCCCTTGGTGGATATGACGGTGTGCACCTGGAACCCTAGCACTTGTGAGGCTGAGGCAGGAGGATCATGGGTTTGAGGCTAGTCTGGACTACTTAGCATAACCCTGTCTCAAAAATACACTCATACATGCATACAACATATTTAAAAGAAGAAGAGCACTATGAAAGGGGTCCTAAGTGAAGTACTGCTGGGTCACTAGGTCTGGACAGATGTCAGGGACTCTTCTCTGGAGCTGCGGTTCTCATCTGAGCCTCTCTGCCCACCAGCCCAACTTCTCCTGAGGGGCTTTCTTGCAGCCCTAGCTCCTTCCTTCTCCCAATCTCACAGGTCCCGCAGCCTTTGCCTCTCTGCCTTTCAAGGGATTGTTCAGATGCTAGAAGGGGGATTCCGATTGGCCTGACTTGTCCCCCAATTTGGGAATGCCTTGGCCAAAGAATTGGGGCCGCAGGGTGTCAGACAGAGGGTGCTTTCTGGTGCCTCCTGTAAGGTGTGGGTAGAGACACGGTGACGGGAGGAGCATCGTTAGGACATGCCACAGGATGAGGCAGAGCAAAGCGCTGGCCTGCAGGGATTCAGGTGTCACCTGACCTATCCCTGACGTGAACCTAACCTATTAGAAAGGAGAGAGACACACTGGGCCACAGATTCCTCCTGGCTGTTGTAGGAGCATGGGGCCCAGCACAGCTGCTGGCAGTGGGTGGCCCCTTATCAGTAACAGTCATTGCTGTCTTTACTAGCTGAGCCCAGTTTTCTTACCTGGGAAACAAAAACAAAACAAACTTCATAATACCTCTTGTTCTGTGCCTTGCAGGACAGTTGTGAAAGTCAGTTGAGAAGGGGAAGAAAAAGCCTGTGAGATCTAGGGCCAGTGCCTGGGTTGCATTGCAGCCCAGCTCACCCCTAGACCACCAGGGCACAATAGCCATCATCCTGTCATCCACTTCTCTAAAGCTTCTCTTAGGCAGAGTGAGCCTCTTCTCAGCCATAAGTACCCTGAATATGGGGTAAAACTGTGGTGGAGACAGATGCTGGGGATCCCATGGAAGAGAACTCCTCAGTCACCAGGATAATCAGGGTCAGGTTCCCCTAACCCACCCGTGTTGGCCTGAGGCTACTTCTCCCACCTCCCCGCTCCTTTCTTCCACCCTCCTCCCAAGAGAGTGGGTCAGACACTGGATCTGGGTCCTACTTCTCTGTCTTCTCCAGGGTCAAAGTGAGCATGCTTACTCCATGGTGAAGACAGGCACACCTGCGGTCACTGTCACCAACCTGAAGCCAGCTACCCGCTACATCTTCCAGATCCGGGCCACTTCACCAGGGCCCTCCTGGGAGTCCCAGAGCTTCAACCCCAGCATCGAGGTGCAGACCCCAGGGGAGGGTAAGTAATGTATGCAGGACATGGACAGGCCTGGGCTCAGAGGGCCTGACCCAGAGGCAGGAGGAGACACAGAGGGTGAGAGTTAGGTGTGTCACCACCAAAGCCTGCAAAGTAGTACAATCACAACCTAATTCATTAAGAAACCTGGGCCAGGGGTTTAGCTCAGTGGCACAAGCGCCTGCCTGGCAAGCATGAGGTCATGAGTTAGATCCCCGGTACCAAACAAAACAAAACAAAAACTAACCAACCAAACAAAAAAACCCCAAAACATTGAGAAACTTGAGATCCACTGACATGAATTCAATAAGGTACCTGACCTGGAGTAACTCAGAAAAAGTTTGGGGCCACAGTACATGTGTCTCAGCTCTTGGACAGTGGGTCCCATGCTCTCTGGTAATGTCCCGTGCCCTCTCCACGATCCATGCTCTCTCTTAGGAGGAGTTTATAGTCTCATAGCCTCCTCTCACTCTGACAGGTAGATCCGCTGTTCTTCTTGCCCTTGCCGTGATATAGACCCGTGGTGGGGCGCCGTCCCTTTCCCCCGTGTGAAGCATGTGTCACTGAAGCTTAGGGGGGGAAGGGGGTTAGGCTGCAGCAACTAACAAAATGAAACAAACACTGCACACTTTAAATAGGTCATTTGACTATGATGGGAATTACACCTCAATAAAGTTCTTGTAAAAACAAAACAAAAGTTCAACATTAGATACCCTGATCTTAAAATATCTCTGGCTTCTCCATGATATCATGCTCCCCTGCTGCCCTCTGCATCCCTCCCTGCTGCCTCTTCTCCCGACCTACCCCAAAGTCCCTTTCATGGCCTGCTCCAAACAGTTTAGCTCCCGCTTTTGTTGTTCTGCCTGCTGCTAACCCAGCCCCCAGGATCTCACCTCTATCTACCATGAGCAGCTCATGAAAGTATTTTCCTGAACAAAGGCAGTTCCCCCTAAGAAGCATTCTGGCACCAGCTGTCAAGATAATAATTCTTTCCAACCTGGTACATGACTCTAATCCAAGATAGGAAGAGCTCTGAGCCCAAAGGGAGGCAAAGATAAAATGTTGAGAGTCTGAGTTCCGGGAAGGAAGGCAGCACTTCTTGCTCAAATGCTGGCTGTGCCAGACGTCAGCCAGGAACTGGGAAGAGGAGATTAGAGCCGTGGCTGGAGGCTGGAGAACATCTGAACCAGTGGCCAGAGGCAGGGAAGGCCACTGGAGGAGGCCTGGGTGGAGGAAGCCATGGGAACAAAAGCCCATGGATTGGCCTGGAGGGAGTGTGGTGGGAGCCGGGTTGGGGGCTGTAGAGGAGAAGGACTGATGATTTCCATTCATCCATGCCTCTTTGTTGGTAGAGACTGCTCAGATCCCAGCCTCCCTTGCTGTGGCCCTGGCTGTGGGGGGATCTGGTTCACCTATCTGTGAGCAATTTTCCCAAAGAGCTGTGACCCCCCAAATCAGAATTTTATTCTTTTTATTATTTATTTATTTTTTTGGTACTGGGGATCGAACTCATGACCTCATGCTTGCCAGACAGACGCTTATGCCGCTGAGCTAAATCCCCAGCCCCAGAATTTTATTCTTAGACAGGGTCTCTCTGTGTGGTCCAGGCTGGCCTTGAACTTTCTGTGTAGTCCATAATGGCCTCAAACTTCTGCTATTGGGGAGACTAAAGCATAAGGATTGCCTTAGTCCCCCGAATACTGGGATTACAGATGAGGAAGGACATCAGGATCTTGATGCGGGATCCTGTATCACTGTCAGGCTACTATTATGGTTGTATAACAAATACACTGCGGTTCGGCTACACGTAACAGGAGTGTATTGTTCTGAGTGTCAGGAACTTGGCTGCCACTTAGCCAGTCACCTTGGCTCAGGGTCTCCCCTGGGGCTGTCGTCTGGGCTGCTGTCACCTCAGGGCTGACTCAGACTCTCTCTGCTGTCGCTCAAGTGTGCTGTTTGTTGCTCTGCTGGCACCTTAGAGCTGTTTCATGCTGCACTGGATTCCTTCAGAGACTGCAAGAGAGGGGTGGATGGGAGGCACCCAAGCCAGAAGCCATAAGCTGTTGTCATCTGACAGTGGAAATGGCTTCCTGTCACATTTGCCATACTCTGTTCGTTTAGAAGTTAGTCACTAAACCCAGCCTGTACTCAAGGGATGAAGACCAAGGAGGTCGTCATCCAGAGAGCCACACAGAGCCTGCCTGGCACAGCTGGCTTTCCTTTTCTGTTTCGTGCCCATGGGTGCCTGATTTCAGACACTTCTTGGCTTCTCCACTCACTTTCTGCCGCTAGTCAGACCTGGGCCCTGCTCACCTCTGGAGGCCTGGGTTCTGAAATGCCCTTTTTGATCCCTCCTGGTGGGCCTCTAACTTTCCCTTCTTCTCCTGCCTCTCCTCACTTGCTCCGTGACTTCTGAAAGGCAGCTCTCTGGATCCTGCCTCATCTCTCAGGCTTTGGGCACCCTTGGCCCCCATTCCTGTCTGTCCAGCTCCTGTGAGTTAACCCATCAGAAATGCACCCAGCTCTGCCAGTCGCACATCCTGTGTGTCTGCCTCCTGGATGCTGGTCCCTACATGGGCCATCCTTCTCCGTCTGCCCCATACCAAGGCTGCCTGCAAACATGTGCTTTTCCACTTGTTCAGTCTTCAGGGATTAGGACGCCTGATGGGTTTTTTTGTTTGTTTTTGTTGTGTTTTTTAAGTTCAAGACAATGTCTCAGTATGTTGCACAAGCTGGCCTTGGACTGGTGATCTTCCCAGTTCAGCCTCCCAAATAGCCAGGCTTCCAATTGTGTACCATCTAGACTCCAGGCCTCCCCACTTCTTGAGTACTTCCCCGCCATCCCAATGCCCCACTCAGAAGATGACAGTGTTCCTTTCTCCCAGGACACAGATCTACACCCTGTTCCCTGGTTTCCTGTCACCCTCAGGATGAATTTTTCCACTCTTTAGCCTGGGATTCCAGGCCATATTTTCCCTCAGTTTCCATCACCCCTCTGGCCCCCAGCATCTGTCTTGCTACCCTCTCCTCCTATGTAGTCTGTTGTTGGCCACATGGGCAATATACCATTTTCTATACCCGTGTGTGCGTCTGGGTCTAGAAGTCATCAGGCTACCTACCTTCAGGCGTGCTTCTCTTCTGCAAAGCTTCCTCATTGGCTTTAGGAAGGAACTGCTGGGCCTCTGCTCAGCTCTGTTCTCCTCTCTGCTTCTTTTCATCTACAGTTAAAATTTTGTTTCTGTTTTCCAGCTGGGGTCTGCATACTGCTCCAGAACAAGGACTGTGCCTCATTCACATGTTGGATGATGGATGGAGGGATGGAGGGAGGGAGGGGTGGATGGATGGATGGATGGATGGATAGATGGATAGATGGGCAGAAGGATAGGGTTCTGTGGACCCATCCTGGAGAAATACTTAAAAGCAGAGGCTCAGCCAGAGGCTTTTCAATTCAAGTTCAAATCTTGGTTCACCACATAGTAGCTATGTGACCTTGGACAAACTGTGTAACTTTTCACAATCTTGGTTTTCTCTGCTGTAAGATGGAGACAGTAACAGTTTACTGGGCTGTTGTGTTGAAGAAACAGGATAACAGAGTTCGGGAACAGCCTCATGCTGACTGTGTGTTTAACACTGCTCTTATTATGGGTGGCAAGTATCCGGATTAGAGGTGGGAGCTCTGAGCAGAGACCGTTCCCTGTGCAGCTTCCTTATCTTGCCCATCTGAAGGCACCCAGGGCTGCCTGTCCCCATGTCTGGGTTCCTGCTCCTTCCTCAGAGCTGGGGTATAGTGGAGACACCCTGCCTGGCACTCCAGGTGCCGCTTTGGACAGTGCTGCCACCATGGTCCCTCTGCTGCTCAGAGGCAGTGCTGAGTGCAGAGGTTTGGCGGGAATCTTCCTGTGCGGTGAGGAGAAGAATGTGTCCCGGTACCTACCCAAGAAACCTGCTTCTCTGCCTGCTTCAACCTTTTGGTTTTCCTCCCAGCTACTTCAGGGTCCAGAGACCAGAGCCCCGCAGTTGTTGTCACTGTGGTGACCATCTCAGCCCTCCTCGTCCTGGGCTCTGTGATGAGTGTCCTGGCCATTTGGAGGAGGTAGGTGGCCGGTCCTAGACTGAGTGATCCTGGTGAGTGTGTTCCCCTATGCACATTAACATATGCCCATATTCACTTGTATCTGCACCTGCTTCATACACAGGCTGATTTGTACACACACAGGCACTGCTGTGTAGATACAGCTGTGACCAGCACCGCCCCTCCCCCATGCACTGCATCTGCGGCAGCTCCCACAACGCGGTCGGTTGGTCTGCTCGTGCTCGGCTGCTCTGGGATGAAGGGGATTAGCTCCTTAACTCATTAAATGTCAGAAGGCATCACTGAAGATGGAATCAAGCCCTGGCTGCTCTAGCGTGATTATGATTCCCCTGAGGTGTTCAGAGGCCTCCAGCTCCTGTCCCCAAGGGATCTGGAGATCACTGAACACAAGCAAAGAGAAGAAACAAACAAAATAAAAGTGTGTGTGTGTGTGTGTGTGTGTGTGTGTGTGTAGAAAGACTGGGGACCCCATAAGCCAGAAAGAAGCTTGCAGGAGAGTAGGCAGAGGAAGGGAGAGATGTAGAACTTGATTCTGGAAGAGAGAAGATTCTGGTCTTTTCACATGCAGCACATGCCTCACCCCTGCTTTCCCCCAGGGCCAGGCTCTGCTGCTTGCAGAGGTCTCCAGGTGGTAGCAGACTGCAGCAGAGGTCAGCAAGCTGGAGAGCGTGGGAAGTCTGTATGCAGTGGGTGGTAGAGGGAGCAGAGGAAAAATGGACTGGCCTGGGGCCACATCTCAGCCCTCACAGCCACCCGGGGCCACCTCTGGGCTGCAGGGGTAGATACCTTTGATTTGGCGCTGGCTGTTTCCATGGTCTTAACTGAGGCACTGACAGGATTGAAGGCTGAGTCAAGAAGGTAGGCCAAGAGCAGGGAGTGCAGTGCTCCCAGAGCTGCAAGACCCACCGGCCTGTGTTAGACCTGTTGGAAAGCAGGGGTGGGCAGCTGCTGAGAACATCTGTCCTGGCTTTGGGTGTCCAGACTCTTAGATGCAGGGGGAAGAGGAGAGAGAGCAAAGCGCTGCAACCCCAGAGCAGACCCCAGCAGTGCTGAGGAGCCAGGCACCCTGGAGCAGGCAGTGAACCAACAGCAGGCTCATATTCACCACTGCCACCGCCTCTGCAGTGGGGAGAAGTGGCCAGGCTGAGGGTCAAGAGGCTCACTGTTCACATGCAAGCCCAGCTTGCAGACTCTGACATCTTCACTGTGCCTCCTTCCTGTCCCTCAGTGCCTGCTCTGTGCTGTGGTCCGCTCACCTCTACTGCTGCCTCCGTATTCCATGCTGGCTCACTGGCTTCTCACTAGAGGGTGGCACCCTGAGCTCTTAGCTATCATCGCTGCATGGTCTTCTTTTCTCTTTGCTTCTTTCTTTTCTTTTTTTTTTTTTTTAGAGAGAGAGAGAAGGTCTTACTGTGTAGTGAAGATAATCAAATGGATCTGTGTTGCTCATTACTTTAAACAGTTCACATCATGGACTAGCAATACTCTACATCATGACACTGGCAATTTTAGGTTTTATCAGATGTCCAAGTGTGTACTTTTATCTCTCCATCTTTTTTAGTTTGTTTGTTTTGGGTTTTTTTTGGTACTGGGGATGGAACTCATGACCTTGTGCTTGCCAAGCAGGTGCTCAATGCCTTGAGCTAAAACCCCGGCCCCTATCTCCCCATCTTGGTAATGGCATTTCAATGAACTGTGGAGCAACTTCTTCATCTTCCTTTCTGCCATCCAGCAGTCTCCAAGCCCTGAGGCCTCTCTCTTTTCTGTTCCTGGCGTGGTCACCCCACAGCCTGAGCCATTACCGGCCTCCTGCAGGGACCACAGTGCACTCTGCACTCAGCGCTGGGATGATCTTTCTACAATGCAAATTGAAGCACAGTACACCCCTGCTGGAGGTCCCCAGGCACTGCCTCTGCTCCCAGAATAAAGGGCAGAGTCTTTATCTGGCCCAGCAAGACCCAGCCTGGGGGCAACAAATGCTTGCCTGTAGCTCTATTGATTGTGACTCAGGCCTTTGGTCCATGACTGCCTCTTGTCTCAAGATTTCTGTGATGATCCCAGTGGGTCAGGTGGTCTGCTGTGGTCTGTAGTCACTTTCTTCTCTTTTGCACCTGAGGACATGTAGGCAGGAGCAGCTTAAGACCACAAGTCAGGGGTGTGGATTTGGGAGCCTCTGGAGTCACAAATGTTTTCATTGTGTCTCACAGTGGCAATAACTGGGAAAGCCGAGGTGGTGCAGACCTGGCCTGGGGCTTGGCTGTGTGTGCACATGGGCCAAACCATGGAGAAGGGGAATGGGCAGCAAGAAACAAAAAGAAACAGAGAAGGAATGATAGAGAAGTCTTCCAACCATCAGGACAAGAGGTCCCTCCCCAGGGTGAAGGCCTTGTTATTTGGGATATAAAAGTGTTTTCCTGGATGCTGAAGTGGGAAGCTGGAGTGGCCTGGTGAAGGGGTACTTTGCACCTACAGGCCCTGCAACTATGGCAAAGGAGGTGGCAATGCCCATGAGGAAGAAGAACTGTACTTCCACTGTAAGTTGTGGGGTCACCAGGTGGGGTTGGCTGCACCCACCACTCTGCTCATTGCCCTTTCACTCACCCCTCCTACTCCAGCAATGACGCCCTCATGCTGGAGCTTTCTTCTCTCCCTGTGTTTTCAGTTAAAGTCCCAACACGTCGCACTTTCCTGGACCCCCAGAGCTGCGGGGACCCGCTGCAGGCTGTGCATCTGTTCACCAAGGAGCTGGATGTGAAAAGCATCGTGCTGGAGAGGAGCCTGGGAATAGGTGAGCTGGGCACCAAGGAAGCTCCTCCCACAGGCCACACCCACCAAGAAGCCTTGCCCACCTGGTTCCACCCACCCAGATGTTCCACCCACCAGTGCCTCTCCTGCGGCAGCCACCTCCTGAGTCTTAGCCCCCAGTCTGGGGGCCCCTCCACACTGACCTGTGCTGCTTGCCCACCAGAGGAGTCTATGACTCTGTCTACCCTCTGGGATCACCAGGTCAGTCTAAGACTTCTCTACCCAGTGCCACTCAGGGTTAGCCACTGCAGTCTGCTGCCTGGCCTGTAAGAGGCAGCAGGAGGGATCTTTATAAGCTGAGTTCTGGTTGTGGCACTGCCACCAATGAGCTGCATCACCAAGGAATGATCCTTTTCTGCTTGAAGCCTCAGTTTCTCATCAGTAAGATGGGCATGACCTCTGCCTCATCCAAGGGATGTGGTGAGCTTGCTCACTCAGGTCAGTCTCCTCCTGACTCTCTACCTGCCCACAAACCCTCAGCCCCCTGGGAACAGAGGAACCCAGCTCTTTCACCAGAAGCCCGGCATTCTCCTGACACTGTCACAAAAGGCAGAATAGATGTCATCATCACCTGTCCTGGCTCATGCTGGGCTTGATGGCCTGTGAGGGGCCGGCATGTGCAATGTCATGTCCAAAGCTTTAGAGGGAAGGAAACTGAGGTCAGGGAGGGAAAGAGGTGAAGCCCAGGGTCACACTGCTGGTACTCAGGTTACTAGGATGGGAACTCAGGAGTTCACACCCCAGGCCAGAGTCACTCTGTCCTTGGTTCATGCTGCCACACTGGACACTGGGAGCAGGTGTGGTCTTTAGGGGGCCAACTGAGGTGCTGTTTCCCCACAGGGCGGTTTGGGGACCTGTGCTGTGGCTGCTTGCAGTTACCTGGCCGCCAAGAGCTACCTGTGGCTGTGCACACTCTGAGAGATGGCTGCTCAGACTCGCAAAGGCTCAGCTTCCTGGCCGAGGCCCTCACCCTGGGCCAGTTTGACCACAGCCACATCGTGCGCCTGGAGGGGGTTGTCACCCGAGGTAGGCCTGCCTGGTGTCCACTTTGTGCTGCACACACAAAGGACAGGTGGTGGTGGGGCTCCAGGAGTCATGGAGAAAGAGGGAGCCTAGACATGGGTCTTAGTTTGCTTTCACTGATTCAGAGTGACCCCTCTCCTGGAGTGACCACTCACCTGTAGTCACTTTTTGACTTAACAGTGCCACTGGGGATTGACTTTGGGTGATTTAACTAACTTGTAGTTCCTGATCTTGGCCTCTGTTCCCCTATAGATACCTCTTTTGCTATTCTGCCTAGGGAATCTGGGTTGAGCAGAAGAGTAGCAAGATTAGGGAGCTTGACTCTGGTTCTGGCCATGTGAGCCAAGATGGGGGCCCCATGGAGGGAGTGTGTGTGTGCACAGAGTAGCCAGGCAACTTAGCGTGTGTGTCCCCACCCCTGGCACAGGAAGCCCCTTGATGATTGTTACTGAATACATGGGCCTTGGGGCCCTGGACAGCTTTCTCAGGGTGAGTGGCCTGGGTCCTGGGGGGTATGGATGACCAGCTTATTCTTGGTCTTTCTCCTTGGTGGGCTTGGAATTGGTATCATTCCCCCTGGCCAGGGGTCACAGGGTACACTGAAGCCCAGTGAGGGCTGAGTGACCTCCTTGGAGTCCACAGCACTAGGAGATTTGAGCACAAAGCCCTGGCCTCAGTCTCCCCCCATCTGCAGCATCATGAGGGGCAGCTGGTGGCTGAGCAGCTGATGGGACTTCTGCCTGGACTGGCATCAGCCATGAAGTATCTGTCGGAGATGGGCTATGTTCACCGGGGCCTTGCCGCCCGCCGTGTGCTGGTCAGCAGCGGCCTCATTTGTAAGCTCTCTGGTTTTGGGCGGGGCCCCCGAGACCGAGCTGAAGCTGTCTACACCACCATGGTGAGAGGTCCTTCCCCCAGCAGTCTCTGTCTGCCCCTGCCAAGCCCTACTCCTGCTGTCAGGGTCCCTCTGCACCCTGCCCCTCCACCCAGATGGTCCTGAGTTAATGCCACTGTGGGCCCCCTCTGTGGTCAGCTGGATTGGCTTCCCCAAATGCAAAGCTGGGGATGGGGGGCTGCCTAGGAGAATGATGGGTAGGGCTAAATGTGGGGTGGGGAAGCCTGGCTGTGACTCAGTTCCTTCCTGCCTTGGCCTGCCTGCCCACCAACAGAGTGGCCGGAGCCCAGCGCTCTGGGCTGCCCCTGAGACGCTTCAGTTTGGCCACTTCAGCTCTGCCAGTGATGTGTGGAGCTTTGGTGTCGTCATGTGGGAGGTGATGGCCTTTGGCGAGAGGCCCTACTGGGACATGTCTGGCCAAGATGTGAGTGACCTATGGCTGTAGCTCCTTGACTTTGACCTGTCACCTCCTAGCTCCAAGTCCCTTTTCTGTGTTTATTTGCTTCTCATCCTGCCTGGCCACTACCTGAGTCCTCCTTAGTGTGTGTGTGTGTGTGTGTTGGGGGGACCTGAATTCTCTTTTCTGCTCCCCATCACCACGGCCCAGGTGATCAAGGCCGTGGAAGATGGCTTCCGGCTGCCGCCCCCTAGGAACTGTCCCTCCCTACTGCACCGACTGATGCTTGACTGCTGGCAGAAAGACCCAGGTGAGCGGCCTAGGTTCACCCAGATCCACAGCATCCTGAGCAAGATGGTGCAAGACCCAGAACCCTCGAAGTGTGCCACAACTGCCTGTGCCAGGTACCTTCCCACTGACACTGGTCCACGTTCAGCTGACCTTCCACTAGTCCCTGAATGGCTTCACCAGAGTCCCAGATGCAACACCTCACCTGTCTGGGTTCCACCACTCAGCAGGTGCCCCAGATCGATCTAACACCCCCACGTATCTCAGGTACATCTTCCCTCACATCCACTCGTTCTGGATTTTACCCCACATATCTCTGTACAGTGACCACTGACTGGATAAAGACATTTACAGTGCCCAGTATAGTTCCAATAATTAAAATAAGTTAATTTAATATCAGCTGTTCTAAATATGTGTCACCTGCCGTATCTGCATCCTGGGTGCATCTTAGAGTGTCCCAGATGCTACCAGTTTAGCAGGCTTAACTCTACCTGCCTGAGTACCCTGAGTGTTACCTTTTCTGGGCGTGAGAGCCAGGCCTGTTCCTGGGGCTCAGCTGCCCTCCCTCTCCCCATCTGTCCTGGGTAGCAGCTAGGTCTGGACACCAGATCCCACTGTCGGCTGACCACAGCTCCTCCTCCCCAGGCCTCCCACGCCCCTGGCAGACCGTGCCTTCTCCACCTTCCCCTCCTTTGGCTCTGTGGGGGCCTGGCTGGAGGCCCTGGACCTGTGCCGCTACAAGGACAGCTTTACAGCGGCTGGCTATGGGAGCTTGGAGGCTGTGGCTGAGATGACCTCCCAGTGAGTCTGAGAAGCCAAGACAGGGACACTGCCCCTGCCTAGATGGGAAGAAGCCCTTGCCTGTCCTGATTCTGCCCTGCCCCATCCAGAGGAGGGAGAGCAGAGGGCAATGTGGGAGGAGCAGAAGAGGGCTTGACAAGCTGGGTCTGAGCAGCCCTTGTTCCAGGGACCTGGTGAACCTGGGCATCTCCTCTGCTGAACATCGAGAGGCCCTCCTGAGTGGGATCAGCGCCCTGCAGGCTCGAGTGCTGCAGCTGCAGGGCCAGGGGGTGCAGGTGTGAGTGCCCCCTTTCTTCTAAGGCAGGCCCAACAAGGGCCAGACCCAGCCCTGCCCAAGCGAGGACCCTGGCAAATTTGGCTTCCCTTGGGTGGGAGTGAACACTTTTTCCCTTCAAGCCCAGAGCTGGTTTGGGGCCACAGTGTCTCCCATTTCACTGCCTGCTTCTCCCATTTTCCCTTCTGGCCTAGTGCCCCTGGAAAAGAGGTTCAAAACTGCAGGGAGGAAATCCAGGGTCTCAGGCACAGAGCTAGGGCAGAGATAGGGAGACAGTAGACTTTGCTTGCTCTGGCTCACGCCCCTCTGTCTTCCATACCCACTGGAGGTTGGGGCCTTCCCAGTGGGTGACCCGTTTTCCCACAGACTTGTAGTCTAGCCAGATAGCATGGGCCCAAGAGGCAGTGACTGCAGCTGTTGGGAATCTTGGCTGTGTGGGGCTGTGTGTGAGGGACATACTCCCTCCTGTTTCCCGACTGGCTGAGGTGTGTCTGCACCCTGTCCTGAGGTGCAGGGAGGCCAAAGTGGTGCTGAGCTCAGGGGCTGGACCCCAAGGCCTAAGACTCAGGTGCTGGCTACGTCATCCTGGACTGGCAGTGCAGAATGGGTGGGAGGGTCCTGGCTGGACCAACTGGTCCTGGTGCTCTTCTGGGGCTCCACAAGGCTCCCCATTTGCATTCGCTTTATACACTGCCTTGGCGGAGCATGAGGGGACATGTTCTTTCTGTGGAGATCCACGAGCCTTGCTCTGCAGCCTGGGAAGTGGTGAAGAGGACTGAGAAGCAGCACTGTGCGATGGGGAGTCAGAGCCTGTGAGACTCGGGGCCAGAAGTGAGGTGGAACCTGAACTGGGGAGGAGGCTGGCTTTGGAGGGAGTCCTTGGCCTTGCCATGTGGCACCAGCCTTCTTCTGTGGGGCAGTGCAGTGGATGCTGTAGAGAAGACCCTCTCTTGCCAGCTTGGTCCCTGGCCCCACCTCTGTGGAGCACCTCTTCCTTCTGGCTTCTGCAGAGCCCTGGAGAGTGGCTGTGTTGAGCTGATTCCAGGAATCATTACCCAGAAGGCTCCTGCAGCAGTGGTGACCTGGATGTGATCAGGGCTGTGGAGGCAGTTTGTTCATGTCACCCGTGAGAGATGCCTATTCTGGCTGTGTGGGGGTGGGGGCTGTGGGGGATAGGTTGGAAGGATGAAAGCAGGGGTGCAGGAGAGGTGAAGAGACACAGAGCCTGGCACTGGGGGCTCAGACTGGTGGGGAGATGAATTCAGGTGCAAGAAGTAATCAAGCTGCGTTCCACCAGTGTCCAGGACCCCCCAGGCTCAGTAAGAGGGTAGGCTGGAGGGGCCAGTGGACATGCTCTTGACATGAGTGTATTGAGGGTTGCCCAGAAAGGCATCTTAGCTGAAGCATAAGTTGACAGAGCCTTGAGGAGAGGGATTTCTTTCCTTGGGATGGGTCGAGATTTCAGCAGGCCAAAGACAGAGGAGCCTCTGCAGGGACTCATTGAGGAGGAGCCAAAGGCTTGAAAGGCACAGCGCAGCTTTGGGGAAGACCTGTGATGGAGGACAGTTGACTCTCAGCAGTGCCTTTGGCCTCACCCTGCCAGTAGCAGCTCCTCCTTCCTTGGAGCCCCCACACCCACTCTGGGCTGCCCCTCCTCTGAGACCTGCATCAGCTCAGTGGTTTTGGGGGTAGTGGGGCAGGCTAAGTACTGCTTCTACCTTTGACAGGGTTGGTGGTCCCTTGCCAGATACCCCAGTCTCTCCCTTCACCACCCTGTCCAGAGAACCTGGGGACCAGCACCCTGTCTCGGGTGGACAGAAGCTCACCCCTCACCAGCCACATCATTCTCTTTAAGGTCCAAGTGCTCCCTCCCCCAGCTGTTCTGTGGAGGGACTCCTGGCTGTGTGGGAGGACTCGGTGTCCAGGGTAGATCTCCCCTCCACTGAGGAGTGAGGTCCAGGATAGCTATGGGTCCCAGGCCTTAGCCCTGTGCAGGTGCTGACCTGGTGCAGGGCAGTGGGTCTTGGGGAGCCCTTTAAAGATCTATTTTTATATGGAACTTGTTCACTGGACAGAAGAAGGTGGTCTGCAACCCCTATCACCCCATCTGGGCCCACCCAGGGAGGGAGGGGCCCTATTGGGGAGGTGACTAATTTTGGAGATGTTTTTATATTTCTTGGGTTCTATATGCAGGACAAATAAAAACTTGTCTGTGATGTACCTCTTTGAGTGGCAGTTTTTTTATCCTCCAAGAAGTTTGTGGGAGGATTTCTTCACCCCCTCCTGGGAAGAGGAATCCAGGGTGTCTATCTAAGGTCCCTCTGCATGGATGTGAAAGAGACCCTATTCTTTTCATGATGTATGTCATAGTCTAGTGAGGACACATTTAGGGAACATGACATAATCGTGTGGTTAGGATAAAGGGGACATTTTGGGTGCTCTGGGGCTGTAGAAAATGGTGTCATTCAGCTTCCAGTGCAGTAAACCTACAACATCCCTAAGGAGACGGTGGCCTTTCCTGAGATTGACCCTATAGAGGACAAGGGCAGGAAATTAGTTGGATGCACGTTCCAGATGCTGCTGGGAGGTGCAGGCTGAGATGTCTGAGATGCAGGTGTACATTGACCTGGAACCTGAAGCATAGATATGCATTAGTGACAGAGCCTTGGGGTCTGAAGCCCAGTGGGGAGGTCGCCTAGGTCAGTGCATGCAGGACAGAGGAACCTGGGGAAACTCCAGCATTAGGTGCTAACTGGGTGGAGGGGGGACAGGAGGCAGAATGTGAGGAACAATGGGAGGGAGGCACGGGACAGAAGAGGTTGTTCCATTGCAGCTCAAGAAAGTGTCATGGTGTGAAATAGAGAAACTGAGCAGCAGAGAATGAAAAGTGACTGTCAGTCTGAGTATTGTCAGGGACTGGATTCACTGGTGTGGACTAGTGTCATAAAGCACTGGAAACTGGTGGTCTACCCAACAGGAACTGATTGCCGTACCACTGTGTGACCAGAAGTCCGAGATGGCAGTGTCCTGCTGTGAAAGGGTTGTGAAGAAGGCTGTGTTTTGTGTGTCTCTTCTTGGCTTGTAGACGGCCGTCTTCTCCCTGTGTCTCTGCATGGCCTTCCCTCTCTTGGCCTCCAAGTCTCTTGTGTGCAGGTTACTCCTTTCTACAGGGACAGCAGCCAGAGTGGACTGGTCCACATTGGCCCATCCTAAAGCTTCATTTAGCTTAATTGTCCCTTTAAAGATCCTCTCTCCAAATAAGGTCATTTTCAGAGTTAGTAGGGGTTAGGACTTCTGCACCAGAGTCGGGTGGACCCACTTCAACCTCTATCAGTGCCCTTCACTGTATGCATGTGGGCCGGGGGAGGAGTGGCAGAGCCACAGGAGCGAACTGGGGTGTGGAGCTTGGGAATCTTCTGAGGAGTGCAGCACGGGCAGGAGGAAGAGTGGGCTAAGATGGTGACTAGAGTGAAGCGAGCTGTAAGGCCAGGAGTGCCGGAGCAGGCCCTGGTGCTGTGTGCACATGGCTTGCACATGTAGTTGTGCAGGACACGTGTGTGTGTACTTGTCCCAGCAAGCCTTGGCCACCCTCATTGGCTCGCTAGAGCTCCTCCTCTCCCAGGCTGGCTGCTGCCGTTCACAGGCTGTGGAAGACACCCCTCACTCATCTGCGTGGTCCAGGCCATGCAGGGGCCTACTGCAGGGGTTGGCCAGTGCTGAGCAGCAACAGCCTGTTCCTCCTCGTCCCTGGAACCAACTGAGCTCTAGTTCACTGGGACAGGAGACCAACATACCAACTCCTTTATAAGCCTAACTGGAGAATGTTGCTTAACATGTTTCTTTGAATCTAAGATGCCATTAAGTGTAAGATATAGGACTAGGAAAGAAACATTCCTGCTTGTTAAATCATGTCATCCCATCTGGTTGGCAGATGCCCCCATTTTCGAAGACATGCACATGTATAAAGTGTACATCTCCAAAAATGGTACTTCAGGGACAGTATTTCCCATCATTCCTCTGAACTAGACCCTCCAGGGCCAGGCTGACCAGATGGCGCAGGCCTCCTCTGCCCACTCAGCTGCCACCTGGTGAGGGAAAGACCAGAGGTGCCTTTCTTGTGGGTAGGCAGATGTGGAGGAACACAGATAAAACCAAGCAAGTTCTTTCTCCTCCCCCAATCCCATTAAATAAGCCACTGCTTCCTGTGAGGAGGGAGGAATGGATGAAGAGTGGGTTAGGGATGCTAGGAATGTAGCTCAGCTAATCGGTCCCAGGAGACAGCATGCAACCAGGGGATGGAGGAACCCCCAAGTTAACAGGCGGCTTGACTCCTGGGATGTGCTGAGCATTAATACTAACAAGTGTGAGCCACCAACCAGGCAGACTTGTGTGGTCAGGCATTTTGTTTGTTTCTAAAACAGGGTCTCACTATGTAGTCGACTGGCCTTGAACTCGGGTGATCTCCTCCCTCAGCCTCCGGAGTGCTGGGCTTCCAGCTGGCTATGGTCAGGAATTGAGGGATGGTGAATTCTTTGGGCAGTGAGCCTGCTTCTAGTTTGATGAGTTATTTGTCTTGGGTGAACATGTACTAGGCACCTAATAGTGGCCAGCACTGGGAAGTTAAGGTCTCATTGCTTTTTTTTTTTTTTTTTTTTTTCGTCTTTTTTGAGGTGTTTCACTATATATTCAGGCTGGCCTCAAACTCAGAGATCCTTTTTCCTCAGCCTCCCAAGTGCTGGGATTACAGGCATATGTCACTGTGTCTAAGTCATTGCTTAATGGAGGAATCAGTTAAGTAAAACGCATGACTGGCATTAAGGACTGATACTAGGCATGTAGGGAGCATATGGCAGGGTCTGCTTGACTAGCCCCTGGAAGGAGGGAGGAGTTTCCAGAAAACCCAGTGGCAAGTTCATGGCCTTTGCTAACTGGCACCTGAGTTCTGGAGTTCAGCAGAGGGCATCTAGCATCACACCTGTTCCACTGTTCAGGAGGTGAGTTGAAACTTGCCATACTGTACAGTCTTCAACCTCTTTATATTCTTTTGTCATTTAAATTGAAGTGTCTGCCAGTATCTTTAAAAAATCTTGCTACTTTCCTTAGGAACTTCTCACCCTGTTTTATTAGATGGGGCCCTGAAGTCTTGGGGCATCAGAGAACAGTCAACTGATTCCTATCACGGATGACTTTGTGATGCTATCAGCATCTTGGCAGACAAGAGAGATTCTCTGACCAATACTGCTTGTGTGTGTGTGTGCCTGTGTGCGCGCGATGGAAAGCCAAACTCATTTCCCTGTTGTGCTCCTTTCTCTCTGCTGCCATGCATTTTTTTTTTTTTTCATTCCACTCTGACCACCAGCTGGGGCATTCTGACGCGTAAAGATGGGGTTTGCCACTGTGACCTTTTCAGGTGATTTGAGGTACACTCCTGGAGACTTGAGTCTCCGCCTCAGTGGTTCTTGGCACTTTGCATCATGCAGTGTGCTTGTGGGCACTGAACATGTGCATATTGTATCTTGGTGTCAAGAATACATCTGTCCTCCACTGCGGCCATCACTGAGGATCCGCACAGAAAGATGTAAGATAGCACAGGAAGGATAAAGGGCTAAAGAAACACCACATCCTGTCCATAGAGACAGATTTTGCTAAAGCAAATTGGGTTCCAGACTTCCACTACATGAGGAAGCTCCCATTGAGTAGACCCCAATTCTGATTGAACCCTTGTCTTTCAGCACTTTTATTTCTGAAACTACATAAATGATCCAGTATAAATTATTTATTTTTGAGACAGTCTCACTATGCAGTGCAGGCTGGCCTTGAATGTTGCCCAGGCTGGCCTCAGACTCATGGAGATCCTCCTGCCTCATCCTCCAGAGTGTTGTGATGACAGGCACGCACTACCACACCTAGCCTAGTAAAAAAATCTTGAACATGTACCATGCTAAATTTTAAGTGTGGCACAACTATTGTGTAAAATATGAAAGGAAAGCACTTACTGGAGGCTCTGCACACTTTAGGCATTGAAATACATTTGCTTTCCAGTGGTTATGAGGACATACTGAGAAGGTAAGCCTTTCACTGGTACCTCAGCTGTAATTGGTGGAGCCAGGCTATTAGCTGTCTTACGGTTTGAAACAATGCCTAGCAACACCCACTCCCCCATGGATTAGCTCTTCAGATGAATAATCTAACTCTTCATAAGGCAATATTTTCAACAGGAAACCCCAGGCAGAGAATGCCCTCTAGGGGAACAAGGAACCTTCTCTTTATTGGAGCTCTGGGAGATGACAGCCAGGGAAGTAATCTCATAGGGACGGCCTTGTGCCAGAGGAGGATTCTCTGGGGGCCAAGAAAGCTGGTCCTCCCCTCTAGCTGACTGTGGGCCTATGTTGCCAGATCTTATTTTTGGAGGCTATTTTTAAAAATGCTAGCAACTGGGAAGGGAGCAAGATGGCAGTTCTAGGCAGGAGGCATAGGCTTATTTTGCCAAAGGAAACACTGCAGCTGCACCCTATTTTGCAAAAACTATCAGTTGTTTGGGAATGATCCGGATGACAACTCTGTGAGTGACAGTCTTCAGAAGGAAGCTGCTAAGAAGCAGGCCATGACACGGGCCAAACTGGACTAGGGAAGATGTCACTGTATATGAATAGGACAGTATTTATGATGAGATATAGCAAGAAAATGAGGAAACATAATCCCAATTACTTTAGGGAAAAGAGCGAAAGCAGCTGAGATCAAACAAAAGGAACAGGAAAAAAATGGAAAGAAAATACAGAGAGTAAGAAACAGAAAAATGAGAATTTGAAGATAAGGCATTTGTGACATCTGATTAAAAAAAACAAAGACAAAACTGCAAGCAAGTGCCAAGGAGGGAAAAGGGCTGCCACACTAGAAGGATCTCCGTGGATTTTATGGGCCCCTTCTAAAGCAGCTGGAGAAGTACTAGATGCAGCTTGCATGAAGCCAGTTGTAGAATAACGGAAACCAAGAGGTTACTCAGATGAAATAAATTCAGAGGCAGAATACCACAGGAGAAAGGGATTCTACAAACTCATGTGTAGGAGGAGGAAGACCCAGTTTCAGACAGTGACTTTAACACCAAGAAGAAGAGGATGACATGGAGGAACATAAAGTGTATGGCAGAAGGGAAAGTCAGAGACTTCTAAATTACTCCCAGCGCCGTAAGAGTCAAACCCACACTCAAGGTCATTCAGTGAAGAAAGTGGTACAGTGCCAAACACCACACCAAAGGTTCCAAGTCCAGATGGCTCGAGAAAAAGGAAGATCAGCACCAAGAGAGTCAGGAAGACTCCAAAGACCCGGAAAACTACTATACTGACCATCACCACCCAGGAGAAACGGTTCTCCGAAGTCCAGAAACCAGGCACAGAGACTCCCACAGAAGAGGCACGAACAAGAAGGTAAACCCAAGGGGCAGAGACCAGAGAGAAAGAGATAACAGAAATAAAATGAAGAGGAAGTAACATTCTTCAGAACAGACAGACAACAGAATGATCAAGACTGATGCAGTGAGAGGCGGGAAAAGGGAAGAGAGGATCCCTTTAGGGGCCCAGGCAGGAGGACTGCTGTTTGTGGTCAGCCAGGGCTACACAGTGAGCTCAAGGACAGCCTGACTTACAGTGAAAGACTGACCAACCAACCAAAATTATAGCACCTTATCAAAAAGTTAAAACCCAAACCAATCAAAGAGCTAGTGAAATTATGTCTGTGGACTCACACTCAAGATTGAAATTTTCTTTGCAATACCCCAGTCCTGTGACATAGTTTAGTCCATGCCTTAAGCGTCTGGGATGGGGAACTGTACCTTCCAAACTAGCTTCTAGTCAGGCATGGTGGCAGATGCCTGTAATCTCAGCTCATGGGAGGCTGAGGCAGGAGGACTGCTGTGAGTTTGTGGTCAGCCAGGGCTACACAGTGAGTTCAAGGCCTGAACTACAGTGGGACCCTGTTTCAAGAAACAAAACAAAACCCAGCATCAACACAACAAAGACAAAACACCAAGCTAGCCTTTCTATAGCATGGAATGGCCTAACACAATCACAGGTATTAATTTAGTACCTATTGCATACTAAACATTTCCTACAACTAGGTTTGTCTTGCCAATGGTGTAGATGGAGTGAACTAGGATGAATCTTGCTCTGGGTAAAGCATGTTGGGTCCTAGATGATTCCTGAAGTCAGGCCTTTCTCAGTGCTGCAGTGGAAGGGGCAAGGTAGAAGCCTCAGGTGTGGTCACTTCCTTACTCAGAATAACCTTTCTTCCAAATGTCACTGACTAAAGAGTTTCTTCTCTGTAACTGTCCCAACAAGCTGGCTGACTCATGGCCCTGTAGGAAAAACCCTTGGCCACCCAGTGCTCCGAGCTGACCACGCAGTGTGGGTGGTTCTAGGAAGGCAGGTCTGCCAGTGCCTGGCCATGAGGAGAGTGAGCAGCGTGACCACCAAGTCACCTCACTCCTGCTCTGTCCCTGCGAGGAAACTTCACTCTGCAGCTTTACTATAGACAGCTCTGATTTTATCCCTCTAAATGTAAACTTCTAGCTCCTGAAATGAAGGTGTTCGAGAAACTTGCTAGGGGTTGAGGTCACTGGGCCCTGGATCTTGGAGTGTGAACCCCTTCAGGTATCAGAGAGATTTTGCCTGCAGGGTTTTCACACCTCCTGAGGAAAGCAGTTGTCAGTGACTCCAACAGCTTTAGCTCCAAAACTGTCACCCCAATTCATGTGGCACAACTGAGAATATTAATTGAAAAAAACCAAACCAAACCAGAATTTATTGAAAGGATACCATTACTCAGGAAAACAGTATGTACAAAAGACTTAGGAAAGGGAAAATAAAACAACTTGGAAACAATTCAGTCTGTGCAGGACTGAATTAATAATACAAAATATAACCAAGAGCCAAACAGAAGAAGGCCGTGTACCCACAAGCCTGGGAATGAGAATACTTGTCCCCAAATTCCTGGAACATAGGACATGATTCTTTGGGGCAGAGGCTGTTGAAGCACAAAGGTCTCACTGGTGATTTCACATAACTAGTCCTTGCCCTGGGCATAGGTTAAACACATGGAATGAAGTCACCAGACAGACAAGTTACACTTGTCCTCCAGATGATTCCCATTCCCATCAGATGCAGCTGGCAGACTCAGCAGGGACCACTGGATCAGGTAGCTTAGAGACCAGTGACTCTGTGGTTGGCACGTAAAACCCTACACTACTCTAAGCCCTGTAGTTCATTTATCTAAATTCCCATTAACTAGAGAGAGGTAGAGGTGCAAGACATGGAAGCTGCCTCCAAGCAATTTTTGGTCTTTGATAAACAGGAATAAACACAAAATGCTGTTCCACAAACCGGCTTGCCAAGAACTGCTGGGCACAGCAGGTGAAAGATTCTAGGGGCCCCCTTGATAATCCCACCTCCTCCTTGCACGGGAGGAGAAATGGGAAAGGGGAGACCCACATGTTCCAATCCAATCTGACGTGTTCTGCAGTCTTCTCATTTGTGGGTCCGTATGGTGCTGCAGATTTGGGCAAGACGGTTCTAAAAAGAGAAGTCATTTAAAGAAGATAGCATGAGGCACGTATGCCTAGCCAGCCACTTCGTCTACCCAAGGACATGTCTGAATGAATCTTTGCCCTTCCATTCTCTATTTGTATCATACACTAGCTAACCTTTCTAAATCTCAATTTTCATCTGAACAAAGGAGTAAAATGTAATCTTGAGTGAGACAGTGAAGATAGCATAATAGTGGTGCTTAAACATAACACACAATTTGGATGGCTAAGTGTGTGTGTGTGTGCGTGTGTGTGTGTGTATGTGTGTGTGTCCCCAGCTCCACCCTTGTCCCCTTCCCCAGGTTTGCCCTTCATGGATCCCACAGAAGGGTGAGATTACAGCGTCATGTTTGTATCACATGATCCCATCTACCACCCGAGACTACAGATAACTAGACCAGGGAGGTTTATCAGACCCAGGCAGGGCATTACATTCTTCCTCTTGAGAATTTAAACTAAGGAAACTGAGCAGGGTTGCACTGGAACAGTGAAGTTAGTGGTTCCCCAAAGGCACACACACGTCAGTGTTAGGGAGAGCAGAGGGGCCTTCTGGAGAAGGTGAGTGCTGAGGGAGAATGAACATACGCAGGAGAAATGAGTGCCAGGCCCAGGGCTACAGATGGCGCCCCAGACTCCTGTAACTGACGCTGGTGGTCCCTGGCACTCTGTTTAGTTCTTTCTTTGATTCTGTGCGATCCCTTCTAGCAAGTTCCTCTCCTTCTTGGCTACTATAAGGAGGTCCCAATTCCTGGTGGTCAGGGGGGACCCAAGCATACCCTGGCCCCATATGGCTGGCTGAGATAGCACTTTGTTTTACAACTTCAGTGCAGGCACTTGAGAACTGACTGAAACTACACCAGGGACCAAGCTGCTGCTTTTTGAGTACAAAAATATTTAAAATCTCTTAGGGGGAAAAGAGTTAACATGGTTTAAAGTATCATCCATTAGGCCAGACCCAAAAGACAATCTCAAAGAGAGCTAAACCAAGAAAGGTACTAGAGGCCTTCTACATGTGGCAATGAACAGGAGACTCACTGAGAGCTTTTTGATGTTTCCTAAGGCTTCTGGGTCCAGTTGTGCAATATCGATCCTCTGCAAGTCACTGGCCAATAACCGCATGCTCTGTGTGGAGAAAGAACAGGTTAAACTGGCATGTCCTTTCCCAGACAGGAACATCCAGCCAGCAGCCCAGTGTGCCCCATGGATCCCTCTGATATCCAGTGATGGGCAAGATGGACAAGTAGCAAGGTAGGCAGGAAAGGTGTTAGGCCAAAGGAGACAATGACGTTGTCAGTGCCATTACCGGCTGCCAGAGGGACCACCTGGGTACAAATGCATGCACATTAGCTTAGAAATGCCATGCAGACCACACTGAGATAAGCCACTGTCCTCTCATGGGGGCTGAAGTCAACAGCTTGTTCTTCTCAGCCCAGAGAAACCAGGCTCGGCTTGCTTCAGAACCCCCGAACATCGTAGATTTGAAGATGCAACTCTTGCTGCCCTTGTTAGACTAGGCATGTAACCCTGAGGCCCTTCTCCGCATTCCCTTTAGGACCTGTTACTGCATGAATCACAGATGTTCTCACTGAGGACCCAGCTCTACTGAACTGGGCAGGAACCATGTTTCCACTTTGGGCCTGCTGTAACCACTGGCACTAGCAGCTGATGAAAGGATGGAACCGAGTCAGGCAGGGACCTTCCCATCTGACCCTCCAACTGGAGAGAAAACTGGGGTCTCATGGAGACCACGAACCACACGACTGAAAGGACTGTGAGGGACACAGGTGGACAGCGTCCAGGAAAAAAGAAACGCTTCAGCGAGCAGTGCACGTTGCTCTGGTTCCCGGGGCAATACTTAACCGCGCCGCCGCCCACTGGCACAGTGAGGGAGATCTCTTTGCTGTCAGCCAGAGGGCTGCCATTGACAGAGATGTTGTAGATCTGCTCTCTGGCTGCTGGGGTGCGCAGGCCGGGGGTCTTGAAGACCCTACAAAGCAGAAAAGCTGTGAAGATGGTTTTGCAGACTGAGGGGTACCAGATGCAGCGAGCCTGTCCAACTTCCAGCTGGTTTCAAGCTGCAGCTTTCCAATCACACATTTCTAAGCAAGTGAGTTCTAAATTTAGGGAAAACTTTTTCTCTTTAAAGCAACATGACTAACACAGCTGGAGAAAGCAAGTTGTAATTATCAAACATACATCTAGTCAAAGTCAACCCTTATCTGTTATAAATTTTAGGACCAAAGCTCTGCACGGGTGCCAGTCATCCACCCATCCACAGAGCCAGAAATAAACTGGTTACTGTATTCCTGAGTGGCCAAGTGCTTCTATCAAGAGGGACTTCCCAGGTTCAAAGGAAGATGATGCCAATTATAGCATTATACTAATCCCCAAACTAACTTTCTTGATACTTAAAGTGCAGGTCTTGTTTTCTCTTAAATGTCTCTTGCTATATGCTCATATGCATAAGCAGGAAGGTAGGAATTAAAAGTAGACAGCATTCCTCAGTGTCTCCACTCCAGAGATAACCACTTCTTGCTCCATTGCCCACATAACCACTCTTAATTCCTACTGTATTTTCCAGAAAACTCCCATGTATATAAAGCAAATGGGATCACATATTACACATTGTCCAGCAACTTGCTTGGAGGGGCTGTAGCCATGTGGCTCCTTCCCTGGAGCACATACACACATGGTCTCCTGTAAGGACTATGTGGCATTTTCTCCAGCTCAACCAGCCTGAGGAAGGTATAATCTGGTGCTGTAAACACGCTCACTCACGTTGGCCTTCAAAGAGGTGGCATCAGTTTTCATTCCTATCAAGGGTATAAGCAAATGCCTACCTAGCTTTGAAGAACTGACCAGGATCAGAAGGGGCCAAAAAGTCACACAGACGTTTTCTAATCATCACAGGCAGAATATCCTTTCTCTAATCAGACAAAGAAACATTTTGCTACTGAAAACAGTGGAAACTGAGATGGCTCCCAAGCTGAAGCTCCCCAGGCCAAGGGCTCGGGACCATCCCTCCTACTCCCCTTCTTCTCTGAATGCTGCTGGGCTCCCGCATGCAACCAAGCATTGCTCACCTGGAATCAAACCGGGGTGTCATGCCTGGAGTTGGTTTCACCATAGACAACTCCATTCGGCCCACAGCTGGGGTTACAAGGTTGTCATAGCTTGACCTACAGGTTGAGAAACAGGCATGATGTATGTCACTCTGATGTGCAATGACAGCAGCAGCAGCTGCAGACAGGTAACACATGGAGAATCCCGATCATGTCAGACACTGACCCTCCCAGCCATCTTCAGAGATAAATGCTATTCGTGTCTTCATTTACAGATGGGGAAACTCAGGTACACAGAGTTCAAAGAACTTGCCCACGATCACACAGCCAGTTAGGGAAGAGCCAGACTGACCACAAGAGTCTGCCTCTAGCCTAGACTCCCAAGCAAGCTCAAGAAACAACTTGGCCATGCGAAGCCTCCCCAGTTGGAATTCTTGTGCTCTAGCAAGGCAGCTATTAACCCCCTGCAGCTTCCCTGCATCCGAGAAAGGAGGAGCGCTCCCATTCAGAAACACATGCATCTCAGTGCCTCCTTTCCTAAGCTGTGCCCCTGTGCTCTCAAACGGTTTATAGTGGAGTCCAGTATAATCACGCCAAGCCTGTGGACCTAAACCCTCTCAAGAAACTAATTATGGGAAAGTGACTACCACTTTGTGGCCAATTCTGGTAGTTGTACACATGGACTGTTAAATAAGTCAACATAATATGCAGTTCCTACTATTCTCTTCTCAGTCTTATTTTCCCTGTTTGGGTTGAAAAAAAGGGGAGGCTGCACATGCCTGGAATCCCAGTTACTCAGGAGGCAAGAAGATCGTAAGTTCAAGTCCCACTTAAGCAAGTGAGACACTGTCTAAAAGTTAAAAAACAAAAATGGCTAGCCACGTAGCTCAGTCCTCGAGTTCAATTCTTGGTACTGCAAACAAAATAAAACAAAACAAAACAGTAGGGGAAGACACAGAATGTGGCAGAAGCACTGGAGAAGGTATTGGTGCAGGCCGGTGGTAGTTAACTTGTGCCATGCTGTCGAGTTCTCCAGTAAACCCAAACCATATCTAAGGCTGGAAAACCTGTTACCTTTTGCCTTTTCCTTGTACGGACTGGGTTCTCTTCTTAGATGGAGGACACCTTTTGACCTGAAGTCACAATCAAGCAAAACTGAGGTTATATAAAGCTCAGCAAAGGTAAAGCAGGTTAAAAAAAGAAGGGAAACCAGCTGTGGAAGGGGAAGATTAACACTGAACATAAGAAGGTCCATCTAGGGGCTGGGGATTTAGCTCAGTGGCAGAAATGCCTGCCTTGTAAGCACGTGGTTGCAAGTTCAATCCCCGGTACCAATTAAAAAAAAAAAAAAAGAAGGTCCATCTCACAGAACGACTAAAAAAACTCAGAACATAAGTAATCAACTTATACTGGCTATGTTACATTGTGACTGGCTGGGACTTCAAAATTGATGATTTGGGCCAAGATTAAAGGTAAAAATTTCTTGAGCTGATTGCAGCCTGGCTCACCCTCACTACTTTCCATAAAGTAGTTGCTGTGGAGGTCACACAAGTCAGTTCAGGTGCCCAATCCAAGGAACTATTTGCAATTTACCCGAGTCATGTCTGATTCTTGCTCATTAATGCCCCTGTGATTTTCTTCTCTTGTCTTTTAAGACGGATCCAATTCTCCTCCGTCTCTGGCTGTCCCTTTGCAGTTTGCCTGAGGAGCCCCTTCCCACCCTCCTGGGGTGCCCACCCTCAGCTTCCCTCCTTTCACGTTCTCCCTGCGCTAACTTTTCTCCTTCCACTTTGGGACAAGCACCTAAATATCTGGGAGTCAGTGTGTCTCTCAACTTCCTCTTACTGTCTGAGCTCTAAGCTAAAGTTCCTTTCTGGCCTAGATGTCCTGGAAAAGTACTTAACACTCAGCAGGTCAAGCAATTGGCACCTGTTCCCATTCACTCTAACCCTAAACTACCACTCTCTCCTGGGTCCTGTGTTTCATTGGATGGCAGCTGCCCAAATCAGAAACCATCTGTCATCTCTGATTTCTTTCTGCCACTAATCATGCCCATTTTCCTCTATAAAACATCTTGAAACCATTCATTCTTTGCAGTCATTGCCTCAGTTCAGTCTGCACGGTTTGTTTTTTCCTTTTAAATTTACCCTGAATTCCACTTTGAATTTTTTTGTTTGGTTGGTTGGATTTCGGTTTTTTTGAGACAGTCTCACTGTGTAGTTTAGGCTGGTCTTGAAAGCACGATGTAGCCCAGGCTGGCCTTCAACTTGTGGCACTCCTGCTGCCTCAGCCTCCCAAGTGCTGGGAGTACAAGCATGTGTCACCACACTCGGCACTTTGAAATACTAATCTGATGTTACCATTATCCACCTGACTGAGTGGAAACTTGCAAGTGGGGCACATGGGCCATCTATTATCTTGTTCCTGCTCTTCCTGATACCCTTACAGTTTATATCCCAGCAATACCTACCTTCTTCCTGTTCCTCAAAGGGACACTTTCCTAGTTCTACATGGAACATGCTCCCCAGCTAACAGAACCTTAGTCACCTTGAAAAGACTGGCTATGTCCTAATGAAGGTAGGGAAACTCACTGGCTTCCTCCTCTGTGTTCTACACACTTGGCACAGGTTTCAGTGACACTTTTGTTATTTGCCATTGAAGGGAGATCTTTTCAATTGAACTGTGAAGCCCTGGGAGGATGACACTGTTCCTGTGTATGGTTATATCTGTTTATCTCTTGCTGGCCACCTTCCTAATCTGATTCCTACTTACTTTTGTAGATTGAAAATTCTTAGGTTTATCTTCTTCTTCTTCTTCCATTATGATTTCATCCACTTGTATTACCTTTCGTTCTATAAGAAACAGATTTAAAAGCATGTGATCTCTGATGGAACAACCTTTCATGCGTTCACATTTCTTGTAAGGAACAACTTATGCAATGTTAGGCTGCAATCGAGAAACAGACATCTGCATTTTTTTGTTTTTTTGGCCATGCTGAGGATTGAACCCAGTGCCTTGTGCATGCTATGTTTGCAAGTTCTATCATCAAGTCACACCCTACATCCCAGAAATTCACTTTTTTTTTTTTTTTAAAGAAGGTTATTTATTTATTGGGGTTTTTGAGACAGGGTTTTACTATGTAGGAGGCTGATCTTGAACTCACTCGGCAGCACAGGCTGGCCTTGAACTTGTGGTGATCCTCTTTCCTCAACTTCCCAAGTGCTGGGATCATGGATGTGGACAACCAAGGCCAGCAAGAAGAGAGTTGTAAGCCAGGCATGGTGTTGCACACCTGTAATCCCAGCACTTGGGAGGCTGAGGCAGAAGGATTGTTGTGAGTTTGAGACCAGCATGGGCTACAAAGTGAGCTCAAGGCAATCTGAACTGCATGGTGAAACCCTGTCTCAAAAAGACGAAAAAAAAATAAGAGTTGTGGGCTGGGGATGTAGCTCAGTGGTAGGATGCTTGTCTAGCATGCACAAGGCCCTAAGTTCAACCCCCAGTACCACAAACAAAACAAAACAAAACAACCCCCCCCACATTTAAAAAGAGAGTTGTTTAAACAAAAGCAGCCAATCAGAGTGCTTAAGTAACCCTATATAATGGCTGATGCTTGTTAGGGACAGCCTGCATTCTGATTAAGACAGGCTTGGGTTTGAGGTCTAGAGCTACTTCTTACTAGGTGAACAGTTTCCTCATCTATAATAGGGAGCTATCACTTTATAGAGACAAGAATAGACTGTTACTGTTATTCCTGTATCCTAGATCTCGAAATGTACGTTTAGGTGTTAAGTATTTGTGGACTGAATGAATCTACAGTCCAGACAAACTGAAATAAGTATTAATTATAATATTTATAAATAAAATTAGTACTATAATTGTCTTAGGAGAGATGCCTTATTTAAGCATCTGTACTCTGCTCAAGTGCAACCTATATAAATCCTTCCTCTAATAAATCCTCATTCCTCTTTAAAAACAAACAAGCAAACAAACAAAAAATTGTCTTAGGAGAAAAAGGAGTATAAAGGATGTTTAAGCTAAAAAATTTCAATATCTATGTCTGTCTGCCCTATCTATCTATCTATCTATCTATCTATCTATCTATCTATCTATCTATCTATCTATCTATTGGTTTTATAAAACAAGGTCTTGCTAGGCAGTTCAGGTTGTCCTTAAACTAACTACATAGCCCAGGTTGGCCTTGAATTCATGGCAACAATACTCTTGCCTCACCTCCTGGGTGCTGGGATTATGGGAGTGCACTACCACACCTGGCTAGATCCCAATCTTTACTATTTAAGGGGTTGTCTTAACAAAGTTCTTATGGGGCTCTACAGAACAGAACTAGCAGCTGGGCATGGTGGCTCATGCCTGTAATCCCAGCACTTGGGAGGCTGAGACAGGAGGATCATTGCGAGTTTGAGACCAGCCTTGGCTACAAAGTGAGCTCAAGGCCTGCCTGAACTGCATGGCGAGACCTTGTCTCAAAAAAAGCAAAAACAAAACAAAACAAAAACCAAAAAAAAACAGAACTAGTATTAATACAGATACTACAAAGAAACTTAGGTTCAAAATTATAGAACTTTCTCATGATCACCACTGTTTGATAATAAAAGATATAATGTTTCACTGCTAAATACATACATCCAGGAGCGTGATAATCCTGAGTAGGGATTCCAGAGAGAGAGTTCATTGCATTTAATTATGGGGATGGGGTTGGGGTGGGGGACTGGACTAAAGGCTTTAAGCTTTTCAGATACAACTCTGATACCTTATAATCTCTCTTTTAACAGTTTATAATGAATTTCAGTGGTTAAAAAGATATAAAAGCAACTTTAGATGTTAGTTAATATTGGTTCTAGAAGATTCAGTTTGCAGGAGTACAATCAGAAGACCCTTGTCACCAATGATAATTAAGCAAAACCAACAGAACTCAGAAAACTCATTATGCTTTCTTCACTCTGCAAGGCAGTTCTGATGGAAGGTCCGTCAGGCTTGAAGTGGACAGTATTTCTGGCCCTTGTCCATGGAATAAGGTCCTTAGAAACCAGTTCCACATCCAGGCCATGGGTCAGATGTGTTCTAAGGTTCGATACTTCCTGAGTTCTGGGATTACATGTGTGTGCCACCAAGCCCAATCCTTTATTTTTTGTCTCACTAAATTGCCCAGGGTGGGCTGGAACTTGGGATTCTTCTGCCTCACCCTCCCAGAGCACCAGGATTTAAATATACCACCATACTCAGCTTCAGCACAGTTGTTTGCTGTGTATTTCCTCTCTTTACTTGACTTTAGCTTACACATCAGTTGTATTGAGATTGGTTAATATCAGTGGTACATACAACTAACTGAATGCAGTAGATCAAATCAAATTTTGTGATGTACAAAACTGAGGACCAGATACAGAGAAGAGGGCCACCAGTGAGGCCCTACTCCCTGGACTTCAGGCTCTCTCGGCTCGACCAAGCATTGAAAAGTACTCACTTTTGGCAGATTTCAGGGGTGTCTGAATAGCTTCTGCTGTTAGTTTGTTTATTTCCGTGATATCCACGTCAGCCTGTGACAAACACAGCCAGAAAGTACCAGGAGAAACAGCATATTAAGGTTAACAATAATTAAAAACATTTTATTTGATACATACCAAAAGGTTGTTAAATGTGAGTTATACGGAAGTGAACTTCCGTAGACTGATTAGCACACAACTCAAGCCCTAAAACACTGTCAATAACTTGTTTCATCTCTCCCAAGGGTGACCAGTCTCCCTAAGGCTGTCCTTCCTCAGAGGTAACTGCTATTATGCCACTTGCCTAAAACAAAGTGTATGTGTTCACATATGCACGCACAGATGCATACATACACAACGTGCTGTTTCACAAATGGGAAAAATATGCTTAAATTTTTTGGTGGTTTTGCTTGTTTTCTGACCACTTTTTGTGGTTGTACTTAATTTGTTTTTACTGCTATATGATATCCCACTAGATTACATCATAATGGATTTATTCATTTTCTATAAATAAACCTTTGCCATTATGAACACTACTACTTTGAACTATTTTATATATGTGACTGTTGCATTGGATGTCCAAGTTTTCTCTCAGTTATCCACTTGGGAAGGAAAGAGCATCACAGGGTTGTTATCAGCTACATAAATGTCAGTCTTAATGTACCAAATTGTTTCCTAATGTGGTTATACCTGGTTACCACTCAGAAGGTTCCTAATGGTTCATACCCTCCATAACATTTTATGCTGTGTCAGACTTCTCATTCTATGCAGTCTACTGCATCTCGCTGATGCTCCTGGGGCCTTCGAAAAATGCTTCCCTGCAGTAACCATTCTAATTAGATTTGTTTATGGTTGGAACCACCCGTATGTATTTGTAGGGAGGATATGTAGTCTTTTCTGCGTGGGATGCATGTAATACTGGAATAGTTGTTACCGACTGGGAAGGACCCATGTCTGGGCGGGCAGGACTATGTGCGGTGCTCAGAGGTTTCTGAGGCTGTTGGGACTTACAATGGTATAACAGATTAGTAATGGCTTTCAGAGTTGATGGAAAGAAGTGGTGAAATTCAGCTCAACTTTTTGCCATCTTGGCTGACAAGTGGCATATTGTAAAGCTGTCACTGGTAACAAGCTACAGATAATATATATAAGAGTTAACACATCAGGTCTAAAATTGATATAAGTAGCAAAGCCCATTTGCAAGACTGCCCCTTGGCTAATATCTGAAAATTTGGATTTCAGAACTTTTACTATACTATGCTAAGAACAGCTCACTGAGCCTGATGTGGTGGTAGATCCCTGTAATCTAAGCAACTCGGGAGGCTGAGGCAGGAGGATTAACTAAGAATAATAAGAAGTCAGTCCAGGTTACATAGTGAGTTCAAGGCCAGCCTGAACTACATTGTGAGACCCTGTCTGAAAAGGAAAACAAACAAAACAAAAAACAAACAAACAAACAACAAAAACACGATAGTTCCATATTGCTAAATTTTGTGCAAACAATGTAATTCATTGGAATACCTGCTTGGTTCTGCTGGGCAGATGATACATAAGTAGCTCCCAGTAAAAATCCTGGACACTAAGTCTCTAATGAGCTTTTCAGGCAGACATTTCACACATGTTGAATTAAGCATATCCTATGTGACTCCACTAGAACCAGGCTCCTGGGAGCTTACACCTGCTTTCCTATGGACTTTGCCCCATATACTTTTTTTCCCTTTACTAAGTTTGTATCTTTCACTGTGGTAAATGATCGCCTTGATTGTGATTATAAACTTGCTGAGTCCTGTCAGTTCTCTTAGTGAATCACCAAACTTGTAGTGGTCTTAGGAGCCCCCAACACACCTCCTGGATAAGAGCTTTTGAATCAAAGTATCATTCCTCCACTGAGTTTTAAATCTATTAGGTAAAGCTAGAATTCTCCAGCCTGGTGTGATGAGTGGGGCTCTCATTTACAACAGAAGCTCTTGTTTACAGGTCTGTATGACTGATTAACTTAAAAAGAGGGATACAGTAATTTATTGATTGACTCACTAATTGATTGTAATGCTGGAAATTGAGCCCAGAGTCTAATAATAATGAGCTACATCCCCAGTGCCAGATATTATGGTTTGAAACACTCAGTCTATGTCTGTGTAGGGTGAATTTAAAATGGGTCATAGATTTTTTTTTTTGGATCAGGGATCAAACTCACAACCTTGTGCTTGCTAGGCAGGTGCTTATACCGCTGAGCTAAATCCCCAGCCCCCAAAATGGTTCATAGAAACAAAGAAAAAGAAACCAAGGACTAAAAATATTCTAATACTCCCACTCCCTTTTTTGAGATAGGGTCTCACTGTGTAAGAAATTAAATGGAGGCAGGCATGGTGGTGCATGCCTGTAATCTCAGCACTTGGGAGGCTGTGTTGTAAGTTCGAGACCAGCCTGAGTTACAAAGTGAGCTCAAGGCCAGCCTGAACTGCACAGTGAGACCCTGTCTCAAAAAGACAAAGAAGAAAGAAAGAAAGAAAGAAAGAAAGAAAGAAAGAAAGTAAGTAAGTAAGTTACAATGGGTAGAGAAGTTGAAAGCCAAGAACTGTGAACAAAAATCTTGGAATCCATGGGGATTATTCCCAAGACCCCCTGTAGATATCAAAATCCACAAATGTTCAAGTTCCTTATATAGAAGAGGGTAGATTGGCATATAACATATGCACATCCTACCATTTTTTTTTTTTTTTTGAGACAGGGTCTTGCTATGTAGCCCAGGCTGGCCTTGAACTCACTATCAGCTGAGGCTTGTCTCAAACTCAAGGTGATCCTGCCTCAGCCTCCTGAGTTCTGGGATTATAGGAGCGTGCCATGATGCCTGGCACTTATCATGTATTTTAAATTACCTGAAGATTACTTATAATACCTAATAAATTGTAAGTACTATGTAAATGTCATTATTCAACATATTTTTGTTTTGCTTTGTTTGTGAGAGGGCCTTGCTATGTAGCCCAGGCTGGCCTTGAACCAGCAGCAATCCTCCTGCCTCTGCCTCCCAACTGCCGAATTACAGGTGCGTACTGCCATACTTGGCCTACTCTATATTGTTTAGAGAATAAGAAAAAAAGTTAGTACATGTTTTTCATGGGCGCAATTATTTTTTTCTAAATATTTTTAATGCATGGTGAGATGAATCTTCAGATGAAGAACTCACAGATAGGGGCTGGAGGAACTGTGTGTACCCTAAGAACACACTCTCGAGCTGGGGATACAGCTCAGTGGCACAGTAACTGCCTAGCAAGCATGAGGTCGAGTTCAATTTTGGGTACCAAAACCAAAACCAAACACAAACACAAAAATACCACACATCTCCTTTATAAGACTCAGATGTATTTGGGCCTCAGGTACTCAGTGTCTGACACAACTATAATGTTTTCAGTTGATACAGATAATTCCCCACATTGTTGGGCATGATGGAACATGCCTGTAATTCCAGCGCTTGGGAGGCTGAGGCAGGATGATCACTATGAGTTACAGGCCAGCCTGGGTTACAAAGTAAGTGCAAGGCCATCAAGAACTGCATAGTGAAATCCTGTCTCAAAAAAACAAAAAAGAAAGAAAGAAAAAAAAAAGATAATGTCCCTAAATATTCCTAGAAGGAATCTCTTCTACAATATGTACCCCACTGGTTGAATTTTGGTTTTGTTGCTGTTGTTGTTATTTTTTGTTTACGTCTTTTTGAGACAAGATTTCAACCACGCCTGGCTACCACTGGTTGAATTTTGGTTTTGTTGCTGTTGTTGTTATTTTTTGTTTACGTCTTTTTGAGACAAGATTTCAACCACGCCTGGCTACCACTGGTTGAATTTTGTGATTGGATTAATTTTAAACTAGCCAGCTCAGAAATAAGGCAGGTCACTTACTGTTGCTGCCTCTTCCAGGGCCTGTTTGCTTCCTCCAAGAGCTTTAAAAAGAAAGAACATTATATTTAGTTACTATCAGATTTAGAAGATAAGTCATCTTTCCTAGTTCAATCAACTATCTTTCTATAACTGGACCAGATTAAGCTCTTGGCCCAACACTGAAAGACCTTCACAATCCTGTCTAATCTTTCTCCAGGCATGATTCTCTCAACTCCTGACCTGTTCTGCCTCACCAAAGTTCTTGTTATTTCCCAAATGTGACACTAATTCTTAGGACTCAGTGCCCTAATTCATTACTAAGTATTTTCTCTGGCTAAAATACTTATTGTGCATACAACAAATTTGCAGTTCATCCTTCAAAATGCAGCTCAAGCATCACCCCAAAACTCTGCTTATGTCCTTTATATCATAATAGAGTTTGACAAATAGAAAAAAACTGGCAAAGTAAATAGTAAATTGCTAAGTAGTTCTCCTTGGCACACCCAACTACTCAGAAGTTACTCAAAGTTGTTTAAGTGTCCACTCCTGCCTTGGTTTCCTTGTTTGTTTTTTTGAGACAGTCTCACTATTGGTGCAGGTTGGCCTCAAACTCATGGAGATCCATCTGCCTCAGCCTCCTGAGTGCTGGGAGTACAGGCTTGTGCCACCACACCCCGCTGACAGTATCTCTTTCATATAATTCTTTTTATATACCTGTAATTGTATATGAATTTTTAAATAACCCTTCCCCTCTAACCTATAATCTCCCAGGGACAAGGACAGTGTCTGTTTTACTTCCTGGTGCATCTTCAGCACCTGGCATTGTAAATGTGACATACTCAACTTTTAAGAGTGAATGCATGAATAAATAAATCAAAACACAAGTCAAAAGAGTCATTAAAATCCTATATGAGCATCACATGCATTTCCATCCAGGAAGAAGACTACATACCAGATAACTGTTAATAATAAAGAATATAGAAAAAGTGAAGTTAGTACAGCAGAAAGGACAACACTTGCATTCTCCTGAACATTTAATAAGGGGGTAGAAAAAGAAGCTGGGCTCTCTGGTCAGAAACACTCTCCTGTCCTTGCACTTTACAATTGATATAGCCTTTTTTTTTTTTGGTAGTATTGGAGATTGAACTCAGGACCTTTACACTAAACTATATCCCCACCGGTTTTTATTTTGAGACACAGTTTGGTTAAGTTGTTCAAGTGAGATATGAACTTGCAATATTATACCCCAGCCTCCCAGAGTGTTAGGGTTACAGCTGTGTGCCACCACTCCCACGTTTTATATGGACAATTTCCACAAGATTCAGAAAGAGCTGCTTGGAGTAATTCTTCCATCTGAGCTCCAATAAACTAAGCCATTTATTCATTCACTTTTAAAGGGTTAGATAACACACAAAAGAGTAGTAAAATTATGTAAGATTTACATTTCAATATCTATAAACTTTTATTGGGACACAGTCCATTCACTATACCTGTTCTGAGTAGTTGGACATAGAACCCTTTGGCCCAAGAAGAATAAAATATTTGCTGTCTGACCCTTTGCCCGGGGTAGAGGTGGAGACTGGAATGCAGTTCGAGCAGTGGAGACTGGAATGCAGTTCGAGCAATGGAGACAAATGAAGCAGGAAGCTGAGAAGGAGTGGTCCCGAGCAGTAAGGTTACAACTTTCCACAGATGGTCATGTCAGACCTCATTGAGCAGGAAATATTTGAGTTAGTCCTTTTTGAAAGCTGCAGAATAACCGCAGACGGCTATAGACCGCAGCCTGAGGAAACTAGCAGCTCTTACCAAAGTATTCGAGCCAGTTCATCTCGCGGAGCGCCTTGGGGAGCCGCAGGATCTCGATGTTGTACAGGTTATCCACCTCCTTGAGGAGGTTCTGTCTGTCTGACTCAATTTGCTTGTTCCGCACTTGCACTGCGTGAGGGCAGAGGCGAGAGAACACGGTTCACTCAGAGGGTAAATCCGTGCTGCGAGCGCCCCAAACCCTCCAGCACCCAGCGATCGCCGCAGGCAGCCGCGACAGCTGGAAACCCGCCCCTTACCTTCACGGTCGAAGTCCTTAAGAAACGAGGCGAGTTTCCGACTCCGTAACGAGTTGGTCTTGGCCGTCCGATTGCTACCCTTCCTAGGAGCCATGGTGCTTGGGTGGAGGCTGCGGAGAGCCAGGAGCTGAGATACAGGGTCAGAGGTGGAGATAGGAGCAGGGAATGTAAGAGGGTGCGAAGAAGTAGAGAGGACGGACGAGAACGTCTTTCAGGGACTGAGAATAAAGAAATCGCGAAGCACCTAACCGCCGGTCCCGCAGCAAACGCCAAGAAAAACCTCGCTGTCGTAGCAAGGCCCGGTACCTAACCGCCAACCAATTTAAACTCAACTACTCTAGGCTGGCGAATGAGACGTCGCTGGTTTAGGACCACAACACCCAATCCCAAGGAAGTCCCATCACTAGGCAGCCAATCCACATGTAGAACTTCAATGCCCAGAAGTCTTTGCATCTCGACGACATATTTTTACGCTCAGTAGTCGCTTAAATTTGACGTTGAGCGTGGAGACGGTCGCTTTTGAGCATGCGCGGACAGAGTACGCGGCGTGGTGGTATTCCCGGTGAGTATTTTAGGGTTTGATTTGTTTGGCTTTTAAGTTTTTCTACTTGTTTAGAGCGACGTTCCTGGCAGCCTCCAAGAAAGGATACAAGATTACGGTTCCAAAAGCGCTGACCTGAAGGGGGACGGGCTTTGGTCCCTGGGAATCCACAGTCTGAAGCAGAGAGCTTCCTTATCCTGAAGGTGTCTTCAAAACGGAGCCATAGCCAGGACCCCGTTCCTGGGGTGGAAACGGGAGACAGCCGCTTCTGAAGGGAAGACAGCGCCTCAGGCACTTGAAGGCCAAACGCCAGACCTCCCACGTGGTCGGAAATGCCTCATCTCCTTGAACCTGTATCTCCCCTGCTGACTTGGCATCCTGGTCCTATTTTTGTTGTTGTTCTTCTAGCAGAAGATGACTCAAGACCAGCCTTTGCTAGCTGTGCAGGAGGCTCTGAAGAAGTGCTTTCCCGTGGTGGAGGAACAGCAGGGTCTGTGGCAGAGCGCTCTGCAGGACTGCCAGCCCCTCCTGGCTTCCCTCTGCAACCTGGCAGAGCAGCTGCAGGCTGCACAGAACCTGCGATTTGAGGATGTGCCGGCACTTCAGGGCTTCCCTGACTTACAGGAGCGGCTGAGACGCAAGCAACTGGAGGCTGGTGACACGGTCCTGGACAAGCTGGAGGAGAAGCTGTGAGTCTCCATGGAGCGCTGTTCTCGGCAGAATGATCTTAAAACTGGGTGCTTGATAAGTGGTTAGGATGGGCCAGAAAGGTAGTTTGGAGTGCAGAGCATTTAGCAGTGCCCCAGCTTTTCCTCCTTTCCTTCTATCAAAAAGCCATTTTTCTGGTTGGTATTCCTCTTGCCAGGGGCTGGGCATGGCCATGCTGGCCTTAGTAGAAGTTACAAAAGCAGAGCAGAAAAAGAGTGGAGAAGGCTTGTTAGCTCTCTTCTATAGTTTTCTTTATTAAAGGCAATGAGAAGCTATATTTTAAGCTAATGGGTATGAGAACTAAGAGTTTTACATATACCTCCTCATAAGGAAAAGAGATTATTTGCTCTTCTTACAGTTTTGTGGCAGTCTCAGTAAGGCCCCCTGGGTCTTCAGTTTCTTTGGTGACCGGGCTTATCCCACAGGTTTGACAGCCCTATAACTTCTTCAGTTCCTTTATCTGTAAGTCAGTTTTTGATTCTTGAGCCACCCCTGTCTCCAAGGCATTGTCACCAGTTTCCTTGTGGGGATGAATTTTTGTAAGAAACATTTGGCAGTGTCTAGAGATGATTGACATGGTTTAGAGAAGGTAGGAGCCAAGCATGGTGGCACGGGCCTGTGATCCCAGCATTTGCGAGGCTGAAGCAGGAGGATTGATGCAATTTGAGGCCAGCCTGGGGTACAAAGTGAGTTCAAAGCCAGTCTGAACCGTGAGTTTTTTTCTCTAAAAGACAAAAAGAAAAAAAAAAGAAGGTAGTGATATAGGGGAATGTCTGGTATGAGTTCATGTTCTCTAAAATCGAAGAATGAGGGGGCTGGGGATTTAGCTCAGTGGCATAAGCACCTGCCTGGCAAGTGCGAGGTCATGAGTTCAATCCCTGGTACCGCAAAAAAAAAAAAAAACAAACTATGTAAAATCGAAGAATGAATTTTAGGAACAATGGAGGTTAAGAGCAGAATATATTTATTGAGAGAAAGAAAGCTTTTGTCTGAGAGAGACAGAAGGGGTCCTGAGCGGGTTGCCAAGGACTGTGTCTTTTCCAAGGACTTTTATAGAGTAAAATCATGAGGTTAGATGGGTCAAAGGTGGGGAAAAATGGGAATTTGCAAGGTGGGCATAAGGCGGGATAGAACTGTGGTCAGCCAATAAGATTAATTGCTCAAGTAAAATTGATTAAATTAGGAGCAAATGGGGGAGCAAGTCACATTGTAATCGGGCAAGCTTAACAGCCATGACTCCTCTTGTATGGGGGATGGGAGGGTGGGATGCTGACTGCTGATTTCCTTAGGGTAGTAGAGAAGTATTTGGACTGTGGATCCTTAGGATGTAACTGTATTTGCTTTGCCTTTTGTATTGAGATTTGGCCCACAGCAGGAGGTGATTGTCTCTTCCAAGGCTGCTAGGTATCTGAACTTCTGCCCTGCCCTGTCTGACTGCCTACCATATTTTTAACTAGCTCAGCTGCCTGTAACAGTAGGAGCATGGTTTACTTCTGTCATTCAGTGGATAAAGGCCAGGTAAGCTGCCGAGTATCCTGCAGTTCACAGGGCAGCCCTCCATAGCACAGGATCATCCAGTCCAAAATGCCAGGGATGCCAGACTTGCGAAACCTTCCCTCCTGCCTTTCTCATGGTGTTGTCTGACAACAGACTCTTTCCCACAGAGATGCCCTTCTCAAGGTGCGGGACACCATCAGCAGCCACGTGGAGCGAGTGTTTCAGACCTACGAGCAGCATGCAGAAGCAGTTGGCATCGATGCTGTCCTTCAGCCTTCAGCGGTGAGCCCCTCTGTGGCGGACATGTTGGAATGGCTGCAAGACATTGAGAGACACTACCGAAGTTCATATCCTTTGCGTGCCTTTGAGATAGTGTCCAGAGCTGTTCCAAGAAGTCTTTTTCTTTTCAATTTTGGTAAAATTAAAGAACTATACTATTCTCTTTAATTCCTGAACTTGGATTCCTCCTGTATTCCTTTTTATAATCATTCCTCAGATAGTTTATTGAGTAGGTACTGCCTGCCAAGCACTTTTATAGGTGCCGGGAGACAGGCATTAAAAGAGGAAAATATACTGGGTGTGGTGGCATATGCCAATATTCCCGGCCCCCTGGAGACTGAGGTGGGAGGATCAATTGCTGTGACTTTGAGGCCAGATTGGGCTACATAGTGAGACCCTGTCTGAAAAAGCAAACAAAACCAGAAAGGAAAAAAAAGGAAAGGAGATGGATGGATGGATGGATGGATGGATATAAAGACAGATGTAGAGCTAGGCCCAGTGGTATGTGCTTTATAATCCAAGCTACATGGGAGGCTGAGGTAGGAGAATATCAAGCTTGAGGCCTTCCTGGACAACATAACCATGGAAGTGGAAAAAGGAAAATATATGGAGTGTCAGATGATGGTAAATGCTATGGAGGCTGGGCATGGTAGCACACGTCTAATCCCAGCACTCAGGAGGCTGAGGCAGGAAAATCGCCATGAGTTCCAGGCCAGTCTAGGCTACATAACCAAGTTCAAGTCTAGCCTGTACTACACAGCTAGACCCGTCTCAAGAAAGAAGAAAAAAAAAGATGACAACTGATGCAAAGAATGCGAAGGGTGGTCTTGCTAGGCTTCCATGTGCCAAAACTAGGGCATGAGGGAAGCCTAAGAGGAGACGGGATCGGTCCAGGACCTTGAAGGTCTCCAAAATGACTGGCTTTTACTTTGAATGAGATAAAAGCTATTAGAATGTTTTGAATAGAGGAGTAATATGGAAAGACCTGTGTTTTTAATGGTATCTCAATAGCTATGTTCTAAGCAAAGTCTCAGTGTGGTGGCCGGCAAGGGTGAAAGCAGAGAGACCACTTACTTAAAATTCTAGCCTTTTCCTCTGTGTTCTTGACTGATATCCACATCTGTGTTTTGGCTTCACCTTCCTTTTTGCCTCTGGTCTTGAGTCTCTGTTTGACTCCATGTAGCTCTCAAATTCAACTCCCTTTTTATTCAGTGGTAGACTCAGCACTGTTGTTACTCAGTGCGGAAAGGTGTCCCCACCCCTGGGCTTCTCTTTGTTGTTTAAACTGCAAGAGTGGCGGTGATGTGACATTAGGAGTAGCAGCAAGGGCAACAGCAGCAGGGGCAAGAGGAGCAGCAGCTACAGCTGACACTGCTGAGCCCTTACAGTGTGCCAGGCTGCCATACAGGCACCTGGCAAGCCCTTTGGTTGTTTCCCTGCTGCTGGTTTCTAGTCATGTACCACATATGCATATTGCAACGGTCCCAAAAGAGCCTATCACCTAGAGGTGTCATAGCTGTCTTAGTTGTGTGAGTATCCTTTATGATGTTCACACTGCCCAGAATCAGGTATGACACATTTCTCAGAATGTGGTTTCATCACCAAGTGATGCACTATTATATTTTCTCTCTGCCCTCTGCCACTTCCATAGTTTCTAACTTGGACTCTCAATCACATGTCGCTGTTGACAGGTTCCTCTGTCTCTAGTTTTTTTTCCCCTCTAAGCTATATCTAGGTGATGACCACAGTCCCTGTGTCTTTTGAAAGTCTAGTTCTGTTCCAGGTTGCTCATCCAGGAGTGATCAATGGCTTCTGTTGCTATTAGGATAAGGTTCAGAATCCCTATCCTGCTTCTCAGTGTTCTCTGTGTTCTGAATCCACACACTCCAGCTACCTTTTCAGCCACACACTCTGTGCGTACCAGCCGCTCCAGAAGGTGCACTTTTCCCGGCCTCCACTTCATGTTTCCCCATTCCCTTGCCTCTGCTTCTCTTTCCTGTGAGCCAGAATGTTCCTGCTGTCCTCTAGAGCAGAGGTATCCATCCTTTGAACTTCCACGGAGTTTATCTTTCATGCTGCTTTGCTGTTCAGTTTCCAGTTTTGTTGTAACTGGGGTGTGATTCCAGATTTCAGGGACAGTGATTCCTCTCTCCTAGCAGCGTCAAGCTGTGTGAATAGAGTTGTTTAGGAAATACTCATGAATCCTGCCCTTCTGGTAAAATGTAACTTTTACTTTATAGCTCTTCAGTTCTGGCCAGGGTGCTTTTTTTCCTTCATTTTCTTTTTTACTTTCTTTTCTTCCACTGTTTCTCTTGTTCATTGTTTTTTTCTTTCTTTTCTGCTTTCAATATGTGAATTGACCCAAGGACCTTGTGCATGTGTTAGGCAAGCATTCTAGTATCGAGCCACAGCCCTCAACCCTTCATTTTCTTTGTGAAAATGTGTCCTTAACTCCTGGGAAGGTACCTGAAGAGAAAGTACCTCCTCTCCTCCATCCAGTGGGGAGACTTGGCAGGCATTCAAGCCCTGCCCACAGCCTGGAACCGAATTTCAGAGGATGAGCGCCAAGATCTTGTACAGGGTACTGGTTTTTATTATTTATGTCTCTTTCCTGGTGCCTCATCTCTTGAGGGGCTTTTTTTTTTTTTTAAATGAGATAGAGTCTTGCTGTGTAGTCAGGCTGGCCTTGAGTTCACTAGTAGTTGAGGCCAGTGATCCTCCTGCCTCAGCCTCTCAAGTGCTGGGATTACAGGTGTGCACCACCACTCCTTCCTGTTCTTAAGAGGCTTTAGAGAGATGCCCTTGCTCTATCTCTGTATTTTTACAAATCTAATGTTTCATGTTCTCTGAAGTGGTCATGTACAACAGCTTCCCCCTCTTCCTGTTCCAGATATCCTACTGAATGTATCTTTCTTCCTGGAGGAGTAAGGATGCTGTGTGTGGATCTGGAGGCCGAGGCCACTGTTGAAGAGCGACATTCTGCACTCTGGTATTTCTGAAGGAATGTCAGCACAGCAACCTGGCATGTTTGAAATGTCAATTCCTAGAACCTAAGGGCTGGGTTCTGGGAGGATTGGTGGTACATATCTCTGGGGGCCCCTCCATGCCAGGGAATGGCCGGGGGTACATAAGCCACTGGTTATCATTTCCTGAGAATCAAGGAAGTGGATGGAGACAGGGAGGAAGAAAAGGCAGTACTGGCAACACAGTATCTGTATCTTAGGGCCTGAAGTGGTGGGGAAGGAAAAGACAGCAGATGAAGGGCTTCTGCTGCTCCTGGCATCGCCTGTGTACATGTCAATCCCTGACCCCTTAATGAAGGAGAAGGTGCTTTTGATAGTTTAAATAAATAAAGGTGAGGCTGGGAATATAGTGCAGTGGTAGAGCTCGTGGTATGGCTCCGGGTTCAATCCCCAGCACCGAGCAATAAGAAATAAAAAAAGGAAGAACACCAGGTGTGGTAGTACACAACCGTGGTCTCAACATTTGGGAGGCTGCAGCAGGATGACTGTAAACTTGAGGCCATGCTAGGCCTTAATAGCAAGTTCAGGGGCAGCCTGGACTAAATAGTGAGGCCCGGTCTCAAAAAAAAAAAAAAATGATGATGGAAAGCATTTCACAATTCGAAATACTTGACCCATTGCGAGTGCTCCTTATCAAGCCACAGCCTGCCACCAGGGGGCGCTGTTGCAGCGTGAATTGTCTCAATGCTTAGTCTCTGAGCGCTTTCCCTTGCTGCTGTTAACCACCTGTGAAGAAGTAACTAGAAAGTGAGACTCCCAAAATGACGGGTTTCAGGACAGGCCTCGTCGCTCTTGTGAGTTAGGAGGAGCTGCATAGCCCAGGGCCATGTAGTCAGGGTGCCTTGCCGAGGCCCTGGCTCCAGCTGGACCGCGGCCCTGTGCTTTGGAGCTTCCCGTTTCCCAGCTGCTTGTAGAGGTCTCCATCACTGGGGGAGGCCTTTCATATAAAGAATATAGACATTTTTCGAAGTGAAAATGAATTTTTTTCCCTTATGCACTTTTTTTAGTAATTGTAGGAAAGGTTTTAAATGCAGAAAAGTATAATGCAAACTGTCCGTTGTATTTTAATGTGTCCTTTCATTGTCCATTCACAGTTTTAGTTAAAAACAAATGATATCAATGCATATTATTAGATCGCTTTAAAAACTTTAAATATAGTCATCTTCATCTGTGTTCTTATGCTTCAGAACAATTGTATACCATTATCTTTATTATATAATACATATTTGTCTGTGACTATATCCTACAGTCTATCTTATATTTTTATGTGTAGTTTTCCAAATCTTCATGTTTTTCCAACTACAAAGATTATATACTCTGATTGTGAAAAAATGAAATACATAGAAATGTACCATTGTCCACTTAATAGATCACTGTTGTTAATAAATAACATGGTGTACTCTTGCAAGAATTTTATTAAAAATCTATCATGTGCATCATTGTTGTAAATAAAACTTAGAAGAGATTTGAGTATTGAGTCTTATGACAGGCTTTGGGAAGAGAGATAAAAGAAAACCCTGAGAAAGCTTACAGTTCAATCGGGAAAAAATTTAAAATAGTCTTTGTCAAACCTTTAATGTGGATGTGAATCATGGTATCTTGCTAGAACTTAGAGTGTGGTCTATTGGTTGGGGAGCAGGCCAGGATTCTGCGTTTCTGCAGAGGCCCTAGGAGATGCTGATGCTGATAATCCAAGGATCAGCCTTCAAGCTGTAGAGATTTAAACTGTAACAATGAAAGTGTTACAGTTATATGAAACGCTAGTAACAATGAAAGTGTTACAGTTATATGAAACGCTACGGGAGAAGAGGTGACAACTAACTGCTGGGGAATTACTTCATGGTGACAAGCACATCTGAGTTAGCCTGCGGGGAATTTTACTTGGGGCTAGGACAGGGATTCATGGTTTTCCACTCACAGGGCACAGCCTGAGCAAGGGTGGCATTTGATTAAGAGTGGACATTGCCAGGCGAGGTGTACTGTAATCCCAGCACTCAGAAGGCTGAGGCAAGAAGATTGCTATGAATTTGAGCCCAGCCTGAGCTACATAGTGAACTCGAGGCCAGCCTGGATTACATGGTGAGTCCCTGTCTCAAAAAATAAAATTAAAAATCAAACAAACAGAGAAATAGATACTAACCCTCACTGAAAGTGTGCTGTGTGAAGGCATCACGCTTGTTGCTTTTATTCCCTACAACTGACATTATTAATTGTCCAGTGTAGCAAGTAAGTAGAGTTCAGAGAAGGATGGCAGGAGATGGGTCTGCAGAAACCTGGTTCAAGTTTCCGTATTTAGTTCTAGTGGTAATTTGCTGTGTATGTGTACATGTGTGTGCAGTTGTGTGCTCCGTAATATTTCAGTCAGTGAAGGATTTGAGTGTGACCCCGTAAGAGTGTATTCCCTGGTGACACTGGCATCCTTGTTTAAATACACTGATGTTCACACAACAAAATCAGCTAATGACATTTCTTAGAACATACACCTATTAACCACTTATTCCAATTACATAAGTACAGGATGACCAATCACGTATTTTTCATTAATTTTTGTAAGAAAACATAACGGGAAATAAAACAATTTTATCAAATTTATTCAATACAAGAATTAACTGGTTGAGATGACACCTGCCCAAGCGATGCTCAGGATAGTCAGTATATAAACACTGCCTTAAGTGATGCTCAGGGTAAATTAAAGAAACAAAAAACAAGGTCTCACTACATAGTGCAGGTTGGCCTTGAACCCAGCAATCTTCCTGCCTCAGCCTCCCATGTGTGTCACCATGCCTGGTCTCGGCAGCTAAGTGATTCCCAAACTGTACATGTGATCTCATGGATATATAATAAAGCCTTTTAAACTTCCATCACTGAAACAAGTAATAACTAGAAACAAATATGCTTAGGGTGCCTACTACTAACTATTGAATAATTATTTTCATTTCTTTACTCTTAGCTCTTCTGCTGTTAAATGGCATCCTTTTAATTGTTATTTTAAATTTATAAATAGTTTATTGAATAAAACATGTAAGCATTATGTAAAATCTTAGAGAAGCATATTGAGTGGCGAGTTCTCCCCCAGTGCCCAGGTCCCTTCCCTGCAGGCAGCCAGTGCTGAACCTTCCGGTGGGTGCTGCGGTCGTAGGGATCCTCCCGGTAGCCCAGGAGCCATCTCTGCCTTCAGAGCCCTGGGAGCTGCCCTCCCTCCCCGAGTGGGCGACTTGCAGATTTGCATCTGATGACAGAAGAGTGAAAGAGGTGGGCTGTTGCTTCTGAAAACAGATGATCAAAACAAGACTGTGGCTTCCTTTTGGATCCTACAGCCTGGGGACATCAGCTGGGTCGCTGTGTGCAGCCGCACCCTTGTGGGCAAGCATGCAAGAGGCCAGATGCTGCAGCAACCTGGAGGGGAACTTGGAAGCAGGTCCTCTCTCCCGCTGGCCTTCAGATGGGTCCAGCCCCAGCCATTCCTGACCCCACACACCAAGATAATAAATGTTTAATTACTAAGTTTTGGGGATTATTTTTCCACAACAACAGATAACAATTTTTTTTTGTGTGTGTGTTTTCTCCTTTTTATACAAATAGCAGCAGGCTGTCTACCCAGTTTAATGCCTGGGGTCTTTTGTTTAGGTTTTTTGAGAAAAAGTTTTGCAGTATAGCCCAGGCTGGACTTCCCCCTGCAGGACCGCCTGCAATAGCATCCTAGGTGCTGGACTTACTGGTGTGCATCACCACTGCTGGCTAGGCCTTGTTTTTTCCATTGATCGTATCTTGGAACTTGAGCTGTACGAATACACAAAGGACTTCCTTGACATGTTCCTGTCAGCTTGAACCACTGGTGCTACACATACAACTGTCCAGTTGATATAAGGAAAACGCTAGATGTCAGATTCATCAAGTTCATGTTCCTTGAAGTTGAAGAATAGATTCTAAGGAACAACAGAGGTTAAGAAGAGGAAAATTTATTGGAGAATATGAATGGGGAGTAGAAATAGCTCCTGAGAGATGGGGGGGGGTCCTAAATGGGTTGCCAGTGAGCTCACTCCTCAAAGTTTTATATAGCAAAATTGTGAGGTGGGCACAACAAGGGTCAAAATTTTGATTCACCAATATAGTTTCTTAGCTAGTATTGATCCAATGGTAGCAAAGTGGGTGACATCCAAACCTTGGTCAATAATCTATAGTCTTAGTCTCATTTTTAGTCTTAGTAGTCTTCACCTTGGTGGGAGAGGGTGGCCCATTCCTAATGAGATAATGGGAAATTGCAAAGGGTGATACCAATAATCTCAAGCTTCTGTTTATCCCTTGAAGATATAAAGCTAGCCATTGTGACTTTCATCTGCAGGTGTGCCTACAGCCAGTTTTGATGTGTTCTCTTCTGCACCGCCTCCTTCGAGGGTCCAGCCCTGCCTGACTGCCCCCCTATATTTCTCCCTAACTTAGCTGTCTATAATACCACCAGGCAGCTTGTACCACTGGTGGTACAAACAGAGCTAATCAATGGTATCAGTCTTGTTATTAATGAAATTTTAGTCTATAAATGGACTAGATCTTGTTGCTTGAATTTGAATAATTACTGCCCAAATGTAAATGTTAATACTATTCACACCAATTAAAAGATTATTATGTTATAGACAGCTAAGTTAAAAATATTATAGGCAGTCAGATGGGGCTAGGCCCCGGAGAGCCAGGGCAGAAGATGAGAATACATTATACTTGTGGGTACAGGTGCAGTCTTTAGAGGCCCACCCTCGGGACAAAAGATAGAATGACTACACCTACGCGTTTCCCGAGGGATAAGCAATAATGACTGACACTCTAAACAATCCCGGCCCATCCCCTCCAGGAAAAGTCCTTGATCATTCCAGGCACACTTGCTGCCTGACTTGCTTCCCCACTGGATCAATATTACCTAAGCGACTATGCTTGTAATCTTATTGGTAGGCCATAGTTTTGTCCCGTGTAATACCCATCTCTTGTGATTTTACTCCACAAAGCTTTCCCTGCTAAGTGGGCTTGTGGGCAACCCATTTTCTGGGCCCCCCGCCTGTCTTTTTAAAAAAATAATTACATAGTTTGCAATTGTGTGGGTATACCATAATTTGTTAAACGGGATGAGATGCTGGGTAGTGAATCCAACATAGAGTCCAGGCTGTTGTGTGTGTACATCCAATGGTAAAAGCTTCATTGATTGAATTTACAGGAAGATATATTCAGGCAGGTCCCCACCAGCAGAAATAAAAAGGGTGGTATGATCAGAAAAGTTGTGTCAGAGTGACTGAAACATAAAAAATACATACAGATAAATCAGATTTTTGGATTTAAAAGATGCGCACCCCAGCCCAGGCGCCTCTCGGTGGGTGTCTGGGTAAGTTGGGCAGGAATGATTGACAGGGTGCTGAGTCACCTCAGGATCTTTCAACTAGCTTGTATGCCCCAGAGATCTGCCTGATTAAATCACACGTATGAGATGCAGTCTATATTTATAAACCTTTCGGAAGGTTCGACTGGGAAAGAGGTTGCTGAAGTCCAAGCCTGGAGATCTACCGTGCTCCCGTTCTGGCCTGGATCTCGGCCACAGCTCTTGAAACTACGGAGCGGGGATGGTGGAGGAGGAAGAATCAAAGACCAGAGCCAAGATGCAGAAAGCTGAGCTCAGGTGGAGCCCTCTCTCCCGATGGGAGAAAAAGAACTGCCCAACGAGACAGCATTTACTTAGGCAGTCAGCATGCGAGGCTGTTCACAGAGAAGTGAAGGGCTGGGGAAGGGCCTGAACAGGAAGAACATCTACTCTTCAGCAAAAGATCACGCCTTGGTGGTTCCACAGGTAACAGTGCTCCCAGCAGAGATATTAGACATTGCCTGGGTCTTGGCTATTTCTTTGTTTTTCTTAGACTAATGGAAAGAGGATGGCCCTGGAGTGTTGCCCAACTCAAGTGGGTGTGAAGGGGAGTGGTTTCCCACCCCCCACTATGCTACCTGTACTAGCCCTAATTGGTGAACATTAAGACGGTTCCCAAAGTCTTAATAATCTGGTTTGAGCAACTCTCACTGTACTGTGCATTACCCTTTCCCGCTTCCAGAATTTTCCATTTAATGAATCCTGCTACCCTCAACAATAACAACAACAAATTCTGTTGGTATTTGTACTGGATTCATATTAAATTTACAAACTAATTTAGGGAGAATCGTCATCGTGGGAATACTTCCAGTGCTTCTCATTTAGGTAGGCTGTCGGCTTACAGATTGAGAGTTTTTCTAGTTCCCTCATTGGGGTCAGAACTCCCCTGTCACTGCAAGACATAGTCTGTTGGGGAGAAATGAAGAATTTTGATTTCCCTTTACTTGCTTCATTCACATTTAGAAGTGGGCCTGAAGACAGTAAGGGTTATCCGAAGCCAGCGAGCACCCTGGACTCCTGCCCACCCAAGAAGAGTCCAGGCTGAGTGTAATCAGGATGAGTAAAGCCAGATCCCGTTCCAGTGTGCCCAAGCACTGAATTGGAGGAGCAGATGTGGGCAGGGGCCTGTGCTGATAATCAACACTGTGTCTCACTCAGACCTGTGCAGGTCTCAGCTCTGCCTCTAACTAGCTGTGTGACCTTGGGCACATGACTTCCCTTTATAGGGTCTGTTTCCTCATCTGAGTGTGGAAAGAATGATATATCCCTGTTACTGTGGAAGGGGCAGATGTAATCCAGGCTCTTGTGTACAATGAGGAAAGAATTGCCAAGTGTGCAACCAGGAGTAAGGGGCAAGCAAGTACATGCATTGAATATCATGGGAAATTTTGCTCAGAGCAAGTCTGTGCCAACAAAAGATGAGGCACAGACAGAAAAAAAGTGCTGGGACGACAGAAAAGCAAAAGCACTGCACACACATCAAAGCATACAGTAGCAACAGCAGCAGCCTCTGTAAATCAGGCTTTTGCAATTTGTAGGATTTGGGACTCAGCCAGGTGCCTCTCCCTGGATCCCTAGGTGTGATCGTGTGATTGACAGGAGTGACTGACAGGGTGCTGAGTCTTAAGGACTCTCAACACACATGTTTGTCCCCAAATTCACACTGATCTTAATGAAAGATGACTATGTAGTACATATTTAGGAAGTAAGGACGGGCCGGAGGTGACCGAAGGTCGGGCTAGGAGATCCAACATGCATGTGTTCTCACCTAGAGCATCAGAGGTCTCCTGGGGTTTCGTTATTTTATTTTCTCTCTCCTAGGACAATGGGAGGAGGAATGACCGTGACCATAGGGTGGTGTTTAGAATGAAATGGCTGGAAGGGAGTCACTTCCTCAGCTCCATTATTTCTAACTGTATCATCCCTACGGAGTTATAAGGTTCAAGTGAGAAAAGATACCTGAGGCCTTTGGTAAATTTACAAACATTGAAGGGGTTGAGATTCACTTAAGATGTATCAGTCCTGTACTAAATGCATAGCTTTGTGCTGTGCTGTTTTATACCTCATTTTCCTTTGTTTTATTTTGTTAAAAGAGCTTTTTAAACCCTTAACAAGTATGGAAATGAGTTTGCTGACCTCTGTTGGGCAGATGAGGAAGTGAGACACAGATGTCCTGAGTGTTGAGTGCCCATGGCATCAGTGACTTTGTCAGAATTTGCACCAGGGTTGTCTTGGTCTTGGTGCAAGAGTCTCTTCCCCACACCACTGTTCCCTTTCTACCACGGAAAGCAAGAGCATCACTGACACCTCCTTAGGTTCCGAGTGCTCAGCCCTGCACGTGATAGCGTTTCTCCAGTGTCTGACTTGGCAGAGGTGTGTGAAGTGTCTGGGCCTCTTCAGGCGGCTGCAGCCATTCCAGTTGCCGCCCCTCTAATGCGCTAGCCAAGGGGGTTGGGGTGAATCTTGGGGCTGCCTGCCAGACTCTTACACTTTGCCCTTTATGCCAGGGCCTGGGAAGAGAAAGCTAGTCTTTAAGGAATCACAGGGTAACCCAGGCACTGGCCCCCCTCCCCATTATTCCTGGAAAGCTGCTGCTTGATTTCTACAGAGAGCAAAGGAAAGTCACTTTTCTGAGGCTGGTGCCTGGTACAGCACATCAGCGCCTCCACTTGGGGATTCTGATCTGTATGTGAGGGAAGGGGCTTTTATCTGTATTCCCGACTCTTCATTTGGTTGCAGAGTCACACTTAAGAGAAAGCCTTAAACTGGGTGGGGGGGGGTGCGCTACATAACTGTAGCTTAGGAGGCTGAAGCAGGAGGATCACCATTTTGAGGCCAGCCTGGGCTACATAGCTAGACGGTCTCAAAAAAAAAAAAAAAAAAAGGAAAGGAGGGACAAAGGAAAGAGAGGAAAGGAGAAAGGAGAGAGGGGAAGGAGAAATGAAGGAAGGAAAAAAGGAAACAGCCTTAATCCTGAGCAAAGGAGGCAGCCCAGAGGTGTGGCTGGTGGAGTAACCACAGATGTCGCTTTCTCTGGGGGGAAAACTGGCCTCATAATCTCCCCGCCACACCTCTTTTCCCTCTGCTGCTCCCCAGCACCTAGATCATCCTCCGTGCCAGCAATACCTCAGCAAACCCCCACCATGCTGTCAGGAGTGCGGCAGTAATAACTGGTGTCTCCCACATCCAGTCACATTCTGCGGCTTCCTTGGGTGCCTGACGTGGAACTGATCACTGGCCATGCAAAGGCGAGAAAGAGATTCTTGGTTTAGGAGACATAGCAGATAGGCAAGCTATGTGAGAAGTGTTGTCTTAAACAATGCATGGGGCGTACCAGCAAGGACAGGGTGACTGATTCTTTCTGTTGTAGGTGAGAATGGAAGATATGAGACTCTGAGTGAGAATCTTTCCTCTGGGCTCTGGAAGAACAAGCCAGGGGGGGCAGGGGCAGCATGGCCCATCTGTCACCCTGGGAGCAAGGAGCAACTACTCTGTGCTCCGGCTCTTCTCCCAATTCTGATGTGCAGAGTAGCTCTTAATTTGTAGAGAGCACCCAGACTAATAAATCCACTACTCAATTGCAATCCCCACAGCGCGTTTATAGGCAGCAGCTGACTTTTATCAGCTAGTTTGTTCTTTCATATAAGCAGAGTTTTATGAGGGTCTCCTGAGCTGGCTCATAACGTGATGAAACGTCTGCAAAACTCAGCCATAAATCCCCAGCACCTGCCAAGCAGAGGGTGCTGTTTTGCAGGCACGTTTTGTCCAGCTGGCGGCTCTGTCTCCTTGCCCAGTTTGCATTTTTGCACTTGTCTCTTTAAACTTGGATTTGTTTTTCAGATCTCTGCGGCCTCTTTAAAGGCAACTTAAAAATTGAGGGGTAGGAAAAAGGAACTTAGAAAGTTACGTCTGTGCTAAAAATGACTCCTGGCTTATGTTGCTCTGAAAGCTGGTTTTGATCCCACTGCCGAAACAGAGACGTCAGGCTTCCCAGCCACATGGACCCCAGGGCAGGGGCCTAGAAGACAGTGCCGGGCAGGCCCATTATTGTTACTTTGATTCTTTTCTGGGCCATCGCCCTTTGTACGTGCCAGAGCCCCTACCCTTGGTTGTCTGTAAATTAAAAGAACAGCTCCAGAGGCCTCTTGCACAGATGGTGTCCAAGTGCAACATCTTTTCCCAGCATTCAGAGCTCCCCACACACAGAGAGAAAACTGCGTGCCCTCCCTCCTCCTAATCAGCCAAGGCCCGGCCTCAGGCACGATGCTGGTTGGCCGAGGTGGGCCTGGCACCTATGAAAGCTGGTTTCTGGCTCCCAGTGCCTCTGTGGAGTGCACTGCCAGCCCAGGCAAGGTGGAGTGTAGCTCCTGGCTGCACCTCGTTTATGCTCATGGGTCCTTGGCATTTTGGTCAGGAGACTTCCAGGCCAGAAGGCTCCTGTGGCTGACCTCCACATGGGCCCAACCCTTGATAGCACTTGGGGCTGGCTTCACGGCATATGACACATGGCTCATACTTACAAGGGTCCCTGAGATTTATTTTGAATTGTCTGCTCTTGAGAATCTTAATACCTTTTGGGCAAGGGGTCAGATTTTCATTCTGCCCTGGACCCTGTAAATAACATCACCATTCTGTCCTGCTTCTTTCTGGTGCTACTGCATGTAACTAGCTTCCCCCCAGCTGTGGGCAGAGCCTCTCTACCCCAAATCCAAGTCTGAGCCTGCACAAAACAGGTTACTGGCCCATTGATAAGGGATCTTACTCTGTCCTAATCCCAAAGGGCCCCTGTTGCCAATCTCCTGGTCATAGCCAATCTTTATTATGTGATAGTATCTCTACACTGGTGCCACCAGTGCGGAATCCTTAATTATCATCGGCTGCTCCTGACTCCTGCTTATCATTTCCCAGAAAAGACTTCTGTTCAGTGCACTCTGCTCGGAGGAAGCTGCCCGCTGCCATGGCGGGGGGTGGGGGGGCAGGGTCTCCACTAGGGCCTCCGTTTGTGCCCGAAAAGAAAGACATGGAAAAAAAGACCTACCTTCTTATTTTTCCAAGCCCAGCCCAGATACCATCAATTCTATGGTAGTTTTTTGGTGGAATTAGAGATTGAACCGCAGAGCCTTCACACTGAACTATATCTCCAGCCCTTTTTAAAAGTTTTTTTATTTTCTATTTTTTATTTTTGAAACAGGATCTTGCTGAGTTGCCAGACTGGGGTTAGAATTTGTTTTGTTTTATTTATTTATTTATTTATTTATTTTTTTTGAGACAAGGTCTTTCAGTGTAGTGCAGGGTGGCCTTGAACTCACTATGCAGCCCAGACTGGCCTTGAACTCAAAGCAGTCCTCTTGCCTCAGCCTCTTAAATGGTGAGATTACAGGCATGTGCCACCAGGGCCAGCAGGCTCAGAATTTGTGATCCCTGGTTTCATCCTCCTGAGTGCTGGGATACAGGTATATGCCATCACACTGGGCCCATGGCATCTTTTCTTTTCTTTCTTTCTTTTTCTTTTTTTTTTTTGGTACCGGGGATGGAACTCACAACTGCACGCTTGCAAGGCAGGGGTTTATGTCACTGAGCTAATCCCCAGCTCAGTGGCATCTTTTCTTATTCTCCTAGTCAAAATAGCTCTTTCTCAACTCACTTGTACTTCTCTATCACTTTGATTCAAAAAAAAATTTTTTTTTATTATTTTGAAGGTAGTAAAATACAATAGAACAAGACAGAACAAAGCCAATTGAGACAATGCAGTGAAATTGGTACAGAACGTCACAGCAGGTTACTGGGATAACAGTAATAGGTGCCATAGTATATCTCGTTATCTTCACAATACTTGTTCGTTCAGTCAGGTATAGCAAAAATCAAACCAAATACAGAACATTATAGAACTTATCAAACAAGAATATTGAATAGAGCAATACAATTAATTAGAACAAAGCAAAACAGTGATAACAATATTTGCCTTCAAAGAGATGGTGGAAGGAAATCCCCCATATTTACTATATTGCATATGGTCAATCTCCCAAGAGATGCTCAGACCTCCGGCTCCCATTTGCTAACAGGGGTGAGGGAAGGATGGGATGTTTGATTCTCAGCCTGTGTGCTGGTAGGCTCAGGGCTGCTTACCAGGGAGTCAAGCAGGTTGCTTGCTCTCTTTCCCAGCACCCTAAGTTCCAACATGGCACAGATCTCAGGAGATGCTGGCTGGTTCTATCCCTGGGGCGCCCGCTGCTTGCTTGAGCCATGGCTGCTTATCAGGGAAGCAAGCGGGTTCTATTACTTCAATTTTTTATGCACATCTTTTTATCTTACCAGCTCAGTGAGGAGCTGGGCCCACCTGGGAACTGAACTCAATGATAGAAATGGTGCAGAGGACTTTGTAGCTACAGCTTATGGGGAAGGTGGGCAGACTCTGCTCTCTTTAGTGAGGATAGTTCAGGGGGCTGGGGGGCTTTGGCGAAGCTGTCTGGCTGCCAGGATGTGGCCTCCCATAAAGCAACAATGCTCTAGAAAGATCATGAGCTTTGGCATAATTCTGGCTCTACCACCTTGACTAGGACTGTGAGCCTTGAGCTTTACCTTTCTTGCCTGTAAAATGAGGATAATGACACCTGACCCACTAGGCTACAAAGCACAAGGATAAGACTCAACACCTAGCAGGGTCTTAATTAATTAATTAATTAAGTTTTATCCTCTCTCCCGAGGATTTGAGACTGAGACTCATTTCCTCCTCTGTCAGGAATCTGCTAGGCAGAGGGTCTGGTCCCTAGCTCCCTGCGCCTAGGAACTGGGCTGATGGACAGAAGTGACACAGAGGGCGAGAGAAGACTCCCCATCCCAATGGCAAGATCCAGAGGCCAAGCATCCTCCCCTTCCCAACCCTTTATAGGCGGCAGACCCAGATCCATCCGCGTTGCCACACCAGCGGAAGTGGTGGTTGCTGTCCCAGCCAAACCATGGGACTGTGGCGACATCCCTGACTGAGTCCAACTACCACATCAAGGACCAGCTCCACCCTCCCAGCGGTATCCACCTCGGGCTTCCCCGATTTCCTCCTTCCCAGAGTAGCCAGGGTGTAACCTCCCCGGAGGCCTGGTAGGCTACACCGCTCTGTGGCTGCTGTGTGGTGGAGAAAGTCCTGGATGCGGAGTTGGGACATCTGGGTTCCTGGCCCAGCTCTGCCACTCAACCCTGCAAGGCCTGCACATGTGACTTAGACCTCTCCAGACCTCAGGTCTTTATTAAAACAGACGCAAAGTGGGCTTATAGGAAAAAGTTCTGGCTTCACAAGATGCTGCAAAAAAGAAATGGGCTAATGGACATAAAATCACTTTAAATCATGTGACACAAATGTAAGTGACTTTCTTCTGAGAAGTGGCAGAGAGTAATGAAGGAGTCAGGAGCCAATAAGAATATTATAATTGCCACTTGTGAAGCAGTTTTTCTGCTTCATGCTAATGTCTAGTGTTTTTATACCCATAACCCTGCCAGAGACACAAGTTCTCTCATTTATGGATAAGGATGCTGACTAGGGAGGGTCAAGTGACTTCTTCAGGTTCATGTAGCCAATCTTAAGACTATAGACCCCAGGAAAATCACCTAATCTCTCTGTACCTCAGTTTCCTCCTTTGTGCCGTGAGGAGCACTGCCCCATCTGAGAAGTAAGCCCATGTGTGGAAAGCTCCTGTCATGGTGCTGGGAGCCATCTGTTAAGATGCCCTCACCTCAAAAACTGCTTTGGGTGGGACAGTGACTGCCTCCACCTTTCCCAGGGAGCAGCAGTTCCCAGCACTGGCCTGAGGTTTCCTGAAGCAGGCGGGTTCTGGTGACAGCTCATTGTGGGACTCACTGCTCAGGTAGGAGTATAGGTGTGTCACTGTGGTTCCACTTCAGAGGTGAGCCTGGCAGTGTGAGCCTCCCATCCACCCAGGGCAGCCTGAGGGCAGCCCTCACTTCTCTCCCCATCCACTGAAATCACCATCATTTCCCAAGAGCTGCTAAAGCACCAGAATTAGATGTGACAGTATGCAGAAGTGTCCTCAGGGGGGCAAGGCCTTCAGACTTGTTTGTGACCGTAACCAGCACCACATGCGCAAGGTGTTGGTCCCATTCTTTGGATCTGAGGCCCAGGACCAAAGAGGGTAGTTTCCACCCTCGGACAACCTAACATCTTCCTCCAGCTGCCCTCAGGCCTAGCTGCCTGGCCCAGCAGAGCCAGGCAAGACACAGAGTTTTCACCATGTCTATCTTGTGGAACTCAGAAGATTTAAGCATTCACAACAATGTCTTTTATTTTTGGCTGCCCTTTGAACTCACTGAGGGAGCTTTCTAAAACACTGACACCTGGGTAAAAAGGGCCACACCCCCAACCCAATGTTCTGGTGCAGTTGACTGGGATGCAGAAATTTAAAAATCCCCTCCCCAAGGGGTTTTAGTATGTGTTATGGCTAAAAAGAGCTACTTTAATACAATTCTTTCTTTTAAATAAAATGTTATTGTCTACTGTGTGTCAGGTACTATACTGGCCTCTGAGATGAACAAAAGAAGTGAAATAAATCAATAAGAAAGTAGATCAATCCAAAGGTAACAGGTGCTATGAAGACTATGGAAGTAACGGCTGGAATGAGATGGCGAGAGGATAAGGGGCTGAGAAGTCTTCCTGAGGAGGCGACATTTGCACCACACCCCACATGGAGTAAACAAGAGAAGATGCAATGGGCTGATGCGGCAGGTCCCAGTGTTTTCCAAGACCCTGTTGAGGAACTTGTAAGGGGAAACTGTTGATAATCCTGGGGTGGTATTTGTCTTTTCCACTGTCATAGTCTGCAGGAGTTATCAGATACCTGTGGTATGTGATGGCACCATCTTGCTGGCAGCTAATGGGATATGCACTTGTGTATTCCAGTGTCTTAAAATTTTTTTGGTAAGCAATGATGGATAAACAAACTCTTTGGAATCCTCGAGTTTTCAGAGTATAGTGGAGTCATGGGACCAAAACATTTGAGAACTGCTGATCTGGTAGGAGAGATTTTTCCAGTGGTGCCGAGGTGGGAACCCACTTGGTGTGTAGGGAAGAACGGAAAGGCAGGGGACCAGAGGGAAGAAGGGAAAAGTTAGAGAGGAAAATGGAGAGCAGGTATGTGGGGATCTGGAGGCGAGACTATTTCCAACAGAACAAGAGCTTTCAGCCTAATGGGGAGAAATACATAAGCAAGAAAAAGTGATCATTTTAGAGGGTAATGAGTGCTGCAAAGAAACAGAAGCAGTAATGGGATAGAATAACTTGAGGAGTTATTCAGAGTGATAGAGAAGGCTCTTATCTCAGCCCTGGACAAACTGTTCTGGTAAATGAGACCAAACTAGAGATGATGACAGTGGAGATGGAGAGAAGTCATCTCTGGAAGGTTGAATCAGCAGTACCTGGTGATATATTCTACAGAGGAAAAGTCAAAAAGAGTGATTCCAAGTTGTCAACCAAGGTTGGGACCCAACAGCTGGATGAGTTTTAGGGTGGATGGGAGGAGACAGAGTATGAGTCATGTCCTGGATGGGGGACACTCAACTGGCTTTTAGATAGCTGTGTTTGGAGGTCACCAGAGAAATCAGGGCTAGAGTGAGAACCCAACTTGGGGAGAGAACAAAAGTCATCTGTGGAGTTTGGCTGACCTATATAGTATGGCCCAAAGACATGGAGAGAGCGAGCCAGGGGAATTAGAAGGTAGTAGGGAAACTAAGGAAGGAGAGAGTTTCAGGAAGGAGGTAGGGAATGAGTGCAGAGCTGTCATGCAGTTGGAGAACAGAGATGTACAGTTATGACCTCTTCCCAAAGATTTTCTTGGAAGCAGGGGATCAGAGCTAGTTTGCAGATGGTTGAGGGGTGAAAAGAGATGCGGATATGGAAGTGACAAGTGCAGAAAATCTCTTGAGATTCTAAGGAGGGTGACAGCATGAAGCAGATTTAGAGGGGCATTTTAGGGTGAAGACAGGAAGCAGTTCTGCAGGCAGAGGGTCAGGAGATGGCAGATCTGAGTAGGGTGTTTGGTTGCATAAAGCTGCAGGGCTCAGATGAAGAAGCTGGTGCAGGACCAGGGCAGGGAAGGACAGACACAGTTACAGTGAGTTCACAGGATCAGGTGTTATGGGGATGGCAGGTAGGAGGGAAGGTCCTTTGCTAAGAGGGGCTAGATGACAACCAGGCTTGAAGAGTGAGGGAAAGATATTCTGGGCTCAGTGGTGAGTCTGGGCTTGGACTTTCTGTCACCTCCCCATTCTGGACATGGGCTCTGAAAGCACTAACTATGCCATCTTTAAAATAATTTCTTTCAGAGAACTTCTCCTTCTTGTCCCCAAGTGTTATCTTCTCCATATTGGGAGGAAATGAAGAGAAGAGTGGGTGGGAATTTTCAGCCTGACTTGATGAAAGGAAATAGATACTGAGGGGAGAAGAGCTCTTAGAAGACTTCTGAAAGTGGCTAGGACCATGTCCAAGTCTGTGTCTAGCCTGACCACTGGACAGCCAGGCCTGAGCAGACTTCTCCTTCTGCCCACGCGGGGTTCCTCTCTCCCACCATCCCACTGCTGTCTATGATTCCTCTCCCTTCTTTGACACTTTATCTTCCAATCCCATCAGTCCCCAAGAAAGTGGAGCTATCCAAACCTCTCCCGAGTCTACCCAGTCTTTCCTATCTCTCTGCAGGGCCAACTGCTGGCTGCCCCCATCTGTCCTTTCAGCAGGATCTCTGTATCTCCAAGTCCAGTCATGCAGTCCTCTTACTCTGAAGTCTTTCAAAGTTTCCAGAGTCCTTGGAAGAACCCACCATCTCCTCTTTATCTTCTAGCATTCCTCAGGTACCCCCCACCCCAACTCTGTATCTTTGTGATGGGGGAATCTCTTACCAGGAGGTCCTTATTCACCTGAGCAGGTTCTGTTTGCTTTTAATTGGCTTGTTTCAACATCCCTTCTATGAAGTCTTCCTTGACCACTCAGACCAAACCATCTCCCCTATCTGAGTTCCCGTACACCACTTTAATGGTCCATCCCATTTTATGGAAGCTGACCATGTAAATGTCTATCCTTTTTCACTGGACTGTGCACTCTTCTAGGGAGGTTCAACTATGTGACCCAGCCAGGAATAGACTTTGGATGTTGGAATGAATGAATGAATTAAATAATAAGTCAAACAACCGATCAATGTCTTACAGATCCTGAGTCTTTGATTTGGGGACTATTGCTGTAGCTGTCTTCTTTTTTAAAATGTGTTGTTCTGCTAGGTGTAGTGGCACACACTTGTAATCTCAGTGCTGTGGAAGGCTGAAACAAATGATTACAAATTCAAGTTCAGCCTGGGAAACTTAGTGAGAAGCCTGTCAAAAGAAAAAATAAAAAGGATTTGAGAATGTAGCTCAGTGGTAAAAGCCCCTGTGTTCAATCTCCAGTACTTCCCCACCCTCCACCAAAATATATATGAAAATAAGAACTCAAAGAGCTTGGAGGCTTGACCCCTTGGGAGTATGTTCAGAGGACCACTGCCAGCTTTCTAGGCACCCCTGCAAAAGCCCTTCTTGAGGCCCTTGGCTAGCACCCCTGTAGCATCTCACCCTATTTGGGTCTCTGAGCAAACCATGCTTAAGAAGCACTGATGGTCAGGGGGCTCAACAGAGGTAGCAATCATTCTTCAGCCCAGGCTGGCACAAATCTTCCCTGCCCGAGGACAGAGGGCTGCATGGAATGAAAACCCTGTTCCAAGAGGCCCTGGATCCCTGATGCTTCGTGACAACCCAGAGAATCACAGTGGTTGTGCATAGTCACATCTGCAGGTAATTTCTTTATCCATCTTCACTGGAATGGATCTTATTCAATTCATTGGAACAACACCCTCTGTCCCAGTGCTGTCTTGCAGGAAGGACAGACTGCTGTGTCCCCTGAAGAGCATGTTGCTCAGACCCTGCCTCAGAACCTTGTCTTCTAGTGGGCTCTCATGGCACTCAGAGTAGCCAATGGGCCAGCAGACATACTTGTTTCAGCAGCCTGGCCCCGAGCCACCTGGGTGCATACTCGAGAAGTTTCGAAGCTGTGCTGCCTGACATTTGCAATCGTTTAATGGGAATAAATTCCATCTTTGAGCTCTGCTCAGCCTTTCATAACAACAGCCGAACTGTCCACCCTGGACAGGACATAAATCCTGCTGGCAAGTCCCTGGGCCAGCTCTCCCCCGGAGCTGCTTCCCTCCTGGAGTTTGCCAGGGTACAGCTGTTTGCACCTCAGTTCGGGAGCGGTACCAGCAAAGTGATGGAGTACAAGAGAGACACAACATGGTTTCAGGAGCTAAATCCCAGAGGAGCAGTTTCCAAGCTTAACTTTTAAGTTTTTCCCATGTGTTAAAGGGGATGATTGATACCTGCTTCTCTTAATGATTCTGAGTGTTAAAGACCCAGCCATAATTGAACATCCCTTAGATACAAAAGACACTGCTTCTTTCTATCACCCATGAGCTAGCTACGGAACCTTGGATGAGGTATCTAACATGTCTGTGCTTTGACTTCTCATCTGTAAAATGAGATCAGGGCAGTAGCTATCTCACACAGCATCTGTGAGGGTTAAGTGAAGTAACACATAGAACTCTGAGTGCTCAGGACATGTCAACCTTCCCTCACTGTACTGCTTGAGACAATGCTGCTGTGGGGCAAGGTTTGCTAAGTATGTTGCTTGGAGTGGTTTGGAGGGATGGTTGCCCTGTCCTGGTTGGGTTCTAAACTGAGGCAGGTTGCAGTTTTGGAGAAGAAAGAGGAGTAGTAGGTGGATGTGTTCCTAAATGACCAAATACTGTATCTTGTTCATTTAATAAATATTTACTGAGGCCCTGCTATGTGCCCGGAATCAGACTACAAGTGTAGAACTAAGAGAGATCCAGGTCATTTGTATGACCTGCTGATCTTATTTACTGGCTGTTATGGTTTGTGTCTGGAAGTCCCCCCCAAACCTCATGCAGTCATGTGGGTGAGTTCCTAGAATTTGTGACTGATTCATGGTCCAGTGCTGGGATTATGGGTGTGAATGCTACACATACCCTAGTGTGGGTGGCCTACATACAATATAAGGGACAGAGTCTTCTCTCACACTCCTCCCCTCTTTGCTCTTGTTGCTTTTGGCATCTTCTGATGTCATGAACTGTTGCCCCTCTGCCACAACACCCTGCCTTGGAACCAGCAGATTATAGACTGAAACCTCCATGAACTGTGAGCTAAATAAACCTTTCTTCCTTCATTTTGGGTGTCAGGTATTTTGTCTTAGCAATGAGAGAAAAGTAATCAACACATTGGCCTTTTTTTTTTTAATCACCAATAAAAGGGAAGAGACTCATAGACACTACCCAGCTGAGCTTTTGGATATGCTTGATGAGACACAGGTCCTAGGTGACCTCTTCCTAGGCCAGTGATAACAAACCTTTTAGAATTTTCAGTAATAACAAATATACCATAAGTGCACCACCCCTGGAAGCTCTCCATCTTCCTAAAGGAAGTCCTCAATTCCCCTCTCCACCAATCAGATGCCTTGACCTCAGTCTTGGTCTCTCACTATCTTTTTAAGTTTCCTGGTTGTTTTTTCATGACCAAAGATGAACAGGCACTGGACACTTTGCTCCCCATTCTCCTCCAGAGCCTAATGAATGCCCAGCACAGTGTGAATGGTTGGTAAGTATTTTGCGGTCTTAACCAAAAGACCAAGAAGTGATAATGGTAAACAAAGGGGTAAAGCACAGGCTTTGGGCTCCACCAGGCTTATAGCTTAAAGAGGTGACTTAACACTGCCTTGGACTCCTCCTCTGGCCTCCCTCAAACCCCTCCTGCATCCCAGTCAACTGTTTCTCCCTCTCTCCCCAGTTACAGTTCCAGCGTCTAAGCTGTTGGTCAGGAAGTTCTTCTAAATGTCAGCTTCAGTCTCCAGGAATAGCTTAAATCTGGTGCTCCCAAGCCAGGCAGCATGGGGGCAGATAAGTGACCCCATACACAATGCCTTCCCTTATTTCTCCAAGGAGAGAACAGCACAGGTTGCAGAACTGGGTAGCAAGTGGGTGAAGCAGGTTGGGAATGGAACTAAAATATCAAGTATATGGTCCCGAGAATATAGCTACAGTGAATGGGGCTTGGCAAGTTTGGCTCTATCTGACCCAACTTTTTTTTTTCTTTGTCTTTTTGAGACAGGGTCTCCTTATGCAGTTCAGGCTGGCCTTGAGCTCACTTTGCAGCCCAGGCTGGTCTTGAACTCACAACGATCCTCCTGCCTCAGCCTCCTCCTGCCTCAGTGCTGGGATTACAGGCATGAGCCACCACACCTAGCTTCTGACCCAACTCTTAAACACTCTCCAGTCACAGGCAACCAGGCCAGCCACTGTGTGACAGTGCTGGTTGGGTACAGATGGGAGTCTCTAGATCTTTGTTCTTTGGAGGTTGGGCTAGGTTTGAGTGGGGGCACTCAGGCTGGGCTGGGTAGACAGAGGATACTAGAACTGGGCCATGATTGCTGGACACTGGGTTGACCGGAAAGAAAGGGCCTCCAGTGGGGTTTCCCTGCAGGAAGAAGGAGGGTCAGCCCCAAAGCAAGTCCCCCTCAAGGCCAGTTGCTGTCCTGGATGACCTCAGTGTTCAGTGCTGCATTTTCCACACTGGGCCCTGGAGATGCCAGTCCAAACCAGCCTTCCTGAAGTCACAGTAGCACTGTAGGGTCCAGATCAGAACCAGGAGGCAGCTGCCTTCATCAGATTCTAGCTTTGTGTGACCTTGGACAAGTTCCTTCTCTCTGAAGCCTGAGGTGTCACTTGCATTCAGAGAGGGAGAGTGGGGATTTTTAATGGTATGTGTGCATATATGTTTGTCGAAGTCATGGAAGCCTCAGTGCTTTGGAGAGAAACCTGAGCTGGAAAATCAGCATGTAAGACAAAAGTGGAGCTGCTCTGGTTGGAGGGCAGTATCCCCACCCCCAGTGTCCCCTATGCCTCCAAACATCTCCCCAGTGTCCATAGCCTGGATGCTTCTGGGCTGCCTGACTTCTGAGTACTTCTTACCTAGAAGTTCCATGGATGCTTCCAGGACTGGGTGGTCCAAGAACATTGCTGTCATCTGGAAAGAGGTTTTCCACTGGTCCCCACTAGTGGGGACAGGGAGGGCAGGACCATTATACCTCACTCAGGAAGGAAGCTCCAACTTCCTGGGAATGGACTTGGCCTCAGCCCCAGGAACAATACGAACCTCTTCTTTCCTGAAGCTGTCTGTGGGAGCTGTTGGGGACACACTGCCAGAAGGCAGATCCATGTGATGGCCTCCCAGGGGCTGGCACCATGGGTAGGGAAAGTAGGAAGCACTGAGAGCAAGAAGGCCCCTCTCCAGAAGTATCCTGAGTCCCCGGGCCCAGCCTTGCTCTCTCCAGAGGGGCCAGATGTGGAGGGTGTCACACCAGGCCCTGCTGCAGCCTGTGCTCTGGCAACCCCTCCTTCCAAGGTGTCTGCTTAATCCCTGTTCACATCGGGCTGACCTCCCGCTGCCTGCCCCAGATCCTCAGAGGCCTCCTTCAAAAAATAAATAAATACTTTCTCTCCATTATCCCATTAGCGGCTTCACAGGTTTTTCTGCTATTAGTTCCCAGCTCCAGTGAAAGTGGAAACACGTGTCTGGAAGGGCCTCTGCTTGTGCACCAGCTCCACCAGTGTTGGGCTAGATTCAAGGTGAGAGCTGTGCCTATCTCCTTTCAGCTGCCCACTGAGGAGAGAGGGCTCAGAACCAGTTTGATTCCTCCCAGTTGCTGCATATACCAGGGGTCGCCACCCTAGACAAGGAGCTGGGAGACGTCACTTCTGTATGCTGCTGATGACCGGCTATGTGTCTTCAGGCAAAGTTCTTAACCCCTCTGAGCTTCAGGTTCTGGGATAATTTTTAAAATGAAGATATTGTAATTCTTCTCTTGAAGGATTAGAGGATTGAGAGAATCGGAGGGGACAAGAAAAGATCAGTGGCACCAAGTACCTTACCAGTGGGGGTTGAGAGTTTGGAAGATGCTTTGTTTTTCTGGCCTTTGCAGTTCCTCTGCTCTATAGATCTAGAACAAGAAATAACCAGGCTTTTGCTCACCATGTCCTTCTGTAGCTCAGGACAGGGGCCTTAGAGAGGCAGACTCTCACTCCCCATGGCTTTTGCTTTCCGCAGAGATCCTAGGATGCCAGCTCATTGTTTCCTTGAGATGGTGCAGCTGCCCAGCTGGCCAAGTCTAATGCCTCACATGCCCCCCATGCCGGGTCCCAGTGCAGGACCTGGCACTAAGCAAAATCAGGCTGGGAGCCAGGAATGCATTTGTTTCCCCATTCTATCTCTCTGTCCTTTCTTTCTTCTTCTGCTTGTGGCCCCAGGTAAGCAAAGCCCAGGTAAAGGCCAGTTCAGCCCTTTGGCCCAGGCATACAGGAGTCTGGGCCATTTCTGGCTGCCTACTAGGTACTGAGGACTTGGTGGGCAGCTGCCTGTGATCAGCTGTTGGCACTGGCTGGGTAATCAGGAAGCATAGGCTTCCCATTTCTTACAAAGTTCTAGCTCAGGACATTGCTGAAAACTTTGAGCCTCCCCCAGAGCCCTAGCCTGGCTTCACATCTTCTCTTGCTTGCAACCGTCTTCTTTGGAGAAAGGCAGGAGCCCTGTTGTCCCAGTGATTACTGGGATCAGCTATGAACTATTCAATCCCTTTAAGTAGTGGCCCTCTTATGGATTGGCTATGAAGTCTTGGACGAGTGACCTAAGTTCTCTCTACTACTTTCTCATCTTTAAAGAGCAGCGAGCACATCACATTTTACTGAAGGCTTATTGGGATTACACCTTCACATGGTACCTGGCACTTTCTAAACTCTCCAAACAATAAGCTGTTATTATCACCCTCTCTCAGTCCCCACACTCAGCACCAAGCCTGGGAGAGCAGCATTCAGCAAATGGGCACCTGCCTGCCTGCTGGAACCCAGGCTCAGCCCTCTGCCCCTCCTTCCAGTCCTGGCCAGGTGGGAGACACTCTCAGCTCTGCCAGAGTGTGGTTTCCCAACATGGGAAAGGCTGTCCAGATACCTGGGAGCAGAGGATGACTGAGCCTGGACAGCCTCAGGCCCATGGGCTTCCCGTGTAGACAAGAACCTGGTGCCATTGTAGGGAGCTGGCTTTGCCCACCTGCACTGCGGTTGGCCTCAACACTCTGCGCAGTTGGCCTCAATTCTCTCGCCTCACTGCTGTGCTGTAGGTCCGTCTTAGCTGTTCCATGGAGCAGCTGGGTTCCCTCTCCCTGTCCTCCGAGAAGCTCCCCTCACACCTGTCAACCTACAGCTCTCATTCCCTGGGTTTCCCCAAAAGTCACAGAAGGAGCTTGGACCAGGTCTGCTTCTGCTCTGCCTGCTAAGGTTCTCTCCCGGAAGGCTTCTCTTGGAAGGTGAGGTGAAGCTGGAGAATAGCTAAAGGATGCTATCACCTGCTGTCCTCCTTTGGCCAGTGCTGACCTTTATGGGAGGCAGAGGTGGAGAAATGGTGGTAGAACCTCCCCTGAGTCCTGGCTCTGTGCCAGAGTCCAATGGAACACTTTGGCATCAGGTGTCTGGCAGGCTGGAAGGGGGTGGCCCTCTGGGGAGCTGGCCTGACACAGCCTGCACAGGGGGCTGCCCTGCCTGACCTGTGAGCACACAGGCTGCAATTCTGTGATTGATTCTCGCCTCAGAGCAGCTCTCCTGGGAAAGCCAGCAGGTCTGGGTGGAGGGGAGGGAGCCTGTAGGGCCCATATTCAGGGGCGGATTAGCTGGGGGAACTGCTCCCACCAGCAGGGAGGGGAGAGATAAAGCCTGTGAGCTGGAGAAGGGGGGCTCAGCACGGAGACATTCCCTCCCCTGACCCCAGGCCTGCACAGAGCTGTGAGTCTGTGGTGGGGGAGGGGGCCGCCCCTTTTCCCAGGATACTGGCCAGCAGTGGAGCCCAGCACTTTCTCAGGCCCTTTATTAAATTTCTCAGGAGCAAGAGGGGAGGTTATCCCTCCCCCTTGTCCCCAGCTCCCCTCCTTTTGTCTCCCTCCCCAGGAGGGTTGGGAAGGAGCTTTTCTCATTATTGTGGTTATTAAAAATAAATGAGCCAGAGGCAGAGACACACAGAGAGAGACAGAGACAAGCAAAGAGACAAAGACAGACAGACAGACAGACAGACAGACAGAAGAAGGAGCTGGGAAGACAGAGACAGAAGAGGTAAATGTGGAGACACAGAGGAAAGGAGAGACAAGGAAGAGACTGAGGGCAGCTGGGTGGGGAATGAGGCTTGGGACTTGCGGTTCATACCTGGTAGCAGAGCAGAATGGCCTTGGGTGACCCATGTGAGCCTTGGCTTCCCGCAGCGCGAAAATTCCTAGCCTTACTTTGAGGTATCACTGAGCAGTGCAGAAACAATGTCTGTACAATCCTGGGTGTGAATGTGGAACTTCACAGGTGCTGAAACATGGCTTTATTTATGTGAACATCTAGAGACAGACAGACAGGACCTGGGCAGAGACAGATTAGGGGTCCTAGTGACGCCCCATGCTACAGGGGCAGGGCAAGGTGTCAGGTTCTTCCCTGGAGAAGGTCTCTTGCAGGGGTCTGGCCCCCTTTTCCTTGCTCATCGGCTTCAGTGATTCAAATTTGGCTACTGTTCCCCCCCTCTTTAATCTCTCAAATTAAAGAACTTGAGCATGAACTCTGAACATAAATAAAGCTGGCCCTGCGATTCACTATGAATTTTTCAAGGGCAAAAAGGCTAACAACATTTATCTTTTAAGGTTTTTTTCTTAAATAGCTTTCTTAAAATATAAACTTCACTTGTAATATCCACCCATGAGCCAGTGATGTTTAGTAAGATGTCCAGGGTTGTAGGACCACCAGCATGGACATTTCCATGAACTCCCCAAAATATCCCTCTTATCGATTTGCAATCACTGTCTTTCCCACCCTGAGCCCAGGCAACCACTCATTTATCTTCTGCTCTGCAGATTTGCCTTGTCTGGACGCCTCACACAGCCAGGATCATGCCGTATGCAGTCTTCGTGGCTGGCTCCTGTCCCCAAGCATGGTGTTGGAGGTTCATCCCCGCTTAACACACCTCACTCATTTTTGCTGTGAGCAGCCGTGCACTCTGCAGATACCATGTGATACCCACGCACCAATTGAGGGACCTCTAGGTTGTTCTCGGAGTTCTTTAAAGGGTTAAGTAAGATACTGTGTGAAAAGTGATCCGATCAGGAAATATCAGATCATCCTAAGTAGGTTAAAGAGAGAGGAGAGAGAAACTTCACGGCAGGCTCACCCATGCCGGGCACCGCTGGAAGTCACAGACTGCTCAGATCACAACTGGGGTCGGTGGTGGTAGGTAGTGGTGATGGTGATGTTTATCATCCCCATTCTGTATTTGGGGCAACCACAGCTTGCAAGGGGATCGGTGTATCGGAAATCACACCCAGCAAGTGTGGAGCAGGAGCTGATCCAGGCAGTTGGTCCCAGGCCTACTTCTTCCCCCTTCTCAGTTCTCCACAAGGAGTGTGAGGGAAGAGTCTGATTTTATGGCAGGGACTAGCGGTGGGTGGGAGCTGCCCTCAGGTCTAGGGAGAATTAGAGGAAGAGCTGGGATTCCCACAGGCTTCCTGCTCCCAGCACCCAACTCAGGGGCTGCTTCACTTGCTGTCTCTCCTTTGAATTAGCAAAGACGTTTCCTGTGTGGCATTCCTATACAAAGCCTTCAAGTGTGGCGCACCCACTGTGTGCCAGGCCAGGCACACAGAGGTGGCATGTAGCTCTCAGGTTATTCTCAGGAGTGGGGTGTTGCCCAGAGGCCTAGAAAGATTCAAGAACTTGCCTGCAATCGCACAGCTGTGTGCAAGTAGTGGAGCCCACATTTGCCAGTCTCCATCTGTTTGACTCCAAAGGCCATGTTCCCTCTATCCCTCCTTGTCTCTCCCTCACGAGGGCTGTAACTCCACATCTGGCTCCCAAATGACCCCCCAGGGGGAAGGCGAAGCCTGGGGACATAGTTGCAGGGAAGAGAGCGCTGGAGGTTGGGGGCGGGGTGGCAGAGGGGCTGCTGGCCTCCCTTCTGCCCCTTAGAGGCCCTCCCTGGGGAGGCGGGTGCTAGAACTGCCCGCTGCTCCTCCCTAGCTTCTCCTGGGAGACAATATGCTTCTCATTAGGCCAGCGTTGGGTTTTGCAAACCGCGAGTCTAATTGTGAAGGTTTGGGGGTGAGTGACTGCGCATCTCCAGGGAGGGAGAGATCAGCCAGGCGCCTCCCACTTCTCCGGGTGGCTCCCAACTATCCAGCCTTAGGCTCCTCTAGGTACTTCCCCTCTGATGAGGCTCCCAGAAGGCAGGCCGGAGTCTCCCCTGCACTAGGGTTCCTGGGGTCTGCGGCCTCAGAGCAGTCTTAGAGAAGGGTCACACCCAGCAGGAAGAAAGGCTGGCGCTGCAGAGCTGGGTTGGGGCACTGGCCCAGCGGCCCTGGGCTCACAGTGGAGAAGCTGTATAATGAGCATGTAACTGAGTTAGGCCCACAAAAGCCTCCCAAGGCTCCAGTCTCCTCCCCACCCAGCAGGTCTGTCTGGATGACTTCGAGGCACTGGGATGCCATCTTCTCCAAAGTTTTGAAATCCTCTCCGAGAGTCTGAGCCAGGCCCCAGTCAGGCAAGGGCCACCAGGGACACTCATGGTGTGAATGTCAGGCTGCAGAGCTCCCATCACGTCCCGCTGCTCACAAACAGCTCCCATCACAACCACAAAGGCACACGGAGACCCACGTGAGACTTGAGTGCCAGGTCTGACATGCCTACACACACTTATGGAGGCACCCTCCAGGCACAAATGTCTCTTCTCTAGCCACACGCACACAAATGCCAGGTCCTAACTCACATCCACACACAGAGACAGCCAGTCTACACAGGCACTGGAGAGTCCGTTACACATTCAAGCTTACTTCTCTGGGCACACACTCAGGTAAACATGCTGACACCTGTCCACATGGGTGGAGCACACTGCAGACATGTGAGCATGAGCTCACAAGGGAGGACTGCGAGTGGTAAACCCAGGTTCAGGCCCTGGAAAGGACCTTGAAAGTGCACCCTGCGCAACGTCTTCCTGGAGGGCCCTCCCCAGCCACAGAGACATCACCTGGGGAGTGACCAAGCCTTTGTCCTTTTTTTTTTTTTTTTTTTTTTTTTGGTACCAGGGATTGAACTCATGACCTTGCACTTGCCAGGCAGGTGCTTACACTGCTGAGCTAAATCCCTGGTTGTCCTTTGTCCTTTTCTGATGTCCAGGAGTCCTCTTGACCTCTGACTTAGTTGAATGCACCCTGTTTATTTGGCCCTTTGGGAACAACCTCTGGTGAATCAAACGCCAGGTGCTGGAGCCCAAGGCTGGTTCTCAAAGGGAAGGGACTCTGGGGAGGGAGGAGAGGGCAGGAAGATTCACAGGAGCCCTTGCCAACAAGAAGCATTGGTTTGATTAGGGAGGACACCTCCTCCCATCCAAGCTGGGAACATTTGGTTTATTTGTTTGCTTAAACAAAAGGAGCAAGAGGCCCAGGCACTCTGTCCCCATGATGCCCTCAGCGGACAGTGAAGACCAAGACAGGGAAGATCTGGAGACCTAAGCCCCAGGAGGGCTTATCTGTCCCTGCCAGGCTGGGCAGGATGGCATCTGGGCAAGGTGAGGTCCTGGGCTTTGAGGGAGGGAAAAGAGCAGGAGCCAAGGTAGTAAAAAGGAAGTGAAGGTTGCCTTGGTTGTGGCTAGAGTGATCGCAGAGATGACCTAGAGCAGGACCTGCCTGTGCTGAGCCCTAGAGCTGAGCTCAAATCACCTGGTCTCCATCAGTCCACTCCCTTTGTTCAGCCTTCCTCGGGGCTCCCAAGGTTGCTGGTCTACAGCTGGTCCCTCTGTATTGTAACAATTTCCTATCTCCTCGCTGGCAGTGCGCTTATTTTATGGCATTCATTCATTTATTCACTCATGTTACCAGCTGCATAACCATATACCATTAATTATCTTCAATCAGATATGGATTCCCAGATCTTCTTTAGAGGGTTGCTAGGATTGAGTTATTATGCGTAAAGCTCGCAGAATACTACCTTGCACAAAATAAATGCTACACGTTAGCTTAAGAAAAAACAGCCGAACTCCAGCCACTGACAGACACCAAGGATACAGGAGTGGGAAAGGTGGACACAGTGAAGTCCAAGTTCTGAGATTAGCCAGGCATGGTGGCACAGACCTGTAATCCCAGCATTCAGAAGTCTGAGGCAGGAGGATCGCTTTGAGTTTGAAGACAGCTTGGACTACATGAGCAAGTTCAAGGCCAGCCTGGACTACATGTGAGACCATGCCTCAAAACAACAACAAACAGTCCTGAGTATTGAGGGGTTGGGATGGGGTGTCATTCTTGATCAAGTGGTCACAGTAGTATGTGATGACTCTTGTGACTAGAAAAAACAGGAATTTTTTTTTGAGACAGGATCTCACTATGCTGTACAGGCTGGCCTTGAATTTGTGACAATCCTCCTGCCTCAGTCTCCCCAGTGTTGAAATTACAGGCATGTGCCACCACACATAACCAAGAGCAGAATTTTTAGAGATCACAAGGCAGGGGGTACTGACCTTGGTTGTAGATGAGGGAAGCAGCTCAGTGAGATTCTAGATGCTTCAGGCAGAGGAAACAGCAAGTGCAAAGGCTCGGAGGTTACTGTGATCAACTCCAGGGTCTGGCACAGGGCCGTTCCACACCAACTCCTCAGCTGATATTTGCTAAATGTAGCATTGATTTGCCACCAGTTTCTGTAGCGGACAATCACATTTCATCACAAAGGACCTTTGCAGCAACTTTGTAAGAGGATGGGAGCTCGTGTACACTTCTTTCACAGAGGGAGCCACTGAGGCCAAGAGCTTACATAGGTGGCCAAAGTCACACAGCTGCAACTTGTCATGGAGGCAGAGCCCTCTACCTTTTCTTTCACCTGGCTTTCGGGCCTCGGGAGATGTTTTTTGTTGCTATTATAGAGATCAGCTGGCTGAAGACCCAGGCGGAACTAGCAAGCCGAGGACAAGGACCCAGAGGTTCTTTCACTCCCTAGGGTCTCTGAGATGAGAATCCTTGGATCCTGAATTTCTGGAAAACACTCATCTCTTGTGAACCTTGTGGTCTGACTTCCTACTATACGAGCCACATGAGAGTGTGGACTGGAGACCTGGGCTTGCCAGGCCCTTTGCTGCCCGTCTCTTCCTCTTGGGGTCCCTGGTGCTGCATCTGGCTCCTCTGGGCCTTTGCCCCCCTGGGAGCGCTGTAGAATGTGTATCTGTAGCAGATCTGTACTTGGGATGAGGCTGAGAGAAAGGTTCAGTGTGGCTGCCAGGACTCCCTGTGTCCACCACCTGGCTGAGCGCCCCTCTCTGTTCCCTGCCTGCTCCCACATCTGCGTCAGGAGACAGAATGATGCGTCTTGCTTAGGAAAGTTTAATTTGATCAAGTGCAGAGGATGACGGAGCTTCCTGCATGAACTGGGGAATGTGAGGGGGCCAGGCCCAAGGGGGCACAGGGGAAAGACCTAGTTTATGGCTCTTAGCCCCATTATTGGGCCAACTGTTAGCTTCTTTTCAAGTGAAAAATGCTTCTTCCATAAGTACCAGGCCTCAGACCCCACAAAGAGCACCAAGACCACTATACAGTTAGGAAAATCAAGGCCTGGGTGTGCTAGGGGGGCCTGGGAGCAGGTCTGTCTTCCCACCCTCCCGGGCCAACCTGCCTGTCCTTCCATTCGTGCATCCTTGGGCCGCGCTCAACCTCCAACCCCTCTAAAAGCTCCCTGTAGCCTGCCCTGGCGACCCCCTTCCAGGGAACGTGATGAAAGGTCTATTTATTATACTTCAGCCTGGACAGTTGTTTCAGATGTTTCCAATTCGTCAGCCTGCTCAGACATCTGTTCCTGGTTGAAGTCAGAGAAGAACAAGAAAAAAAGGAAAAAAACCAGTGCGTTTCACACACCCGCACTCAGATGTACATGGACTCTCACGCTCCTTCCCTAGATCCCTGAACCCCGCAGCACTCCCCACGGTTCACCCATCACACCTCTGCACAGAGCAGCTGCCACCTGTGTCCCAGCCGCCCGCCACGCAGCAGGGCAAACATCCTTATGCCAACTCATCCTTCTCAGGCCTCACACACATCTTCCTCAGGTCACAGCTCGCGTCACGGTGCCAGGATGCCCGGGTCAAGCTGTGGGGCCTGTCTTAGCCCCCAAGGCTGGTGTGTGTGCCCCGGCTGAAAGCTTGCGCTCTGGGAGACTGTTGACGCTTCTATCTCCACCTTAACACAGATGTGCGCCCACATACATATTTACTCTGCTGTGGGGGGTTGGGAACCTAAAAGATCTCTAGCGTCTCTAGGGATCTTGAGGTCCTGTGGTTCTTCATCACCACCAACAGATGTACACAGCTGCATATGCATGCGTGCTCAGCGGTACACACAGGCATGTGCTTGCTCCTCAGTGCACCCGCGCTTACCTTAGGCTGACTCACATTTTCCCCATGGGTCTAGGGAAGAAAGCCAACCACTCTGCAGCTTCTGGACAGGCTGGTGCTTTAGCACAGGAGGAACGAGTACCATCAATCAGACTCTGGGAACCTGGGATGGGGGAAAATGATAGTCCCCACATGCCTGGCTGTACTCATCTGATCCCCCATGTCTGCATGAACTCGGGGAAGCTGCAAATGAAGGCTCCAGATGAATGAGGGGGCTCTGGTGGGGAAGGGGATCAGTGGGCTCCAGGTTCAAGGTGCTGACTCACTCCTCAACTCAGAGAGCTCATTGGCTGGTGCCTTCTGTCCACCAGCTGCAGTCCCTAGATCTGGGCCATGGGGGGCGGGCACAGGAGCATCTTTCTCACTGGCCTCCCACCTTTCCCGTTCCCACCAAACACAGGTAGCTTCCGTCATGCTTGGCCACACCACTCCAGGCTCTCTCCAGCCTGGGGCACTGCAGGAGGGCTCAGTGGGCTTTTCCACCAGGGAGCCCCCAGCAGGATGGGCATCATGGTGGACATCTGTGGAGAGAAGTTCTGGGGTCCAAAGTGCAAGGAGAGGGACCTATGGGACGCACCATGTCTCTCTGCTCTTCTCTCAGCTGTCTGGGAGCCACAGCACATGCCCCGTGGGCCCAGATCCCCGAAACTGGTGGGAGGAGGTGCTGTCCTGGGATTAGCTCTCAGTAGCCCAGAGCAGCAGGGGGAAGCTAGCTCAGCATGTCTATGTCGTGGGGAACTGAACAGGAGCTCCTTTCTTCCTCAGCTCCCTTCCCACCTAGTCAAACTGGGGTCCCCCCTATTGGAGCCTGTACATTGGTCTTAGAATCAGACAGAACAGATGCAGTTCATTGCTCTGTGAGGCAAAGCATTTAACCTCTCTGAAACGTGCAGGACATAGGCTTTGTGGAAGGGACCCATTGGGATAATGGTAACAAAGGGCCCGATGGTTGGTGCACAGGGAAGACTTGTTGACCCAGTCCTGGCGCTGGGAGACCTGTCCCCACTCCAGGGCAGGCTGTACCTCTCAAAAACACTCCTTCTGCCCTCACCTCAGTGGAAGGGGCCCTACCTGGATGAGGAGGCACATTTCCCCCAAGTTCAGCCATCATCCTGCTGCCTTCCTGTGCTCCTCCTCCATTTTCCCGTCAACTTCCTGCATCCTAAGGTTGCAGGGCCCTCCGGAAGAAGAGTGCTGCTGGGCGGAAGGTGGTGAGGTGCTGATGTTTAAGTCCGCCCAGTGCCTTCCAATGGGGCTGTGTCTTCCCAGCCACAAGAGGACGACTCAGGACATAAACTTCCTTTCTTCTCCACTCCAAGGCCAAGGGCAGTAGTTACTGCTGCTAAGCCTTTAACTCTTGCACACTTGCAGTGTTCACAGCTGGTCATCCACACCTGCCAGGCAATGAGGGAAGAGACAAGGTTGCTGTAAGATACCTGGCTGCAGTCAGAACCCTCCTGCAGCGGGAGGGGAAGGGGAGGGAGCCTTTGCTTGGCTTCTCAAGAAAATACTAGCAGGTGAAAGGAGAGGGTAAAAAGTAAGTACTTACCGTGCACCCTCTGTGTCTGGGTGTCACATCAGGCAACGAGTGTTCCCATATATGCACCAGAATGTAAAGTCCAGACGGGCAGAGATTTTTCCATTTTGTTCGCTGTTGTAACCTGTGCCTGGCACAAGGTAGGCATTCAAAAAAATATATGTTGGATGAGTTCATTTGTACTGATAATCTCATTGTAATACTATGAGGCATTTATAGTTCCCATGCGACATGATCTTCATCTGAGGGCCAGAGAGTTTATGTGATTTACTCAAGGGCATAAAGCTCTAGGCCTGTCTGGGTGTCAAGCTCTTCCTCTGTCCACTGCAGTTCTGAGCAGGTCCGGGTGACCTCAGTCACCTGTGTGTGTGTAAGTGCCCTGACGTGGAAGTGTCACATTGTCTACCCATTCATGATCACAGATGGAAGCTCTAATGTGTCCTTGTGCCTCAGTGTTATCTGTGACGGTTCCCACATAGGTGCTACATGCAGAAACCTGCCTCTCTATCTGTTCCAGCCTCAATTTACTCCCTGAATATGGACTGGACATGGCACTCCAGGTATAGGAAAAGGACAGGTCCCAGGCCTTTCTAGGATGCACAGTATCCTCATTGGCACTTTTATTCTCTTGGGACAGGGCTCAGAGGGTAGGAATGTGCGTACATATTTGCATTTGTGTACAGCGTGCATATGCGTGCGTACATCTTTGCTAGTGCATGTATATGCATATGAGCCTTAACTGCTTTTCCCTCCAAGACTCCAGTCTGCCCCATCGCAGGGTACAGCTCTTCACAGACCAAACAGGACTCTGGGAGCTGGATTGAGAAGCTGAGGGAGTCAGTTCTGGGCCAGCTGTGGCTGGCTGGGTAGGAACACATTGTAGAGGGGCAGCTGGGGGTAGGGTGGGAGTCAGGTCTGGGCTAAGGTCAGCAAATCAAAACCTTCGTCCAGGTCCTGGAAGAGGAGGTACATAACCCACCTCGAGTTAGGTGGGGGCACATGCACAGATCCATGCATGCACACGCACTGATGCAGTCACACAACCATAACCATTTGTTCACACATACAGTAACACACACACGGGTTCCTGAATACAAGTTTGCGTGGATGTACAGACTGACATCGATTCATGTCACAAATAGCATGTGTACAAACACACAAAAATACAGACACACACACACACACACACTCATCACAATGAATGAATTCAGCCTCAACAAAGGAGCCCTGCTATCCACCATGTCCTTCTACCAATAATATCCTTTCCTTGAATCAGAGCTTGCTCAGGACATGAGTTTGCACGAGGCAATAGTGACCTGAGCTGGCCAAGGGTTCACTGTACAGGATGGGGTGGGGGTGGGGTCATTATTGCTTGTTCCCTCCCCACAGAGTCCAGGGGCCTGGGCACCTGCACCTAATTAGCTGTCCAACTTGCCCTGAGGATCACTTGCCTGGAGCTAGCAGGCAAAGGGACACTTTCAGGACTTTGATTCAGCCATCCTACACTGGGCCAGGCTGGCTCTCAACTTGGAGCCCAGGGAACCCAGGACTGAGCCATCTATGGTACCACTGCCTCCTGGCCTCCGCCCTGCCTTCCAACTTCAGTGTGCGAGATCCATCTCTCACCAAAATCTGTCCCTGCAACCCGTCTATTAACAGGGGTTCCTAACCATCCTCAGGATGAGAACTGCTTCTGATCACAGCTGTCGCAACCTCCCACACACCCGTGACCAGCTCTACTCATCTGGCTCTGTCTCTCCTTACTCCCCCTGCACCCCATCACCTCCTCCTCTGGGTCCTGATGACGACTTATCTTGTGCTCAGGGCTTCCCACGTGCTCTCACCCTCCATATGGGACCTTCCCTCCCACTCCTGCCTGACCACCTCGGGCTGCCTGGCCCCAGCAGAGTCACTGCTCCGGGAGTGTCCTTGACTCATCTGCCTCTGCTGAGGTTCCTGCTGCTTCTGGTTCCTCATGAGGAGAGTGTCCTCTATCTGAGTTCTCATGGTAGCTCTATGTCTGTCTTGTTTGCTAGATTTCATTCTGCTTTAGTGTATAATATGTTATATAGTTGTCTTGGTATCTAAGGGGATTTGTTCTAGGATTCCTGCCAATATCATCTGTAAAGGATTTCATCTTCTCATATAAAATGGTGCAGCATTTGCATATAATTTATTCACATCCTCCTGTATACTTTAACAATCTCTAGATTACTTATAATACTTAATACAACTTAAATGTCATGTAAATAATTGTTATACATTCTAGGGGGATAATGAGAAGAAAAACTCTACATATTCATTACAGGTGCTGTGTTTTGGTAGTTTTTTTTTTTTTTTTCAGTACTGGACAGCAAATCCAGGGGCTCTTTACCATTAAGCTAGACCCTTAGTCCCTTTTAAATTTTTTGTTTTGAGACAAGTTCTAAGTTGGCCAGGTGGGACTTGAATGTGCAACCCTCCTGCCTCAGCCTCCTAAAATGCTGGGATTATATGCATGTGCCGCTGTACCCAGCTCAAATGCAATTTAAAAAACTTTTTCCATCTATAATTGATTGAATCTGTGAGTGAAGAACCCACAGATATGGAGGGCTGACGTATGATGATGGTGTGAATGAACTGAATAAGTGGGTGCCTGACTGAGCGCTCCAGCTCAGTACCCGCATAGATACTCTTGTCATGCTTCAACAGACTGGGTGATTGGGGAAAGCACTTCAGCTGGGAGCTGAACCCTTGGGTTCTAATCGCTAGCTTGCAGTGTGACCTTGGATAAGTCACCTCTCTTTGCTGGGCTGGTTCCTGGACAAGAGCAAATGCTCTTGCAGCTTGAAGCCCTTGTAGCTCTAACACCTCCGTGTTGAGAAGGGAGTGGAGGATATCAGTGTGCTTTATCCTGCGGAAAGAGTTCTAGCTGTCTACTTGGCATTCAAGGCCTTCCACAATGAGTCCTGGCAGCCTCCTTTTAGTCTATGGAATGTAGAAATGCATGCGCACGCACGCGTGCACACACACACACACACACATGAGCGTGCACACACACCATCAAACACTGCCAAAAAACAACATTTCAGCCAAGGTGTAAGAACCTAGCAAGAAAAAGAGATATGAGACTTGTACCAGCCGCCAGAGACCGATTCAGTATTTCCTGCAGCAACACCTGACCAAGAAAGCACAAGATACAGAATCAGACAAATTGAGTTCAAATCTGGGCTTGACCTCTTACACTCGGTGTGTTCATGGGCAAGTTACTCAGCCTCTCTGTGCCTCAGTTTCCTCATCGGTAAAATGGAAATAGTGAAACCTTCCCTGGGTGTGCCTTTACAAGAAGGGAGAGAAACTGCAAACTCACTGCTGGGTGACCCTGAAGAATGAGCAACAGGAAACCTACCTTGAGCTCCAGTTCCTGACAAGGATCTGAGAGAAATGGAGTCTGATGCTGCCCTGAGACTTGTGCTCTGCCCTGAGGAATGGCTGCACGTGCAGGAGCCCTGCAGACCAAGTAATGGGATCCAAGATCAGGAGCAAACAACATTCTGGGGGAAACAGTTGCAATAGTATCATCATATTCTTATTGTATAGTGGTCTTACACAGTTTAAGGGAAAAAAAAAAACAGATCCCAGTAGCTGATTGGGGTTTCCTGACCCAAATAATAACAGAAAATGATAGAGATATAAGGATATGGTGTTCCCTACCTGTAATCTGAGCATTTAGCAGGTGAGGCAGGAGGATCAGGAGTTCAAAGAAAGACAGGGCAACTAGCAAGAACCTGTCTCATGCACAAACACCCAAATGATAGATAGCTAGATAAATAGTCCAATCTACAGGAAAGCAATGATAAATATTTAGTGACAGAAATTTATAAAATATATTTATAATCAATAATTAAAGAAATACAAGCTAGGCAATGTGGTATACATCTGTAATCCCAGCTACTCAGAAGGTTGAGGCAGGAGGATACAAGTTTAAGGCCATCTTGGACAACTTAATGAGGCTCTGCCTCAAAAATAAAAAGGGCTGGGGAGGTAGTTCAGTGGTAGTGCACTTGCCTAGCATACGTGAGGCTCTGGGTTTGGTCCCTGTATGCCTCCCACCAAAAAAAAAAGAAAAAAGTAAAAAAAAAAGCAAATTAAAGCAATGATAACATTTCTCATCAAATTAGCAATTATTTTCTTCAATTAGAATGCTTAGTGTATGTAATCTGATAGAGAAACAGACAACCTCACACACCTTCATCATTCATCAGTTTGCTGGGTTGCTATTTGTCAGGCACACACTACATGCTGGGCACAGTCGGGGGCTGAAAGGCGTGTTGTTGCTATGAACAGGAAGCCTTAAGAATGCTCGTGGTAGCTACGCAAAAGAAAGTTGCACTTCAGCACTAACTCAGGCACTGAGCATCAGTGGGCTGTAGACCCACTCACGTGAGTCCAAATTCAGAGTCATGTGTTGGCTCGAGTGAAAAGCTTTGCTAGTCTGCTGTTTGTCTCCTTGGGGATGGCAGTCTCTAGCCTGTCGCATCAGCATGAGCAGTAGTAAAACCACAGCTGTAAAAGACCAGTTCTGGTGTAAGTACCCAGGCTGAGTCAGGGCCTGTGGAATAGGAATGTTTACCAGGACTTATTTATCACTGAGAGAAAATCTGCCAACTTCTCTAAAGATTTAAGAGCCCTCTAGTACATGCTGTTGCATTCAGCTTCTGTCGTTTCACTCAGAAAATTATTTCAGAAGCGTACTGGAAAGGGTCTTTAATGATATAGCCAGGTACTAGTGAAAGAATATTTCATGAACACTGCATGTGATATGTGACATAATCTTTACAAGGCAGGCTACCTGGAAGGAATAAATTCTATAGCAAGGGATTAAGGCAATTCTAATCTTCCTCTATGTTTTCTTAATAATAATAAGTTGCTGTTGTAATTGAAAATTAGTTACACTTAATTACAAAGTGTATGTAATATAATCAATATTATATAATTAATTATAATAACATACTGCCAAGGGTACTTGTCAGGCAAAAAAGGCTATCATTGTACATTTTATACATGATCGAATTATCACATTGTACTACACAAATATTTACAATTAAAATAATAATTTAAAAAAGACTATTGAAAAGAGTGATACAGACTTGTCAAAAAAATTCAACCTTCTTCAACAAACCAGAGGGCTCCTGTCTTGTTCACCTTTGTTTTCCTAACATACTGCTGGCATCTGATCATTGATCAATCAGTCCTTGAGAAAATATGCATATGTTTGGTTAACACCCACTACCAAGCATTATTTATAAGTAATATCTGCTATCTGTTCTCAAAATCATTCTGTAAGGCAGGAAAAATGATTACCATTATTTTACCCAAAGAAATTGAACTTTGCTAAGGTCACACAATTAAAAGGTAGAGCTGGGACTTGAACTCAGAGCTGACCACTTCCAAACTCATTATTTCTTTGGTGATCAAAGCAAAAAGTAAGGAGGAAATCAACAGGGAACAGGAGAGAACTAGGAGACAGGGGTCTCTTCCAAGGGCATGAGATGGGTGATGGGCAATGCAAAATTCAGAGTGGGACATACTGTATCAGAGAGGAAAATGAAGGATGTGAGCCAGTGTCTAGGGAAAGACTAGCTCAGCTTTTTCTTGATTGAATTTGAACAAATACCAGGTTGCATCACTGGCAGTTTGGAGGGTTTTTTTGTGTGTTTTGTTTTGTTTTGTTTTGATACAGAGTCTCATTGTGTAGTTCAGGCTGACCTTGAACTCACTATGTAGCTCAGAGTAGTCCTAGACTCACAGCAATCCTCCTGCCTCAGCCTCCCAAGTGCTGGGATTAAAAGCATGCACCACCAGGCCTGGCCAGTTTGGACTACTGACTGGTGTGAAGATTTAAAAACCAAGCTGGAGATATAGTGTACATGTCCAGCACATATACAGGATGTGATAGTTAACTGATTGGGTTAACTCGAGTAAGAAATGCCCGCTAAACTGGATCAGCATAGTTCTGGATGTGGTCGAAGGTTACTGAAAACAGAAGACCCGCCCAGGGTGTAAGAGACACCAACCAATAGGCTTGCTGCTTAAATGGAATAAAAGGGAACTGAAGGAGGAGGTCTTGCTTCTGTTTCTTCGGAGGAGCTTGTCTTTACCTTCTTCACCTTGGACATTGTCTCCCAGTTTCCAGTGAGCTCCAAGCTTTCAACTTGATCTTTCAGATTTCCAGTGCACAGACAGTCCTTTCATGCTTTTCCACACCTGACTCTTGCCAATCTTGTAAATTCTTATATATTTGTATATCTTGCATTAAATCTGTTGTCTAGTAGGCACTGACTGATACATAGGCTCAGAGGTCTACGGATGAGTAGACCGGAAGGATGGCTGGGAAAGAAGCAGCTCATGCTTGTTTAGAGTGCACCAGATTACTGCCAGCGAGTGTGCTAAGCACTCTGGGTTACTGCAGAGACGTTTTGGGGGTGCTTGTCCAATCACACTTCCTTCTTTTGAATCTGTTCACCATCCCTCCTGAAGTCACATGCTCAGGCAGCCACATGTGTCCCATAACCTCATCATCATACCCACAGGTGATGACCCCAAGGGTTCACAGGGACTCTCAACCCAGGGCAATTGGACTCTGTTTTCCTATAAAACAGCTTAGAGCTCTGAGAGTTAGTAAACACCAGACAGCCTTAGAATCAGGTCACAGAGTGTTGAGGCCATATCAGGCCATGAGTGGCCAGGTGCAAGCACAAGCAGCCTAGTCATCAGAGGAAAATCACAACCGCATGGAGAGATGGTGCTAAGGACTGGGGTCCTCCTGGGGAACAGGAAACAACCCATCTCTTACGCATTCATCCTCTCCTCACTGCTCACCACACCACCCACTGTAACTTTACAATAGGGCCCCCTTTCCTTAAGCTGGCTGGGGAGAGTTTCTAATTCTTGCAACCAAGAATTAGAAACTAACTAACATGTGAAACTAACATGTGAACAACACATCTGAAATATAAAGGTCCTAGGGCAGCATTTGACTCATTACTGGTAACTAAAAAAATGCAGGTATTATTGTCTCTTTTGCTTCTCAAAGGCACTTGATAAGACAGAAGGCATTGTTATATCCACTGTAGAAATGAGGAAACTGAGTCCTTGACACATTCAACAAATACTGGCTGAGTTCCAGTCGTAAGAATACAGGAAAGACACGACAGCACACACAAAATAATGAATGAGAAAACAAGCAGAGATAAAGTGCCACAATGAAAGTAACACAAATTGATCTACTACAACTTCTAGAGACAAGAGAAAGGGCCTGCAAGAAGGTGACAGTTGACCAGAACCTAAATGACAAGAAGAAACAGGCCATGTACAAATCTTTGAGAAGAGAGCTCAGCAAGATAACAGAAAGACTTTTGGGCAGGACTGGGTTTGGTGCAGCCTAGGAGCAACCCAGGGGGGTCAAGCGGGCAAGCAAGTGCAAGTCCCCAAGGGGTTGTAAGTCAGCCGAGGCACTGGGCTTCAGTTCCAAACACAGAGGGACCCATTGGAAGGATTTCAGGGTGCTGTAGGAAATAGTCCTCCAAACTCATCTCCATCCTAATTCTCAAAACCTGTGACTGTGTTACCTTGTATAGTGAAAGGGATTTTGCAGATGTTATACTATGAATCTTGAGTGCTCACTTCGGCAGCACCTGCACTAAAATTGGAAGGATATGGATCTAGAGATGGCAAGACTGTTCGAGATCATCCAGGTGAGCCCAGTGTCAAAACAAGAGTTCTTGTAAGAGGGAGGCAAGAGGTTGGGAGCCACAGAGAATGAGATGATAATGGAAGTGGAGTTCTGAGCATGTAAGGAAGGGGCTGTGAGCCAAGGAACACAGGCAGCTTCTAGAGGTTGGTAAAACAGGTAGGCATCTGGAAGGAAATGCAGTCCCCCAAACCCATTTCTGACTTCTGGCTTCTAGAACGGAACAGAATAAATTTAAACTGTTTTAAATCACTAAGTTTATGATGATTTACCACAGCAGCAATAGGAATCTAACACAAGTGCTATAGCCTGATTTATATTTCTAAAGTATCACTCTGGCTGCTGTGGACTGAGTGGGAAAAAAGGGAGCCTTAGACTCAGCAAGGAGTATGGGCCTTCTCCTAGGAGGAGCTGGCAGTGTCTAGACCTCAGCCATGGTAGAGGACAGCAGCCACGTGCATAGATCCATCATGGAAGTAGAAGTGGAATAAGAAGAGACGGTGCCCAAACCGCCATCTACTTGTGGGTCTCATCTGAGCAGCTGGGTGACTGCAGGTGGCACTGCCTGAGAAGGGAGGCAAGAGGGAGAAGGGATTTAGAGAGAGCAACACCACCCAGCTAGCAAGTGGCAGACATGGGACTAGAACTTGGATGTCCTGATTCTCAGGCCCGGTATGTTTGGACCTGTGAGAATGATTTCATTAAGGAAAAGAGTTTGGGAGTTTGCTGGTTAACACTTCATTACCACTTGTTGTAGTAACCAAGATTCTCTTGAGAAACAGACCAACAGGCTGTGTTGTGTGTGTTCATCCATGAGATAGACAGATAGATGGGGTCACAAATTTTAGTGGCTTAAAACCACACAGATATATTGACCTATAGTTCTAGAGGCCAGAAGTCTAAGATAGGTGGTTGGATTGCAATGTTTTCCCAGAGGTGCTGAGGAAAGTCTGTCTTCTACATCCTAGAGGCTCTGGTTCTCTCTTTGACCCCTCCCCATTGCTCTCTCTTCGTTAGTCTCTATCTCCGTTTCTGACATCTCAGCATTTTCAAGGTAGGCCAGCAGGTTGGAGGCCCAGGGTAGTGCTGGTCTACCAGCTCAAGTCCACGGGTGGTCTGCCAGCAGAATTCCCTCTTGCTGGGGGAGGGCAGTCTTTTTTCTCTTAAGGCTTTTGCCTGATTGAGCAAGGCCTACCCTCCTTATGGAGAGTTATCTATTTTACTCAGTTATCTAGTTTACTGAGTTATCAAAATAGATAACTCTCAAGAGTTATCTATTTTACTATAAAGAGTTATCTATTTACTCAGACTCTGAGTAAAATACTGACTTAAATGTTAATCTCATCTAAAAATACTCTCAGAGAAATATCTAAAATAATGTTTTAACCATGGCCTCCCCCAGCAAAGTTTTATGTGGCACATAAAATCAGCCACCATACTTAATGTTCTTAATAGCAGGCTGTGTGTGTGTGTGTGTGTGTGTGTGTAGTCTGTATTAGTTCACAGTTAAAAGAGAAAGGTAGAGGGCCAAGATTCACAGTGTGCTTATCCACAGCTAAGGGCTGGGAGGCGATACAGAAAAGGAATAGGAACCAGGACTGTGGAGGGAAGTGGTCCAAGGAGGATCCATGAAGTAGTGTGGGGACCCTCACAACGGATCACAGAGTGGGTACTGAGGCCTGTGAGAGGAAGAAACTCTTCTGCTCTCAGGCAGTGGCAACTAGTGTCTAGCAGGGGAGCCTGTGAGTAAATGCTGACCAAGCAGGGTAAGGTAACACAGAAAGGAGGCTGTAATGCCAAGTAGTTGGGGATCCTCTCAGCGGGAGAAGCCAGGAGAAGACCTTCTAACAAGCCGTGCTCAAACTGGGCCAGGTGGGAAGGAAAGGGCAGCCCATATGAAGAGCTGTGGGAAAAGGAAGCCAGGAGATCTGTGTAGTCCCTAAAGTGAAAAAGAGCTGAGAATTATCAAAGAATCAAAGGAAACCCAGTAGGCTGAGGGAAAAGAGAGAGAGAGAGACAGAGACAGAGACACAAAGAGACAGAGACAGAGAGGTAGAAAGAAAGACAGAAAGAGACAGAAAAAGACACAGAGAGAGGTGTTACATGAAGCTGAAGGGATATGGCCTTATAAGGGATGGTGTTTGGATTGGATTCTAAGTGGAATGGAAAATCACTGGAAAGTTTGGGCAGGATGATGGGATCTGCTTTGATTTTCAGAGTTGGCTCTGGCTATCATGTGTGCCTGCATTGAGGGGCAGTGGCCACAGGGGATGGGGGGGTGCTATGCAGGTAAGCAGCCAAGATGGCTGGAAGCAGAAGCAGTGGGAAGGGAGGTTGAGGAAAGGGGCTGGAGGTAGAGTCACCAATCGGAGCCCGCCAGTAGAGGAGCCTCGGGAGACAAGGAAGGGAGAAGGAAAACCCACCCCGTTTCCTGTTCTATCAGGTTCTCCGCTGGTTACCAAGAGAGGAAAACTGGGGAGAAAGAAGTTCTATATTGGGATCAGGAGTTCAGTTTTAGGGCTAGGGTGTAGCTCAGTGTTAAAGCACTTGGATAGCATGTGTGAGTTCTCAGGTTCCATGTCCAGTACTGCAGAAAAGAAAAGAGAGAGAGAGAGAGAGAGAGAGAGAGAGAGAGAGAGAGAGAGAGAGAAAAGAAGCTTAGTGTTAGGGCAGGAAATTGGCAGGCTCACTTTGGGCCATCTCAGCTGTCTTAATTGTGACTAGGAGTGAGTGAGGAGGCAGTGGCCTTCGTGGCTGGTGGGGTCACAGCAGGGAAGTCTGCAGACTTCCTGGAATAATAGCTTTTCTGAGATTAACAGTCATGATCACAGAATTCTTCAAAAACCCTCAGCGCTAAGAGTTCTACCTTCCCCCAGGTAACTCATGTACACCTTACCTGATCTAAACTAATTGTAGTGGCATCCTGTCTGCTTTTGGTTCATTGGGGGTATGTCATCTCATAACTCTTAAAAAGAGACAGCTAGCTGGACATGGTAGTATGTGCCTGTAGTCCCAGCTACTTAGGAGGCTGAGGCACAAGGATTGTTTGATCATAGGAGTTTGAGACCAGATTGGACAGCATAGTGAAACCCCATGGTAAGAGGTAGAGTAAAAAAAGCAGCAGAGAGGGAGAGAGAAAGTTGTCAATGAACTCAGTAGGTGAAGATATGTGGCACCTGGAGCTACTGCCACCATCTGTGCTTGTGAAAGCAGTAGTTGACAAACTGCAGATGACCGAATGAAAATATAAGAAAGAAACTGATTATTGTTATTTTGTGATGCTGGACATCAAACTCAGGACTTCACCTATAATAAGCAAGCACTCTACTACTGAGCTATACCCCCAACTGAGAATCTGATTCTTAATGGGATAATTGAGCTTCCAGATCATTCCTACATTAGCCCTTTTTTGACACATGAGATAATAAATCTCTATTGCTTAAGCTATTTTGAGTTGGTCTTCTTTTGCTTGTAACTGAAAGTAACATTGATACTGTGACAATGCAGGTAGTAAACAGTCCTTGCCTGATAAAAGATGACACAGAGTATGAGGAAATTTTTCAATCTCTAGAAGCTACTATTGTGGTCCAAGTCCCCTGGCTTTTGATCTTCTAAGAATGATGATCTAGGCTTAGGTGAGTCATGACAGTAATTTGAGACACCATCTGAGCATGTCCATAGGACTACAAAAGTTATAGCCCTGGCTGGGGGTTGGAGGGTTCAGTTCACAAAATATAGATTAACTATGTCCTTGGAGCTGACATCTTGATGATAAATCAGACCCAGTTCCTGCCCTTCAGAAACTTCTAGTACAACAGAAGAAACATGCACAGGCTAACGAAGACGTGGTCTGTAGAAAGTCCATAGGCTGACTTGCAAGGTGGCCAGATAAAACTTCACGTAGGTGTTTTAAAGGGTTATAAGAGAAAGGTCAGGGAAGAGGACATTGCTAGGCGGAATTAACACTATGTACAAACTCAGGGCAGCACAACTTCATGGGTAAACTATAAATTGCTTGGAATATCCTGTACTTTCTAGGTTGTGCATCTCTGTGGACTTTACTGGATGCCTTGAAGGTTCAGCATTCCATATTCAAGAAAAAGTTGCTGGAGGAGGAAAAAAAAAGAAAAAAAACCACCAAAATGGTTGCAAAATTAGGTAACAGAATAAATACGCAAAGCACAGTGTTTGGCATATATTAGATGCACAAGCAATGCTCTTTATTATCCACCCATTACAGTCACATGGTTCTAATTCCCTAGCTGCGTGGACCCAGGTGGCTTTCTTCCCTTTTTCACTCATTCCTCAGCCTAGTAGCGAGGCCCCTCATCTCCCACAGACTTTTCCTCAGGCAGGAAACCCGAGCCCACTGCCTGGCCCAAGACACTTCTAGGGCAGCGTGGTTTGTGTTATTTCTTCTCTCTCTTTCTCTTTTTTCCCTAAATGCAACAAAATAAAACCAAACAAAAGCCCAGTGCCTGGCGTGGCTTGTCAGGGAGTTATGCAAGTGTGTACAAAAAATAAAATAAAATAAAATAAACACTGAGTTTTCGGCATTTGGGCTGTTTGATTAGGCACAGAGCGGAGCCAAGGGATGTAGACACAGAGAAGGCTCAGGGCAGAGCGCAGAGGGCGGGGCTGGAGGGGGCTGCTGGAGCAACTGGGAAATGGCTATTGCCTCCTGCAAACCTGGCAAGGCTTGCTGCATGAGCCCCACTGTGCATTTGGGATCCAGGGACTCCACTTTTTCTCGCTATCTACTGTCCTGTTTCCTGACCATCAGACACGCCCGAGACCATTCCACCCATTCCCCTGTCACTGTAAAGGACCCTGTGCCCTGGGCTCAATAGTCAGGGATCTCCCCTCCCCTCCAAAGGAGACTGCACAGCCTGTCTTGATTTCTCACCCCCCCACACACCCCCACAATCAGCCCGGCTCTTCTGCTCCAGTTTAACAGCCACCAGCTACAGTTGTAGCTCATCTTCCTTCATCCATTCTGAAGTGAGGCAGGAACACAGCTGTTTGTCACTGGGGGGAGCCAGTCTCCCTCCTCCTTCTCCAGGCTTGACTTCCCAGCATCATCTGGGTCACTGCAGGTGTCTGCAGCCCTTCAATCCTCATTTCCAAACATTTATGAACTTCCTACCACTAACCAGGCATTTATACCCTTCATTTCGATGAACCCTCAAAACAGAAGCCGGAGGCCCAGAGAAGTTAAGTAACTCTGGCGTGTCCGCACAGCTGCTAAGTGACAGTGTCGGGATTTGCCTATAGATTATATCTGTTATCTCCTTCAAGGTTATGTGTCCTTACCTGGGTGCCCAGGATCTTATTACCTTGCTATTTCTTCTAAACTGGGAAGATGCTCTGAAAATCTGACCCTGAAGGGGAAGGAGAGCGTAGTCAGCGCCGCAAAGCTCCGTTGAGTCTACTCCTTGTAACGCTCCGCGTTCCCGATGAGGGAAACATGTTGGGCGAGGGTCCTGGGTCCTGTTCAGACCTCGAGATGCAGCGTTTGTGCAGGTTCGTTGGCTGCTTGAGACTCCCCGAGGGCCTGCGCCGGGGTCCAGGGAACTTGTCCCTCTGCCAGCCTCTCGCTCCGGGAGCAGCCCGACAGCTCCGGGCAGGGGCGCGCGGGAGGGGGCTGCGGACTCCCGGGCCCTGCGCTCCAGTCCGTTTTTTCTTGTGGATCCCAGGAAGGGGGGCCGGCTGGGGGTGGGACCGCGAAGGGGGGATTCCCTCCCGCGTGCTAGCGCGGACTGGCCCCTCTCCCGGCTGGGCGCTCCGGGCGGCCGAGCGGAGGCGCGGCGGAGACACGAGCCCGGAGCGGCGAGCCGGAGTGGGGCTGTGGTCCCGGGCCCTGCGGACATCGAGGGCCCCTGAGAGCTGTCCCCAGGGACCGATGCGCCGGGTGGGGCGCTGCCCCCCAGGGCGAGGGCGAAGGCGAGGGCGAGAGCTGCCCGCAGATTGAGCAACTTGGGAACAGGCAGGCGGAGCGCGGGCGAGCCGGGAGCCCAGGACGGTCCCGCGGCCGGCCTCGCCTTCCCCTCCCGGGCCTCACCCGCCGGCTGGCAGCGCGAGGTGAGTCCCCTCTCTGCTGCCCGGTCCTTGGCCCCGGTGCCCCCAGCCCTGGGACGCAGGCGCCGCTGGTCCTCCCATCGGGGTTTGGCCGAGCTGGGTTAGGGGGAGATAGGTTGGGGAGCCCGACTTTCACCCAGTTTAGAGAGCACCTCCTAGATGCCCTCCTCCAAGCATCCTTCAGGCCAAGCGAACGGCCCCTTCCTTTGCTGCTTCGGTCCCCCTTTACCCCTAAGCCCCGAGGCTCGCTCGTACCCCAGGTCGCCGGCCCTATCAGACACCCCTTTAGTGCAGACACTAGTCCTCTCTGCTCTCACTGCCTCCAACACCTTGCCCTGAACCCCTGAGCCCTGGGGCCCCTCTGTCCCGCAGCCCGGGCCGGGGTCCGACGTGGCAGGCAGCATGCGCAGCGTGGCGCGCGACTCCCAGGCCGGTGGGTCGGTCTCAGAGCGGCGGACTGCACGGCCGGGTTGGGGGCGGTGTGGCCCGGCGTTGGAGAACAGCGCGGATGGAGTCGGGGTGCGGCTGCTGGGAGGCAGGGGTTTCTGGGAAACTGGCCTCGCGGCCTCAGAGGGCTATCTTGGACCTTGGGGTGGGGGCGGATTGACTTCAGGGCCGGCTCATCTTGGGCACCTGTCCTGGCGTCCCCAGGTCTTGAGGAGGGAAGAGGAATGTGAGCCCTGGGGCGGTGATGGAAGGGTGCACATGAGCCTTTTGGCACTGCCTCGGGTTTAGGGACCGGCTCCAGCACCCGGCCCCCGGCTCCACAGAGCTGATCCCGAGGTCCATAGGTCAGCCGGGCACCTACTTGGTCTCGCCCCAGCCCCGCGATTCCCCTGGCCCCGCAGGCAGCCTGTTCTGCGAGCTCTGTTCTCCAGCCCATAGCGCGTCCGCGGATCGCTAATGAGAAATTATCTGGATGGTTTACATTTTTGGGTCTGTGTGCGGCCCAGGATAGAGTCCCGATTTATCCTGATAGTGGTAAAGGCAAGAAGGTTAAAGATGTTCCACCTCTCTCTTAGGACTGAGCCTGCCGCTCGGCTCCACCCACTGCTGTGTCTCTCCCCACCCCCGCCCCAGTGTGGGGCTTCTCTCCCACCACCTTGCCCCTCTCTTTGGTCCCTTGCCAGCTCTGCCTCTGACCCCAGCCCCTTCACCTGTGAAGCTTCTGTCTTCAAGTCAAGCGATGATCCACACTCAGCTCCCTGTGCCAGGCCCTCCTGGCCTGGAACGACAGAGAACCTTGCTCTTTCCGGGCCATATTTCTACCTCCTGCCTCCAGTTGTGGTGGAGTAAATGTGGCGTAGCACGGGGCAGGTGATAAAGGCACCTTGGAGCAGTGGTCCAAAGCAATACTGAGCCATTGTTTTTGCCTGTCTACAATCAGCTGGATTGAGTAGTTGTGTTCCCTTTAGATAGGGTGTTTGTCCTGCCATCTGCCCGTTCCAGCTCCAGCTTGGCTCATATTGGCCGCTTGTACCCCTGAGATGGATGTTCCTTTGCAACTCTGATTCTCCCCCCACCCCCCAAACAAGTGCTGGAAACTATTATCATCCCAGAGGTGAGGGAAGCCAGTGTCACTTGCTCCAGTGAAATTCGCAACTGGATCTTCCTCTCCATTTTCCAGCTGTGATCGTGGTTCCCTGGTGATTCAAGTGGGAATGGGACAGGGCCAGGGACTGTATGATTGTGGCAGGGACCAGGCTGAAAGCTGGAGCCTGGGGATGCTGGGGCTTGCATTTGCTGAGGACTCACCCTCATCCCAGGCATTATGCCGGCGGGCACAAAGAGTACAGAGACCTTCTCTGCCTCAAGGACCCTAGAGAAATTAATCACACAGTGACACCAGTCTTACAGACCCGGATTTAATTTCAAGTTTGGCTGATGCCGTGTTTGTGAAGGACTGATGGAATGGATCTGCCAGGGGTCTGCTACCTCATCCTGACAGATGCTGCTGCAGTTAGAGGTAAATCCTGTCACTCTTGTGCCAAGGAAATTGACCACAAAGATAAATGCATACATGGAAATTGCGTGCTAGTGCTCAGTGTTAAGTTGGTATCCACATGATATGGGAAATGGTATGTTGCTTTTTAAGTGGCCATAGGAATGCAGACAGAAAGACTTGGTCATACAAAATACCACAGATATATTATTTACAGCTCATTCAGCTGTATATGAGCACCAATCGGAACAGATTCACATAACATCTCATTTAAGCTATAAAGAATCAGCTCTCTTGCAGGTAGGGAAACATCAGACCAACTAAGCTGCTAACCCAGGGTAACACAGCTGGCAAGGAGCAGAGCCAGCCGTTGAAGTCAGGCAGTCTGATTCTGACGTTTGTGCTGGTGACCACCGTGTTATACATTCAGCCTCTGAGACAATGTACTGGGGGGTTGAAGACCCCAGTGTCGTAAACTCAGCTGAACCTCAGTAATCTGTGGGTGGTGAAAGAGCGTTGTGGGGGCTGGGAGGATGGGAAAGCTTCGGCAGGTCATGCAAGGAGTACTGGAGAGGCACGCAGGGCTTGGCACCGACAGGGCATTTGGGGGTGGCTGGGGGCATCTCTGCTAGCTGCAGCCATAGCACCAGGTGGGACCCATCAGCCTCGTGTAAACACTTCTCACGGGCAGCTTAACCACTTGAGTGTGTCTGGCCTTCAAAGCTGGTGGGAGAGGCTGAGGGAGGGAGGGAAGGAGGGAGGCACATAACTCCCTGGGGGGATAATGATTTATCTCCCATGCAGGTGGACTCCACTGGGGCCTCGTGGAGGGGTGAGGGGGTGAGCTGGGCACTTGGGAGCTGAGGGGGAGAAGAGTATGATGGGAGCGGAGGAGTACCTCCAGCTAGCATCTCAGCTTTCCCATTAGGAACCAAAACGCAGCTGACACACTCCATGAGCCCGTGAAATAATCATTCCTATCCCCATTTGCTAGATGAAGAGACTGAGGTGCAGGGAGGCTGGATGACCTGTTCAAAGGCCACTAACTGGCAGACAGGCAAGCAGTGCTTCCCTAAGTCCATCACCATTCCTGGGGTATGGGCCAAATGCTTACTATTTTCACAGGCCGCTGGGCAGGCAAGTGTGGGCAGGCTTCTTTTGAGGGTGGGCATCCTGGGAGTGCCACAGGGTAAACGTGTGACCCCCTGAGTTCGGAGCAGAGCTCCTGTCCTGGCTCCAGGTGGGGCTCTGAAGCTCAAGCATCCAACTTCCCAGACACATCTCTCCAGGGAGGGGCCGGCCCCTCTGCTCCCATCACCCCAGCCACTGGGTCCCGAGCCCTGGCTTTCACGGGGCTGAGGGATTATCGCCATTCTCTGTGTCTCTGGCCAGGGCGGGCATTGCTGCCTCTTTTATCCACTCACAAAGGCCAGGCCCGCCAGGCCTGCTGTGTCAGAGTTTCTGTGCCTGGGGTGGGGGGGTGGGAGTTACTTCCTTTCCTCCCGTCAAGCGCAGAGGGCCATGCAGAGTCTGCCAGCTTGCTGGGGGGCCACTCTTTAGCTCCGCAACAAGTGAAGAACACATGGATGACTCAGCACTGGGAAGAGAAGGCTGACCAAAAGAGCTCTTCTTCAAATGACAGGCTATCACTGCAGCATGAGGTTTGTAGGGTAGACTTAAAGAAGGACTGCCAGTGTGAGCTGGTCAATATTAGTCAGGGTGGGGCCAGCTGCCTCCCATTATTGATAAATCACCAGCAGTTCATAAGTCTGGCTCGAGTGTTCACTATATTCCAGGGACTCGGATAGCTGGCTCCGATGTCAGGGTAGAGAATTCTGTGGGTGAGGAACAGGAGCTAATTTCTTCTCCAGGGATACCAGGTGGGTTATTTGTAGTGTCTGGTCATTCTGGGCTCTCATAGACTGAGTAGAGAAACCCAGGGGAAGGTTTGAAGCATGGATTGGGGGCCCCAGGCTACCACAGAATTAATCCTTCTCTCTCTTTCCTTTACAGGTTGGTTTTTGGGGCAGTCTGTTGCAGTGACGAAGATCTCCCATGTGACACTCAGAGGAAGCTTTGAGGAACTCTGCCTTTGAGGACCTTGGTCTGGGCCGATGGAGCACTGGGCTCCCCACACCCTCCCTGTCCACGGTTGAGATTTTGGTGGATTTGGGCTGTGGCCCAGGCCTGAATCTCCTGCTGCTGACCTAGCCTTAGAGGCACTAGCAAGAGCCCGGCACCACCCACTGCCCCCCAGGGACCACCCCTCCTGCTGGGGGCTGGAGCTGAAAAGTGACTATGCGGCTTGGGCTCTATGTGGTGGCCCTGGTTCTGAGCTGGACACACCTCACCACCAGCAGCAGAGGGGTCAAGGGGAAGAGGCAGAGGCGGAGTGAGTAATGGAGTGGCTGGGACCACCACTTGGCCTTGGCAGTGGGAGAGGGCCACCTGGGGAGCCTTGCGTAGTATCATTCTGTGATGACCATCACAGACTTCTGCTTTGTCTACTACAGCTTTGTAGATTTTGCAGTAGGTTGTTCTGACTGTGGAGTATTCAGTTAGTGAATTGATTTGTCGAGATTATCTACTTTGTACATTACTCACTCTGTCTATTTTCCCCTTTGTAAACTGCTTTCTGGATTAACCCCCCTCTTTTGAGGATCTAGTTTGTGGATTATGCCCTTTGACATATCATCAGCTTTGTGTGGTATCCATGGCAGTGCTTTTGGGAGGGGTCCCCACCCTAGTATCCTTGGTTCCCTCCTCACTGGCTCCCGGGTGCAGGGCTCCTTTGAGAGCTGAAGTGTGGTCCCTCTGGACCAGGAGCTCTGCACATGAGGGTGATGAGCAACAGGGCTTCCCCTGCCTAGATCTTGGGCAGGAATAGTGGCACAGGGATGGTATAAAATGCTCCCATCCCGTGGCTTTTAAACAGGCCCGGTGGGATTTGGGGAACCACAGTAGCGGGTGATGGGGAGGCAGGCAGGCTGCACACCTGGGTAGCTTTGTTTTCTCTGCTTTCAGTAGGGAGCCTCCACAGGAGGTACCGCTGGGAGAAAGAAGTCTCAGTTTCAAAAGAAAAACAAATTCTATCACTGTAGACATGAAGAAAGGGGGAGAAACAGGCCTGAGGACACAGAGTTGGAACTCAGGTCTCCTGATGCCTGTGAACCCTGTTTTTTCTTTTCTTTTCTTTCTTCTTCTTTTTTTTTAATCAGGAATCAAACTCACAACTTCATGCGTGCCAGGTAGGCACTGTGCCACTGAGCTGTAGCCCAGTCCTCGTTTTCTCAAAAACATAGCTTGATGTATTTCAAGATTAACCCACCAGACTCCCCTCCCCAAGCACACAGTAGGCATTCCTTACCTTTTGCTTAATAGCTCCGGTGATGGAGTCTATATAATGGGAGTAGCCACTGTGTGCCAGTAACCCTGTTAGGGGTTGGGAAGGGGCCTCTGGACTCACAAAGATGCCTTTTAACATTCCCCATTCCCAGCGTTCCCATAATGGGAACTGTCATATGCGCAAATGGGAAGTCCCTCTGAAGTCTCACCAGCTCCCTCCTACTTCACATTTCCTTCAAGCAGATGCCCCTGAAAAGGTTGACAGGCATTGCATACCCAAGACCAGAACTCAGCACAGGAGAGAAGCCCAGAGAACTGATGAAACTGAAAATCCTGAGCTTAACAATTACTTCGGTTTAATCAGCAGTGAGGCCTTGATTTTCCTCCCTTCTCCTCTGTTGTGGCGAGTATTTCAGCTAGATGTTGTTTAGTGCTTTGTAATCAATCTCTTCTATTTCCAAAGTGAGAGAGAGAAAGAAATAGGGGAGGGGAGGAGAAAGCTAGAGAGGGGGAGAAAGGGGAGAGAGAGGGAGAGAGAGTCACCACACTCATGACCTGCACAGGTGATTTACACGTGTAGGACAACACACCCACCTGAACCAGGGGCCATAAGACCCGGTTAAAGTCTGCTGAACTAGAGAAGAGAATTTCTAAGTGGTACCTGTAAGGAGCTGCTTTCAGCAGTGGCCAATCCAGCAGAAATTTTGCTTGCTCACTCTTGATACAGCCCCCTCTAGGCAGCCTCTGCAGCATGTAAAGTGCTGTCATTGCCGAGTGGTGTGAGTAACCAGCCTTGATGGTTACAGTCAAGGACAGGGGAGAGGTGGAGACAGACTTGGGCAGAGTTAGGGTCCAGAATGGACAGAGGCTCAGGGAGGCAAAACAGTGTCTGCCAATAGGCAATCTTTTTTACTTAATATCCATAAATCCACAGTCATTGGCCAGACATGGTGGTGCACACCTGTAATCCCAGTGCTCAGGAGGATGAGGCAGGAGAATCGCCGTGAGTTTGAGGCCAGCCTGGGCTACATAGTGAGTTCAAGTCCAGACTAGATTACATAATGAGACCTTGTCTCAAAAAAACAAAACAGAACAACAGCAACAACAAAAAACACACACTCATCAAGCTGAAATGTAATTTTTACAGGAATACAGTAAGACTTACATGAGGTAATGGATCTATGTTTGTTTGTTTGTCTGAAGTGCTGGGTATGGAACCGTCACACATGCTAGGCAAATGCACTTTGCCACATCCCCAGTGCAAGATATGTATTTTTAACAACCTGTGTAAAGCATCAAGCTCTGTGTAGACTTCAGGATGCAAATTCCGGTTAAATAACCACTGTGTGGACTGTTTCACCTGAGGATTTTAGGGGAAGCAGGGAAGTGAGAAGGAGTCCGAAACTCCGTGTGTAGCCTCGTGTGTGGCCTCTCACAGTGTGGAAGAGCACTGGGCATGTTGGGGCCTCAAAGCTCAGCTTGCTGTGTGACATCCGTTGACTGTAGGTCAGGGGGGCCCACAATTCTGACCCTCAACTCTACCACTTTTGGACTCAGAAATGTGAGCAGTGAACTCCCCAAGAAAAGAGAAAAGCTGAGCAGGGCACTTAACTCTGGCTATGAATTATGAAGACTTAGCGAGGCTTCTCTTTATCCTCCACTTCTGGGGGACCCCAACCTGAGCCCCTCTTCCTGTACCTCACTTCTTCACTCCTTCTGAACCTCATCCTGAACCCTCACACTCCCCATCCCTTGCACTGAATATTCCCTTACTGGGAATCCTCGCCCTCACATAGTCCCCCATTCTTTCCTTGAGCCCCAATGCCTCCAGATGCTAGGATGACCCCTTTTGCCCCTCCGACTGCCCCTTTTCCACCCGCAGCTGGCATGTCTCCTACAGTGACCCCCCTCACTGTCCCTTTCCTCCCCAAACCCCTGCACATTGCTTGGGTCACTTAGCAAACATCTACCACAGCCAGCACAGCCAGGCCCTGGGTTGCAAAGGCAAATCTTGAGGGTCCCTTGGTGTTGGGAGAGGCCACTCAATCAGTGTTATGAATGCTGCCACAAGAAGAAACCAGGAAGCTGGGAGAGCCCAGAGGAGCTGGGGGGAGGAATTGGTCACAGCTAGGAGTAGCTGGGAAATGACCCATAAATGGGATTCCAGGGAGCCCTAGAGTTTACCTGGACCAGCTCTGCTTCTATCTGGCTTTCCCACTGGGGATCTTTTGCATTGGCAAAAAGTGGTCTGCCATGAAAGCCGGATATCAGCAGCTACTAGGATGGAGCTTGTCAGGCTGACTGGGGCTAAGATAAGAGGCTGGGGACAGGACCTGCAGACCTGGACAGAAGTCAGATAGTGACACCCTTTTACAGTTAGCAGACCAAGGAGGCTGGGCTTGTTCTGAATTCAACTGTGGATGATAAGGAGCCATGCAGAAATTTCATTCTGAGGGCACATGGTCCAGCTGCAGTCAAGGGTTGGAGAGTATCTGGGGGACAGACAGGCAGGCTGGGCCCTGGAGAGAAAAGTGAGGGTCTCAGCTGAGTTAGAGTACTGGGTCTTCCCAGCGAGGGTAAACACAGGGCTTGCTGCATGTGCAGCTGGCCAGGAAGCCCCAGGGATGACACATCTCCCAAGAAAGGGCCTTCCTGACCCTTCCTCCGACTAGTCCCCAGGGTCCCACTCCCTGTTTTCCTTCCCACCAACTTAACTCCGTCTCTGGCATTGAGTTTAGTTCCTCCAAAGCTGGATTCCACCCCCACAGCCAAGGTCATCAGACCCTGGGTCCTGGACACCACTATCCATCCTCCACTAAACTTCACCCAACCCGCCCCAGCCCCACCCCATACTTTAGTAAGCACACTTGCCATCCTGTCCTTGAGCCTCTGGTCACACCCTCAGTCCTACAACAGGGCCCCCCCACACACACACTTTGGGGGCTTCACACTCCTTCCCTGGGTTCCCATTCAGAAATACAACAGTCTCAGCCCTCCAAAGTTCTTTCCAGTGGGAACAGAATATGTAGTAATAGATACTAACAATATGAGGTGATGTCTGCCATGATAGATTTCAGTACCACAGACATGGGAATTTGAGATATGCACCACCCAGACTTGCAAAGCAAGAGGTAAGGTCAAGAAAGACTCCCTGGAAGAGGTGACTTTAGTTCTGAGGCTTGAAGGAGGTAGTCAGGCTTAGGAGGAAGTAGGGTGTTGCAGTCAGAAGGACCAACTTAAGCAAAGGCACGGAGGTGTGGAATAGTATAATGTGTCCAGAGAAACAAAAGTATATACTACTTAGAAGTTGCACTGAGAGATGAGATGGGTGGGATTAGCTCATGAAAGCTTTTCAGGCCTGGCAAGGAGTTAGATCTTAATTCTGCAGGTGATAGGTGGCTATGGATGGATTTGAGGTAGGGCTGAGATACCATCCACCTTCTGTGTTAAGAGATCCCTGAAGATGATTGGGGAAACTGGAAGAAATAAAGATGGGTAGGGGGAAGCTGTGAGCCAGATTCCATTCCTCAGAGAGAGACCTATTGAGCATTGCAGCTGGGCAATGCCTCATCATAGCCACAGCAACTAGAAAGCGTTCTACAACTTGAAAGATTGTTGGAGATGGGAGGCAGGAGGGAGCTCGGGAGAGCATGGCTCTGCCTCATTTGCTCAGGAAGGAGGGAAGAGAAGCAGAGTGTGAGTGGGTGGGGAAGCTGAAACTGCAAGAAACTGTGTGTGTGTGTGTGTGTGTGTGTGAGAGAGAGAGAGAGAGAGAGAGAGAGAGAGAGAGAGAGAGAGAGGGAGGGAGAGAGAGAGAGAGAGATGAGGCCCTTTCCCCTCTCTGAGCAACTCTGGCCCTGCAGGGTCACCTTCCTGCAAGGCCCTGCTGAGCACAACTCCACCCTAATAAAGCAGCAAGAAGGATTTTGCTTAGCTGCCAGTGTAACCCTCCTTCCATGGTCTTTTTCCTCACCAGTACCATACAGCCCTGTCTTGTACTCCATGAAGACCCTAAGGTGTTCAGTGCCTCAAGCCCTTTGCACAGGCTTCTGCTGCTGGGAGCTATACCTCCCTGGAGCTTCAGTTAGGGTTCCAGGGAATGTTTGGGGCTGTTTCTCTGGAAGCATATTACATCCTCTGTGTTCGTCAGCTTTTCACTGCTATGACAAAATACCTGGGAAAAATAGCTTAGAGGAAGACAGATTTATCTTAGCCCACAGTTTCAAAGGTTTCAGTCCATGGCTGGCTGGCTCCATTACTTTTAGTCCTGTGGCAGGAACAGTGGGAGGGTTGGGGGGGGGAGGTGCTACTCATGGCACCCAGGAAGCAGAGAAGGAGTGAGAACCAGAGAGGAAAAGACTGGGGAACAAATATCCTCTGCAAGGTTATTCCCACTCTCTTTACCTAGCCCCCACCTCCCAGATTTACATTACCTTCCAGTAACGCCATGCAGTTATGACCTTGCTGGGCATAGTGGTGCATGGCTGTAATCCCAACACTTTGGGAGGCTGAAGCAAGAGGATCACCTGGGCAATTTGGCAAGATACTATCTCAAAATAAAAAATGTAAAAGAGGAATAGGAATGTAGCTCAATGGTAAAGCTGCCCTGGGTCTGGTGCCTGATACTGACCAAAAAAAACAAAAACAAAAACAACAACAACAACAAAAATATATATATATATATAAAACATACATATATATATATATATATATTTTTTTTAAATTCACTGATGAAGTTAGAGCCCTTATAGTCCCATCTTTTTCCAAAAGCCCATTAGCTAACATGATGACTCTTTTGGGGAGACCAGAAATTTTAGATAACCATAGCACCTTCTAGATCCACCTTCCTGGGACCCTCTCTCTAGTCAAGGCCATACTCCCATTGTTAAACCCCACCCGCTTTGCCGAAACCCCCATCCTGTATACCTCTGCTCTCCCTGTCTATCCATTTACCTCACCAGGCTGAGAACACCTCTGGCTTCAACCCCCTCAGTGTCCCTCTCCTCACTGAACTGAGCCCTGCCTGTCACTGAGCCCGAGCCCTGTGAACTTCCACAACCCCTGGGGTTCAAATTCCTCTGTCCCTTGTCTCTGGCTGCAGCCTCTTCCCCTCCTCCTGGCTGAGCCAAGCCCGCCCCCTGACCTTTGCATTGTGCCCCTCTGTCTCCGTGGGTCTCCACAGAACCATTCACTCTGCTTGAGCCCTGGAATCAGCTCTCCCCTCATCTGCTCTGTGCACGGTCTGAGATTCTGGCCTGGCTTTGTTGTTGCCTCCTCTTCTGCTTTCATCCCCTTTCGCTGACTCTATCCTTCTCAGTGTTACCCCATCAGCGACCAGTAGGGTCAAGTTGTAGAGATTTGCTTCAGGGCTCACTGGTGTTAGCTTCTTCCTTAAGATCTCTCCCTGTCCAACCCGGTTTCTGTCACCACTCCCTGCGTCTCCTCACACCTCTCCCAAGGTTTTTCCCAGCTCCTCTCCCAAGCTCCTCTTTCTCTGCTTCTCTGGAAGGCAGGTGCTGTCCCGGGTTCACTTTGGCCCTCTTGTCACCCCCTCTTCTCACGGCTTCTTCCCGAGGCTGCCTTTCCACTCTGAGAGGTTCAGCGACCGACTTCTCTCCTTCACAGCTGACTTCTTGCAAGAGACATCACTACTTCTCTGCTTCTTACCTCACTTCTCCTCCTCTACCTACTGCCCTCCACTCCTCACCCGCACTGTCCTACCGAGATCCTCATGCCCACCAGTGTCATCAGCAGCCTGTCTGTTGCTATGGAGTCTCGGCAGCATCCTGCATATTGACCCCTCCCTCTTCTCTTCAGCATATTCTTCTGGAAGAGTTCCAACTCTCGTGAGTTCCAGGTCTTTGTGTCAATTGCCTGATAGACCTCCCACAAGTGTCCCACAGGAACCTTACAGTCCCCATGTCTAATCCTAAGCTCTCATTGTCCCCACCCCCCCACCCCTTCCTCTGTTGCTGCTCCTGGGGGTCCCCTTCTCGGCAAAAGGCTGACAACCATTCTGTGACACAAGCCCAACATCTTCAAGGGAATTTAACTTGTGCTTCTGCTCATCCCTCGCCCAATGTCTGCTCATCTCCCAGCCTTGTGGATTCTACAGCCTGGATATCTACTCCTTTCCCTCCTCATGGTCCAGACTCCGCTCTTCTCCCCTGAAGTTGGAACCTAGGCATCTCCCTGCCTCTACCCTTGCTACTTCTGCCCTGCCCCCATTTTCTACTCTACAGAGTGGCTTTGCTGAGGGCGGGCCCATGTCTCCCGTCTGATTTCTCATTGTCTTTCGGATAATATCTGAGCACTGTTCCATAGTCCGAAACCCTTCCTGGTCTGGCTCCTGCTTCTTCATCCAGCTTCTCGTCTGAATACTCCACTGCATTGCTGTGCTGAACTCATTTCGGACCCTGAATGTGCCACCCTGTCCCTGGTAGCGCTCAAGGAAAATGTACAATGCTGTCTAGGTGGGTGGTGGATGATAGGATTCTGAGGAGGCCTTTTGCAAGCCTCTTCTTCACAAAGGTGAGAAGTAAGGAATAACTAAGACAACAAAGCTATGGAAGGCTGCCATTGGGACACCCAGATCACCAGTCACCAAGGGTCACTTTAGTTACTAAAGAAACTAAGGCAGAGACCCAGAAGGAGTGTTCATTTTAACAGTGAATTAACTAAACATAGTAATAGACAAATTCATAGCTTCAAGTGGATTTGCTAATTTGTACTACAGCTGAATAAAAGGCTCAGAGTAGAAAAATAATCCTAAAGACTCTTTCATAACTGCAGTACAGCATTTGGAGTATTTCCTCATGCAGTGACTAGCCCAACAAGGACAATACTCAGTTTTAAATGTATTAACCAAATAGTAACCTGATTCTACAAAGAAATCTCATATTTAATAAAATTAATCTAGTCATACTTCCAATTTCCATACCTCTTATATTTTCCGACTTCTGCCTTTTATACACTGTGTTTTTCTCTACCTGGAGCACACTAGCTAAGAAAATGTGATACAGTGATTTATTTTTATTCTATTTATTTATTTATTTTTGGTTGAATAATTTAACCTATTCATTTAATCATTTCCAAAAAATGAGGATTATCAAAAATAATAGTGCTGAGGTTGGGCATGGTGGTGCATTCCCATAACCCCTAGCATCACGAGGCTGAGGCAGGAAGATTGCCATGAGTTCAAGGCCAACCTAGGCTATATAGTAAGTTCAAGGCCATCTTGGATTCCATAGAGAGACCTTGTCTCAAAAAGACCAAAAATAAATAAATAAATAAATAAATAAATAAATAAACCTACCTCGTGGGCTATTAGAAGGATTAAATGAGTTACTGTTTGTCAAATCCTGAGAATGGAATCGTTGTTCAGCATTTAGTAATAAGCTACTCTTCATGTGATTATTATTGTGTTTTCTATGATTATTATTGTGTTATTATGACCATGGCTGTGTTTGTGATTCTGCTCCTATCTTTTCCTCTCTGAAATCAGGAATCCTCCCTGCAGCATGTATGACTGCCAGCAGCCCTCCAGAGTGTACATCCTTGGTTCCCTGATTCCAGGGTAGAAAGGGAGGCACATGATTCACTGTTTTTCCTGGCCTCACAGACTGGGACTTTGGCTCCCGGTCTGGCTGGGTATGCAGCCAGTGTGCCAGGCACAGTCTTCTGAGCCATCTCCTGCCTTTTTACTGATTTTCCCTACTCTCTGTCTCTAGCCTGTGACTACAGCTCCTCCTTGCCTAGGTCCTCCTAAATGATTCATAACTCCTCAACCTTCCTTCTCGATGAGATTCTCTTCCTGTGGGCATTTTCCAGTGTTCCAGTTTCCACAGTTCATTTACACCATAGGACAGATATCTGGGAATCACCCCAGTCTCCTCCCAAGTCGTCTCTGCTTGTGAGCCATAATTATTCCCTAAACATTTTTTTTAATAGTAGCAAGGTTTATTTGAAAAGTGAGAGATGAGGGGAAACTGCCCGTGCTAACTTGGACCAAATAAGAGAGGAAAAGAAAAAAAACAAAAATAACAGTACACCCTGGTCTGGAAGGTTCTGAATGGGCTACTGTGAACAGTCAGGATAGTCCTGAACATGTTCCAAATTAGTCTTCTTCTCTCTGTCTCCACTAAACAGAATTTTGTTTATGATTTCTTCACTTTTCTCACCTAGGTGACCTAGTCACCTTCCTTCCAAATAATTCTTCAGTCTCTGCTCTCCACCCTGACTGCCAGAAGTTTCTTTCTAATATGTAAATTGGACCAGATCTTACCCTTGTTTCATTTTCCAATGGCTCCCTGTTGGCTAAGTTGTTCAAAAAAGATTCCAAGAATTAAACTGAAAAACAAGTATTGCAGAAATGTTTAGAAAACACGGCTTACTCTCTCCTCTCTTAGGTAGTCACACTGTACAGGAGTGTAATAAAGGTTGCAGAAAGCCCCCACACACACACACACAGAGAAGATTTGCACGCCGCATTGGTTCTGGGTTTTATCTGATACACTAGGCTTTTCTCCACATCCTCCTATTAACAGTTGGAAGAAATTTTCCAAAGAAATGCTATCTGGCAGATTAAAGTTCAAGTTCACGTTCTTTAGCATGACATAAAAATAGGACAGTAGTTTTCATCATTCCCTGTCTCAAATTATCTGCAGTTCTCCTGTGTGTAGTTCTGTTCACCCTCCTAGTCCTGCTTTGCCCAACACTTGTTCCTCTTAGCCCTTACATGCATCTGTATCTCTCCTTTTGAGTCCACTGTTGCTTGGCTTTGTGGCTGTCACCATATGCCTGTTTGCTTGTTTTCACTGAAAGGTCAGTTCCTCTGCAGAGTGGCTGAATTTATTCGCCTCACTATCCCCAAGACTCACACTGTGCGTGGTACATGGCAGGGTCTCAGAGCTGGCTGAGCAGGTGAAAGATGGAATAGGATCAGGGCTCTGAGATTCAGTGCTGTGATGGGAGAACTCACTGCCTCTGAGGATAATTCTGAGCCAGGGTTTGTCAACCACAAAACCATTGACATTGTGGACCAAATGGTTCTTTGCTGTAGGGACTGCTAGGTGCATTAGAAAATCCTTAGTAGAATCCCTGCTCTCTTCTTCTTTGATGCCATGAGCAGTTCACCACCCCGAAGATGATAAAAAATGTCTCAAGGTGCCAGGTGCACACATGTGAGATCCTAGAATTCTAGGAGACTGAGGCAGGAAGATGGCAGGTTCCAGCCCAGCTTGGGCAACTTAGCCATTTAGTGAGAACCTGTCACAAAATAAAAAATGTAACAAAGGGTTGGGATGTAGCTCACTGTGAAAACTCCAAATTCAGTTTCTAGTAGGAAAAAAAGAATAAAAAGAGAGAAATCTAAATGTTGCCAAATGTCCCTTGGGGAACAAATCATACCTGGTTGAGACCACTATTCTAGACATAGGTTATTTTCCTGTCTCTGGGTGGGCAATTCTTTTCTCAGATAGTTTAATCCATTCTCTTGTCCTTAAAACTTTATCAGACATCAGCCAGGTGTGGTGGTGTACACCTATAATCCCAGAACTTGGGAGGCTGAAGCAGGAGGATTAGTGTGGGTTTGAGGTCACCCTGGACTACATAGGCAGCTCAAGACCAGTCTGGACTGTGTAGTAAGACCCTGTCTCAAGACAAACAAAACCCCACAAAAAATGAATTTATCAGACATCAAAATAAATAAACAAACCCTCCTTCCATACATGAGGCTAAATTTTCTATCTCTGGGGTGAGTCAAGTAAGTTCCAGGCAGGATGGAGGACGGAGAAGCCAGCCTAGAAGAGGCACTTGTGCTGGAGGTAGGGAGGCATGTGGGATGGATAGGAGTCCTTGCCCTGGGCATCTCCCCTCGTTCCCTGGAGTAGAAAGAATGCTGTGATGTGCAGAAAGTGGCCTTGAGGAGAGCTGCCAGCCAGGCCCATGCTTTCTGAGAAGTGTGTTCTTGGGCAGATTGAAACTCTCATCTACCCTCTTCTGCCTCTGTGGGAGCGTGGAAAGATGAAGTCTCTGCTACAGCTGCCTTCTCACCCTTGCTCCGTCCTTGCAGTCAGTGCCCAGGGGAGCCAAGCCTGTGCCAAGGGCTGTGAGCTCTGCTCCGAGGTCAACGGCTGCCTCAAGTGTTCACCCAAGCTCTTCATCCTGCTGGAGCGGAATGACATCCGCCAGGTGGGCGTCTGCTTGCCGTCCTGCCCACCCGGATACTTTGACGCCCGAAACCCCGACATGAACAAGTGCATCAGTGAGTGTGGGCACGCTGAAGAGGGGCACTGGAGCCTGCACCCTGGGAAAGGGGGCTTTGAACTGTTGGTAGCCCATGAGGGAGACAGAGGGGACTCTGATGAGAGGAAATGAGGCTCTTGATGTGTGTCTCAAACTGCCCAGATATCCCACCCATACTTCCCACTCTGTGCCCACCCCAGAACCCGTCTCCTCCCTCAACACTACCCCCATCTCTGTTTCCACAGGTCACAGTGTCCCAATTTGTCACCCAAGCCATAGACCTGCAACCAACCTCTCACATGTGCCGCTCCCACCCATCCAGTCAATATCCGTCTCCTTTCCATCTCCATGCCATGGTCTCACATGCCCCTTTCCCCCAGACCATGGCACCAGCTTCCCCATCTGTGCTCCGGCCTGCACTGCATTGCCTCCAACACTGTGAAAGATGCTCCTGAGAATACAGCCTATCCCAACCCACTTCCGCCGGAAAACCACTTTCGGCTCCACACTGGCTGCAGGGAACTGCACATTTGGGCAGCCTGCTCTTTTACCCCCTCTGCCCCCCTGATCTTCTGGCTCCACTTTGCTTTACCAGCTATAGTGCCACATGCTCCAAGGCCTAGGCTGCCCTCTCTCCATTCCATCTCTGTAACTTCATCTGTGACATAGTGGGGGACACGCAGTGACCACACCGGAGTGAGCGATGCCAGTATCCTCTCCCATTTGTTCAGGACCTTGTGGTTTAGATTGCATGTCAGTTGAGCCTCCCAATAACCTTTAGAGGGAGACATGGCAGAAGTTACACTGCCCTTCATGGCTGATAACTTAGGGGCCGGGGGGAGAGGAGGAGTTGATGGGTTCCAGCTTAGTGACCTGAGTTCTGATCTCAGTGCTGCTGTTTATCCATTGTATAACCCTGAGTATATCACAGCCTTTGGGCACCACGTGTTTTAAATGGGAGTAGTAGCTTTTACCTCCCGGGGTTGTTGTGAGATGCATCTACAAAGCTCTTGTTATCCGGCACTCAGCTCAATGTACTTGTTACTGTTTGAGTTCTTTTTTTATCCGAGTCAGAGCACTGGGCAGGAAAGGAAGGATGGAGCTGAGGCTGAGATAGCCGAAGAGGTTAGGGGGTGCAGAGGAAGGCAGAGTGGAGAGCGTTCCAGAATGGAGGTAGGACCAGGCTGTCCTTTTGGCTTTCAAGGTGTTGGGAGGCAGGAGGTTTCTGGCTGTGCCAGCTGCTGGGAAACTGGCAGCCTGGGCTACAGGTGTCAGAGACAGGATGAAGCCAGCCCCACCTGCAATCCAGAAAGGGAGAGATTGTGAAAGACCTGCCCAGCCCCAGTCAAACTCTACACAACCCACCCTCCCCTAGAGGAGGGAACTGGCAGGAGGGAAGTAGGGAGGGACCCATAAGTCCAACCAAGGTGGGTCCTGGAATTTGGGTTTGCACAAGAAAAGGAATTTGTCCTGGGATTGCTCCCTGCTCCTCCGAGCAGATTCCTTTTCCCTCAGGCAGGAGGAGAACCAAAGCTGGGATGCTGGGGATACCCGGCAATGAGGGAAGGGCGGTTCACCTAGCCACTCTGCAGGCATTGCTCTGCGCCTCTTTTCCACTCTGGTTTGGGGTAGGCATGAGATGGGATGCCATGAGATGCCAAAACACTCCTCTTGCACCCCACCTAGCTTTAGTTCTCCTAAAGCCAGTTCCCTTAGGCCTCCTCTTGGGTTCCAAGGTCTGATGCTGGGTTCAGGTTCTAATCAGCGAATGGTGACAAGAGTCCCAGTCAGCCCTTAGGGGCAGCCCCATTAGCCTTTCCTCTCCGGTGCTGCATTTGCCTCTGCCTTTCTTTTCCTGTGATGGAAAATGTAGGGCAAAATCCTGGCCTCTGTGTGGGTGGGCATGGATAGGTGGGTGTTGGGACTGGGCGTGAGGGAAGTATCCATTCCAGGCTGGGCCAGAGGCCCCCAATTTGGTCCTGTCCACAGAATGCAAGATTGAGCACTGCGAGGCCTGCTTCAGCCACAACTTCTGCACCAAGTGTCAGGAGGGCCGGTATTTACACAAGGGTCGCTGCTACCCAGCCTGTCCTGAGGGCTCCACTCCCACCAATGGCACCATGGAATGCAGCAGTCCTGGTAAGCTGCAGTGGATGCTTCAGGCAGAGTCTGGGACCCCAGGTTGAGGAGCAGGATGGGGATTTGACCAGAGATCTCATGGGGTAGGACAATGCACCCAGAAAGCTTACCCCACCCCATCTTCTGGGGTTCCCATGTGGCCCTCTCTACCCTCCAAACTAAAGATGTTTGGCATGAGGTCCAGGCGGAGGGCAGGGGGGTGAGGCTTCTCTGAGGTGTTCTGGATGGGAGAGGAGTACCCCTCCGCCTCTTCTCTATCTCCTGTTCCCTCCCTTCACGCCAGCACAATGTGAAATGAGTGAGTGGTCGCTGTGGGGACCCTGCTCTAAGAAGAAGAAGCTCTGTGGCTTCCGGAAGGGCTCTGAGGAGCGGACACGCAGAGTGCTCCATGCTCCCTGGGGGGACCATACCACCTGCTCTGATACCAAGGAGACCCGGAAGTGCACAGTGCGGAGGACGCCGTGTCCTGATGGTGAGCTTCAGCCTCTGCCCCCTGGGGTCCAGGCACCTCTGGAATCTAGCCAGTACTCACAGCAAGGCCAGATGGAGAGTCCTCCATCCAAGGCCTCGTGCTGTCCAAGCTGGAGGCCGTGTCCTGGCAGATAGCAGTGCCCCAGAACTGTGTGGCAGGAGCTGGAAGCTTCTGTGGCCTCCATCCCTGCAGTGTCCCCATTTCTCATGGACGTTCACACTAAAAGGACTGTTGCGGGTCAGATGGAGGATGGGCTAAGACCCAGAGATGGGACCCAGCCCGCAGTGGCAATGAAGTTGCTGCTGCTCCTTGCCTGGCCCCAGAGGATGCAGGTGAGAGGTCCTGAGATGCACTGAGGACCTAGGAAGTGCTCTGGGCCCATGGGACCCAATGTGTGAGAAGGACATGAGGAAGAGGAGGGTGTTTGGTGTGCATTGAGGGGTAGGGGGAGCAGAGACTCTAGAGACTCTCAGTACCCATGTTGTCCCGTCTTCTAGTGGCTGCTGGTCAGAGGAGGGCTTGAGATGACCGGAGTCTCCAGGTCTCCTCACTGCCTCCTGCCAAACTTCCTCTCTGCTCTGATTCCTTGTCCTGCCCAGGATCTCTGTACACTCTTGCTGATTCTTCCTGCTGTCTGGGCTGTTTCAGGGCAGAAGAGGAGGAAGGGAGGCCAGGGCCGGCGAGAGAACACCAACAGGAACCCAGGCAGGAAGGAGAACAAGGAGACCAGCCCGCGCTCTCGGAGACGCAAGGGGAAGCAGCAACTGCCACAGCAGCCACAGCCAGGAACAGTGGGGCCACTCACATCTGCTGGGCCCATCTAAGCACAGGATCCAGCCCTCAGGCACATGCAGAAGAGCCCTGTGCTGCTTTGCGTCAGGAAATCTTCCTAGAACTGGAGTGTCAGGGCAATGTGCACACATACACTCCATCCATCCATGCACTCACAGCCATGTCCACATGTGCAATCAGACATACACATGCATGTGCAAACACACATACACAACTGAGGCCACCAGAAGACTCTTCCAGCCTGTGGCCCAGCAATACACACTTGGCATACAATGCACACAGTGGATGTGTCAGACCATTTCCCAGCATCCAAACCCAAACTTTGTAGCATGGAATCTTCTGGAGAAGCAGCTGGGATTGCAGGTGTGGTGGACCAGCCAAAGCCTGAGGCCTGCTGAGGGAGAAGAGTCATCCTGCCCATTCAGTATGCCAGCTGTGTGACTATCTTGGAGAGTATCCCTACGCATCTGTGATCCATAGCAGGGCTGACCTGACTCAGAAAACTGCTTAAAGATTTATTTCAAATTAAAAAAAACCAAACAACCACAGTAGCCATAGGTACCGCCTTCTGTTTCAGAGTGTGAGGATGGGGGTAGAGGGCAGGGCTGAATTTCTGGACCCCCTTAAACTGCGTCTGCAACAGAGATCCAGAGCAGGAGGAAAACTTCAGGGAGAGCAGCACCCAGGTCCTCTACATTCTTGTTACTCAGACTGTGGTCTGTGCACCAACACAACATTGTCACCAAGCACTTATTAGGAATGAGAGTCTCAGGTCCCATCCTGGGACCTGATGACTGGATGAACCAGGGTTTGCATTTTAACAGAGTTTCTGCTTGACATGTGCATCTGAGATCAGGAAGTACCACTCTGATTCCTCCTAAGGGGACCAAAGGGCTCTGGGTCAGCTCGAAGGAGCACTTTCCATCTGGGAGGGGCAGAGGCTACACACTGAAGGTGTGTGAAGCGAGGAAGAGGTGTGGACTTCGCGGTGACTAGGCACAGGGTCCTGCTGAAAGGCGAGGCAGTGAGTGAAACACCTTCTGTGGCCTGCTGGTGTCCACTGGCACCAGTCCACACGTCAGGGGCCGGTTGGTAGACCAGATAGACCCCGCTTGCTTTCCTGGGCCTTAGAGGTCTGTGTGAGAGACAGGCCTGCATCAAGTAATCATACAAATAAGTGCGCGAAGGCGGACTGGGTTACAACAGCAAACCCTGGCGCATGCGTGTTACTATGAATGTGAACCAATGAAATAAAACCAAAAATTTTATCTCAGTGAGGCTTTCTCAGGAGGAGGTGATGTCTGAGCCAAGCTCTGAAGGGTGATTGGAAGACTTAAGACAGAGACTGAAGCCCGGGGTTTAGCTCAGTGGTGTAAGTGCCTCAAGGTCATGAGTTCAATCCCTAGGACAAAAAAAAAAAAAAAAAAAAAGGCAGGAACTGGAGGAATGGCATTCTAGACTGGTATGCCCAGCAGAAATGTGCAAGCCACAGATGTAATTTAAAATCTTCTGGTATCCATAATTTAACCAAATATCTATTGTCCACCCAAATATATGCAAAATATTATTTTTAACATGTAATCAACATAAACATTTTTTGAGAGATCATTCACATTTTTTAAAACAAAAACTTTTTTTTGGAGACAATCTCAGTATGTAGTGCAGGCTAGCCCCAAACTCAGTATGTAGCCCCTGCTGACCTTGAACTTGTGATCGTCCTGCCTCAGCCTCTTAAGTCCTAGGATTATAGGGGTGTACTACTATGCCCAACTTGAACTAAGTCTTAACATTTCCCTTGTTTTTTTTTTTTTAAATTTGTAGCATAGCTTCATTTGAATGCTGAAGTTTTCATTAGAAATACTTGATCTGTATTTAGACTTCATAAACATTAAGGTTAAAATAGAAAATTGCATATCCAAGTTATTTTAAGAATACTTTGTTCCAATAACTGAATTGAATATTTTTAAATTTAAGGTAGCATTAAAAATTCAATTCTTCAGACGGGCGTGGGGGCACACACCTGTTATCCCAGCACTCAGGAGGCTGAGGCACAAGGATCATTGTGAGTTCGAGACCAGCCTGGACTACAAACTAGCTCAAGGCCAGCCTGAACTGCATAGTGAGACCCTGTTTCAAAAAGACAAAAAAAAAATTCATTTCTTCAGTTGTACACTAGTCATAGTTTAAGTGCTCAAAAGGTACTTGTAGCCAGGAACCACTGCATTAGACAGCACAGTTTTGTTTAGAAGACACAATACATGCAAATGTCCTGTGGCAGAAAAGACTTTTATAGTAAAAGACCAAAAGAAAGCCAATAAAGCTGGAAGTACTAGAGTGCAAGTGAAGTAAAGTGATTCCAGAAAGGCCCTCTGGAGTTGAGCTTTTATTCTCAGGGCCAATGAAGGCTGCTGAAGAGTTCTAAGCACCAGGTCAACACAACCAGATTTGTCCTTTGCAAAGACCATGTTGTATGCAGCGTGCAAGACAAATTGGAAAGAGATTGCTTGTTGGGAGGAGACTATTGCTGGTATCCAGGTATTGAAAGGCACTGAAGGCTTAGCCTAGGGAGGTCATGGAAATGGAGATAAGTGGACACAAACTTACGTGGAGAATAAAGCTGAAAGTTTGGCGATGAGCTGGATATGCATGAGGGAAGGAAGGGAGAGACAGTCGTCAAAGACAAAACCCTTATTTCTGTCTTAAACACTGGATGGATGACGGATGTAAAAAGGGAAAGCACATGAGGAAGACCAGTTTGGGAGAAGGAAGAGCATAACTTTGGCGTTTTGATCATGTTGAGTTTGCAGTATCTCTGAGACTTCCAAGTGAACATGGTGAGCAGATACTGCCTAGTCCTAAATACAGGTCTAGAGAATACTGGGGATTCAGGCAGGAGCACATACTGGTACAGAGAAGATTCCTGAGGCCATGGAGTTGGAAGAGTGTCATGGCAAGAGAGCTCTGGAGGAAGCAAGGACCCAACTCTGAGGCCTTCCAAAGAGGAAGAAGACCAGATCCCAGAGGGTCTGTTGGCAAAGAAGTCAGAGCAGGGACAGGCCGAAGGAGAACTTGGAAAACAGTGAGTCCTAGAACCAGCAAGAAAGAGAGGGGGGTCAAAAGGACCAGACTTTACCTGAGAAAAGGGAAGAGAAATTCCATAGGCACTGGAGAGAGAAGGGTTGAGTGAGGGTTTGTTTGTTTGTTTGTTTGTTTGTAGGTAGGAATGGCTTGAAAATGTCTAAACACTTTTGGGAAGGGTATAGTGAAGACCAAGAAATTAAGTATAAAGGATAGAAGAGGACTCAGTTTGGGGAAGGTAGATAACTCTAGAGGGATAAAGAGGGATGCAGGTCCGAGAAGGCTGACAGGTGGGAGAGGAGGGAAACCTTAGGTCTGTGCACCCGCCACTCTTCAGGCATTAGTTTATCCGTGCTGTGATTCCCCTCAGTGCTGGTCTGAATTTGGAGCCTGTGCTGGAGCTGGGGTGGCCTCTCCTTACCTTGCCTCCTCTCCCTGACTTTGCTTGTCTTTGCCAGTCACTTTGTCCCATTACTCTTCCAACTCTGTTTTAACTCTTTCTTTGTCTTTCTGTTTCTCTTTGTCGCACACTCTCTCTCTTTTACCATGACAGCCTTGATGTTATTCTTATCATCATTTCTGTCTTTCTCCCTCTTCTAGACCACTCCTCCATCTACGTCTTGACGGTTCCTGGTTTTGATTTGTTCCTATCTCCCAGATCCTTAGGCATATTCAGCTCTAGCCATAGACCAGCAACAACCTTGGCTTTGCCTGGGAGCTTGCTAAAAATGCAGGCTCCCTGGTCCCACCCAGAGAAACAATTTGATATGCCTTGTAACAAGACCCCCTAGGTTACTTGTGTATTTAGTCAACACTGAGACCCACTGCCAAAAGCTTTCTTCTAGAACAACACCCAAACAAGTGTCCAGAAGCTCAGCAGCATCTAAGAATGAGCTGGAGCCTCCTGATCTTCCCAGTCACTTTGGTGATGCTCTGAGGCTCTCATCTTCTCTGTTTCACCACCCTGAACCCCATGAAGCCGCTCCTGGAATTCCAGGCAGCTCAGAGAAGGAGGATGTGGTTCTAGAAAGTCCTGAGACCACTGAAGCACACTCCACACCTCAGCTTCTACATCTGGGAAATGCTTGCCAGAGGAAGTTCTCATACTGGTGCCTTGGGGCTCCCAGGTGCTCCCCTTGCATTCCTGAATATGATGGAGGAGCCCCTGCACCTATGCTGTGTGTCTCACTTTGTGTTTTTTGAGTTGGAGAGGAGTGTGGGCTTCAAAATATGAGGCACTCACGTCTCTTGATGCATCCCACCCAAAGCAGAGACCACATGTGCTAGAAGCAACCAGAGTTGGTCCAGGAATCAAACTTTGTGCTTTTTGGGGATGAGTGCTGGAGAGAGGAATTCTATGTCAAGATGTAGTGTTGTCTAGCCCTACGTCTAGGTTGAGACACCAACAACACATGATTATATTTGGTTGTTACTTGCCCACGTTGTTTGTAAAGTGTTAGTGTTTTCCTCTACAGGTCGCAGACTTGCCCAGCCTAACATATTTCTGGCTGCCTTACCTAGTTCCAGCTCTGGTGCATTTCAGATCAAGTCTCCAGAGTATAGGTTTGCTTTCCATTTCACTGTCTTGAGTGACGAGGTTTGTTTTCTGGATCCGTTTTTTAGCTGGGGATTTTGTTTCCTCCTCTAGTTTGGTTTGGTTTAGAATGAGTACAAGGGAATTTAGGAAAAGGGTCAGCTTCTTGGGACATACTCTAAGTCCCTGACACAGAGCTAATACCCCATGTGACGGCTTTTTGCTTCTGATTCCTCCAGCTTTGGCTCTGACAAGATTTAAGGTGAACACCTTAGTGAATGGAAGGGGGAAAACAAGCAGGGAGAACAGTTTGCATTTTGCAAGACTAAATGGATTCACTGAAAAGTTCAGGGCCCAGTGAACAAGAACAAAAGCCCAGTTATAGAGGGGTGAAGACGATCTGAAGAACAGATGCCTAAGGGGATGCTGAGGCCTAGCATACCAGAGCTGGGTGCACCTGCTTTGGTGTGGTGTCCCGGCTGGCGCTCCCTAGGGAGAGAGCCAACTGAGGTGAAGAATAAACAAGCCTTGGCTGGATGCTTGGATGCTACTTCAGCACTGAGTTAGTGACCTGTACTACATAGACCCTTGGATGAGCTAGCAATGCTGGGGATGCTGGGGAAACTAGTAAACCTGAGCCCCTCCCTTTCTTTGGCACTTTTAGCCTACCAAGTTGGTGGCCACAATGATGAAAGACTCCTGTTGTGACTGGAGAAGGTGGCTTAGGTCATATTCTAGAGTCTTCCCGATTTTAAGTAGGAAGTTTCGAAACAGGACTATATTTTGAAAGAGAAAATATGTGAAAAATGGTTCCTCGCTCGCCTGTTCGCTCTCCCGGGGCTTGGTGCAGGGAGGTGGGTGAGATAGATTCCTGGCCAGACTATGGTGTGGGGAAAGCTCAGGCCCCCAAGGGTTCTTCAGGTGAACCTCCAGCAGCTGCCAGCCTTTGACTATTGATCATTATTATTGGGATGTAATTTCTCCATCTGCTGAGCATCAGCCTGATCCATGAAGAAGGCTGGCGTCTTCCTCCGACTGTTTTGTCTCTTCAAAGGGGTGGCTTCTGAGGCCTCCCTCTGTAATCCAGTATGAAACATGGGCTGCTGATTGAACACTTGAAATGTCCTCAGGTTGAGCCAGGCCTGTCCCTAAAATAGGAGGCATTTTGGCAGTTCCAAGGGTCCTGACACCCAGTCTTGGCCACAGCTTGGCTGTCTCCTTCAAGGAGCTGGAGTGGGTGTCTTGCCAGTGTGCTTCCCTGGGAAGCAAGTTAAAGTCAACAATGAGTTTGTCGCCAAAAGGAATAAGCTGGCAGCCTCAGAGCAGGGGAACAAGAAGAGAGGGAAGAAGGATTTGAGGGCAGAACAGGGGGTTAGGTGATGCTGGAGCAGCCAGACCAGATCCAAATCTGTTGAGCAACTAGAGGCACAAGGAACAACAGAAATGCTTTCCCAGGCCAGCCTTGGAAGGCTTGCTTGGAAAAAGTGGTGGCCATGAAGGTATCACAATGCCAAGGGCCATGGGAAGTGTTCTTTCAAGACTGAGGCTGAAGCAAGATGGATGGATGATGGATGGATGGGCGGGAGGGTCAGTGAGCTGCAGCTCAGTTGGCCCCAGGCCTCTCATGAGCACATGAGGATGGTCATTTGCACAGTGGAATGCCACTGTCTCATCTTGGAGGATTGGAAGGGAGAGGACTTGATGTCATGCCTAATGGACAAGAAGGTTCGCCGTTGTTGATGAATCAAAATTTTACTTATTTTTAATCTTTTTTTTAATTTTCCTGGCTTGATCTTCTGAGTGCCGGGATTATAGGCATGTACTACCATGCCCAGATTTTTTGTTTTGTTTTGGTTTTTTGTTTGTTTTTTGAGATGAGGTCTCACTACATAGCCCAGGCCAGGCTGGCACTCACTATGTGACTCAAGCTGGCCTTAAACTTGCAATCCTATCAAATGCTGAGATTACAGGTGTGTGCCACTGTGCCCAACAGGACCTATCATCTTCATCTAAACATCTCTACTTGCTAGATTCCTCTCTGAGGACCTTCCAAGTGGATGAGAGTCCCTGACTGTGCCAGGATCTCACTTGCTTGCTCTTCAATGCCCCTCCTGAAGGGCACTGGACCGGTGCACTATGGTGCTGAGGAGCCAGTGGCACAGTAAGCCGAAAGTAAGTCACTCTGTGGGAGTAGCTGGGACTGGAGACAGCTCTCTGTGGGTACTGGTGTACGGTCCCAGCCTGCCAGCTGCCTCGAAGGCTCAGGATGAAGGAGGGCGGCCACTCCTCCATCCTGTGGAGAAGAAGCTTGATAAAATCTGATTGTGCCAGGTTGAGATACACATAACCCATCTGGCTCAGACCTCAGAGATGCCTCAGAGACTTGGAGATCCTGGCAACAATCGCCTTGAATATATACTTGGCCTTTCTCCCAAGGACAAGACCATCACTGATAAATGGTGCTTGATTTTGCTTGTGCCCTCACATTTATTCTCACAACATATTGTGCTGGGTGAGGTATTTGCCTGCCACGTATATTTACAAATTCTTTTACTCCCCCCAAATTTACACAATGTCCTCTGGTATTGCATCTCAGTTTCTCACAAGCAGATTTTCATGGCATCCCCATGATTTACCCTTCTCCCTCTGTTTCTCCCATCTCTAATCCTCTCTCCCTGTCTCCCTCTCTTTTCTTTTTCCAAACCTGCTTCATCCTGCTGATCCTTCTGATCCCCCTCCATCCTGGCTGACTTTGGCTTGTCTGCTCTCCTGAAGAATCTTTACCACCACCCTTTACCCTTATCTGCTTTCCTTTTGATGTACAGTTGCACATTCTTCAAGGCCAAGGGCATTTAACCAGTGGCATTTGCTTTTTGCTATTATAGGGCAGATGTTGAATGAATGAATAAAAGTGAATGAATGAAAAGGTCCTGCTTGAATGCCCCTCCACATTGTCTCTAGAAGTGATAGTTATCAATGTTGCTTACTCCTGTTTCCTCCTGGAAGGAAAAATTAGGTCAGCATCAAAGATCATTGGAACACTGAGCCAAAAAACAACCTGGCCTCAAGTCTCTTATCATGTAGCCACTACCACTTCTGACAACCCAGCTTCCCAAGGGCATCTCCTGCCTCTCCTGACCTGGCCCCATTTATCAAGGCTTCTGCTCAGAATCACATACCGTATCCAGTACAAAAGGACTTACACACTTCAGTGCTAGTGTGCATGCTATTTCCTCCCCACAAGTGCCTTCCCTACACTTGTTTATACATCTTCTGTTCATATTAATACCCAGGGTGAATTACTTTTCCTTGGTGAAACTGACCCCCACTCTGTGTTTCTGTAGACACGCATACGCCTTTATCACATCTGTGTCTGCCTATTGTCTGGGTCCACTTTAGAGAGCTGGGAGGGCCTAAAGTATCTATGACTGCAGTTACTGCCTTTTCCCACATCTCCTGAGGCTGCAGATATGGCTAAAAACATACCATAATGGCAAGTGTTTATAGAGCATGGACACTATTCCAAGATTTTTATTTGTAGTACTTCATTTAACCCTTTAGTACAACATTTTGAGGTGGATATTGTCATGCCTCTTTCACAGATGAGGAAACTGAGGTCAAAGGGCTGAAAGAAGTTATCCAAGGGTGCAACTAATAAACAGTTAGGGTCATCTGATTCTGATAGGATCTAATTAGTGGCAAAACTGGTATCTGGAAGATCCTTTTCTTCTCCTGAGTGTCATAATATCCAGCCTGTTCAACATTTTACTCATCTGCAGGCAGAGGGGCTCCAGGGCCTGGGTTACATGTACTCACCTATAATGCCATCGAGATCATGGGGCTCTCACCTTGCCCGCTGAGTTCATCATCAGTGTCCATTGCTTATGAAGCTGCTCAGAACCATTTTACCACCACCATAGCTGTCAGGTTCTGCCCTGCATTCTGCCTCAATGGCTACTCCAGTTTGCTCCTCATGCCACCACACCAGCTGCACCCCCTGCAAACTCCAGATCCCCAGAACTACATTGGGGAAAAAATAGCCTCTCCTCTCTACTTTGTGTCATGCTTTGAGTCAAGGTCACCCAAGCAGTCTCATAGAGACTCCGAGTAAAGGGATGTTTTGGGTTCCTGCTTGAAGCAGCACCCTCCTTCTCCTCCTCTTCTTCCTCCTCCTCCTCCTCCTTTGGAATCAGAAAACAAAACAAATTCCAGGACTTGGCTAGGGTACTGACAGATCAGTGCTGCTTCTGGGGATTCCATTTATTCTTCAAGGAGGGCTCTGTCTGCATCCCCCATGAAATGTACTGCTCTATAGAGAGCCCCCTGCTGGACCATTGAAACAACAGCTACATTCAGATGTGCGGAGCGCCTCACTGTTTGAATTTTTAGGGCAGAAAAAATGGAACATACTGGGACAGGCAACATTCACTCTCAGACAGTAATGGCAACCTGAGAGCCAGGATAGTTACATGCCTGTTCAATGCACAAAATGCACACGAGCACCCTAGGATGCAGCTTGTGGGCAAGCTTCTGTAAAAGTCTAGGGAATATTTTAGGCTTTGAGGGTCACATCACAACTGCTGCAGCAATTCCATCTCTAGTAGAGTAAAATCTGTCAAAGGTCATTTGTAAGTACTTTTGTTCCAATAAAACTTTATTAACCCTGAAATTTTAATTTCATGTCACTTTCATGTGTCACAAAGTATTGTTTTATTTTGATTTTTCTCAACCATTTCAAAATGTAAAGTTCATTCTTCATTCTTAGGTCTTATTAAAACAAGCAGTAGGATTTGGCCAACGGGCTGCAGTCTACATACCCCAGTGCAGAGGTAAGCTGCTTGCTTCAGTTCCTGCCTTTTCTTGTGTGCTTGTGATGAGAGGGAGGGAAAAGCAGAAATTGTGGTCCCCAGGTTTTAGGCACAGTGGTGAGACATCCCAGTGATTTGCCAAGCTCTAGCTAGAAGCAAAACTGAAACTCTCAATCTCTCAAATAGATATTTAAATCAACTAGAAGATTTTCCCATTTGGGGTTGCACATTGTGTTGGAACAGTTGTTTTTCCAAAGGCGACATTGATAGACTTTTCTTTTGTGAATCAGGGCTCTAAAAAGTACACAAATAATGTCTTAACTCCTTCTTCCTCTGCTGCTTTAAGGGTCTTCACTCTACCTTTCTTCTACACTTTGGCCTAAATTATATGATTTTGTTCCCAGTCTAGACTAGCCCAGACAAGGAAGCAAGAGGCATGGAAGAGGTCGAGGAAGATCTCCAGTGTCTTGCTGGCTAGAAGCTGCCCTAGGGCAAAACTGGCCTTCTGGTAGAGCTCCCCCTGACACACTGGTTTTTGGAGTTGACTTTTCAGATTCTTTAATGTGACCTTATTCTTCTGGAAACAATCCCAGAGACCTGGTTAACATTTTTAAAAAGTGTTTTCCTAAGGAAAAAGGAGGTAGGCAGGAGATGAGGGGGTAAAGAATTACACAAAGATTTAGTATAACGGTTTAAAAATCAAAAGGATCATTGGACAGATAGATATCAAGTATAATAGGAAACACACCGATCCTGGAGAGATGACTTAATATGGGCCCCTCAGCCTCCTTGGAACTTAAACAATTATCTACAATTTGGAATTATACTTTAAATTCCCACATCAGTGTGTGTTCTGGATCCATTTCTCCGGACACAGCCAGTAACCTTGAGTTATCTAAAGCAGGCTGAAAATCAGAGGCCATTAACAGCATAGCATAAAAGTGCTTCTCAGATTTTTCTTGGGCAGAATAAGCTGAGTACCACAAGGATCCAGTAATAGGAAAGAACAAAATGCTGCTAGTTATTTTTCCAAAGTTTAATCTAGGAATCTTTTTGAAGAGCTCCCTACGCAGCAATGAGATCGCTGCCAAGACTAACGTAGAACATGTTTTTCCCACTTACAACTGGTGACCAAATATGTCAACCATCAGAAAAGAGACATTGCAGTCACTTTTCATAGCTAGTCAGTTTGCCAGCTTGCTATATCCTTATTCAAAAACTTCCCAGGCATCCTAGATTGAAAACTGACAGTGATTTGGCCAGTGAGGCCTCAATTTAACACACATTATTTTTCTTATACTGCCTGGTAAACTCTTGGAATTATATTACCAAAGGACTCTCTCCTTTTATTTTCTAGAAATGAAACAAAACAAAAAAACCCTGATGCCTTATACTGAGACCTTTTCTGTTCTTCTAGAGTCCAGAGGCCCCCACTTGAGAAATACTAGGTCTTTTAGTAGCAGCCACTCTGGGATCCAACTTGTGGTTCCAGCAGACAGGGGTCAAAGCATTATGAACTTACCAGACAGAGACCCAAGGGGCGTGAACAGAGCTGCAGTTCAACTGGGAAGCATAAACCAACAAGCTGGCACTAATTAAGAGCTAATGGCCTTACAATGGAGATTGCCAAAGGATAATGACCCTCTGGCTGCAGCATAAATATCAAGACATTTGGGGCACAGCCAAGACATATATTTTCAGAGAGTATTAAACCTCACTGCAGCCTTCCTTACTTTGGCTCTGCTGGAAAAACGAGAGGATGCTAACATAGGTGAGGAAGATGCTGATCTTCCAGAGTGCCTTCTGGTCTGTCAGTCTGAAAGCCTCAGGAAACCTTTTGGAGAAGACTTTTGCTTTTCAGATTTAAACCTTTCATGTATACAAGAATCACTGGGGGAGGGGATGGAGCTCAACAGCAGAGAGCTTGCCTAGCATGCAGGGTCCTGGGTTCTAGGCCCAGAATGGGAAAAAAAATCACTACAGTGTAGGGTTTCTTTCTTTTCTTTTCTTTTTTTTAACACTGTAGGGGTTCTACTCCTGTAGGCACTACCCCTACAGGAGTTGACTTTGGAAGCTCTGGTGGGAAGTCCAGTAGCTTGCATTTTTAACCACTTCCCCTGGGGTGATTATAACGCTGGTTATATATTCAGACCATACTCTGAAAAATGCTATTTTAGAAGCTGCTTTAGTTTTCCACTCAGCCCCAATGACAAAGTTTTTATAATCTGAAGATGAAAGTGAGACCAAGATTCTCCACATTCTATGAAGACATCATTCCCCAACATGGCACGGGGCTGTTTCACAAAGGTAGCATTTTCATCCAGTATCTGTTGGGTTCTTCCCAACAAATAACTGTGGTTACGAGGAGCAAGATTGCAGGGGATGGGGAGCTAACTAGACAAAAAGAGAAAGCATTCCATACATCTTCAATACCTTCCTGTACTACAACTTATATCATACTGCATCTTGCAGAATAGTTAAACTATTCAGTTTGTTCTAAAACTGAGGAACTGTATGCCTGGTAGTGTTTTACCTTATTTGGTTGCAGTAACATTAAAAAAACACACACAGAGTGAGAAAAACTGGGAGTGGTATCACACACCTATAATCTCTGCACTATGAGAGACTGAGGCAGGAGGATGTCAGTTCGGCTTGGGCAACGTAGTGAGACTGTCTCAAAATTAAATGTGTATGTGTGTGTGTGTGTGTGTCTGTGTGTGTGTGTGATTTAGCTAGTGTTAATGGAAAGGCTCTAGGTTCAATCAGTACGGTAGTGGGGGGTGCTCTGAAAATAGTCACTGTATAACAGCTATACTAAGCAGGAAACCAGTAATTTAAACTTCATCTATCTAATTCAATCAGGCTTTAAAATTTTTTTTTTTTAATTTTGAGACTTGCAACCTTGCAACCTCTCAATTATAGACATGCACCGCCAGGCCTGACTGGATCAGGCTTATTGTCTGCTGGTACAATTGACGTTGGTTGTCAGAATTGGTAAAAGGACTGATAGGTCAAGTTATAAAAATAGATGGCAAGTTTGAATGATAAACGTAAGCAGACTATGAGAACAGGAGAGAAACAACCCATCGTATCATCTGGGAAAATGAAACTCCTTGGCAAGACTTCACAATAGCCTGATTCAAAATTTCATAATGAAATTATGGCTCTGATCAAAGCCTGAATGAGCTCATGGGTTGATTTTTGCCATTTGTGTTTATTCTGGTTTGCACCAAGTTGAGGCATCAGAAACACATTAACCTTCTCCCTGGGGAGAGGCTATTACACCCTCATTTGGGGGATCAAAAGGACAGTGTGGGACAGAAGAGGGCATCTTTAGGCCCTTGCTGAGAATGAAGTTTTCTCCAAATAGATCTCAGACACATGTTAGGGGCAGGGCCTTGCTAGCAAAATTATGTTTAATCTCAGGACATTTGCCCTTAGGGCAATAAAAGGGAAACTCAAGAGGAAGAAGGTACATCCAACTCTCATCTAGGACACGGCCTACTTTTGCTCTAGAAAGAAGTTTTTGGGTTTGTTTCAGAGTCAGAGAAATACGCCATTAACTCCACATCAATTAGAGTACCTCATTTTCTAACAAGTTGTTTTCTCAGATGAAGCTGAACTGCAAACACCCTTCTTCCCATTAGACCTACCTTCTCAGACTTATCCTGAGTCATAGTGAGAGCACTTGTAACAACTTGAGGTGCCACAATAGGGGGATACTTCTTGGTTGATACATTGGCATCTAGAAACTCTGTTTTGGCCGCTAACAGAAACAGCTGGGTCTTATTATTCTCCTTTGCCCTTGGGACAAGACGCATTCCCTCTCTTCTTTCTTATTCATTTAATGAATATCTATTGAGTCCTTACTTTATTTCAGGAGCTTTTTCTGAGGAAACAGCACTGGACAAGCTTACACAATTCCTGCTCTCAAAAAGCTCACACTGTAGCTTTGAGGAAGCAGCCAACAAACTCTTTAATAAGATCATTTCAGCAGGGGCTGAGGATTTAGCTCAGCAGGGCATAAGCACCTGTCTTGCAAGCACAAGGTCCTGAGTTCAATCCCTGGTACCGATTAAAAAAAAAAAAAGATCATTTCAGCAGGTGCTAAGTGTCATGAAGTAAATAAAATTATGCAACAGAATAATAGTGGAAGGTAGGAGATCATTGATTTATTACTTTTTTAAGAAGGTCATTGATTTAGACATATTAGACAAGGAAGACTTCCCCCACTAGGAAGGGTTGCCAGATAAAACACAGGACATATATTCCATTTGAGTGACTGATTAACAATGAATAATTTTTTAGTATAAGTATGTCCCAGGCAATTTAGAGATATACTATACTAGGCAATTTATTCTCTCTTTTTTTTTTGTATTTTTGATTTGTTTTTGGTGCTGGGAATCGAGGTCAGGACCTTGAGATATGAGATTTATGTTGCTGAACTAGATGCCCAGCCCTTTTTTATATTTTTGAGATAGGGTCTCTTTATGCAGTTCAGTGGCCTTGAGCTCACTTTGTAGCCCAGGCTGGTCTTGAACTTGCAAGGATCCTCTTGCCTCAGCCTCCCGCATGCTGGGAATACAGGAGTGTGCCACCACACCCAGCTAATTTATTCATTCTTTAACCGATTTTCAAATTTAACTGAGTGTCCTGTATTTTTATTTGTGAATTCTTGCAATCCTACCAGTAGCTGACATTTGAGCCAAGTACTGAATGACAGCAGAAACCAGCTTTGATTCAGGGAAAGAGTGATTCAGGCAGAGAGAACGTGCGTTATAATTGTCAGAGGAAGTTACAGATGAGGTCAGATAAAGAGACTGGGGACCAGATCACAAAATTCTGTAGAGCGATGATGAACCTAATGTAACCTATCAGACCTTTAAAAGTCTTTCGTGCTCCTTTTCTGTGGTGCTTGGGATCAAATTCATGGCCTTCTTCAAGCTAAGCATACACTGTACCACTAAGCCACAATCCCAACCTATACTTGTAGGGAAGAAGATGACATGTTCTGACGATTGGCTGTTGTGTGCTCGGCCACTTTTGGAAGGGTTTAGAGGGAAAAATTCAGAAGCTAATTTAAGTTTGTACCATTGGCTTGAAAGAGGCTTTTTTATTGGAGGGGTGGACCCAACCAGAAATTGTGGGCCGCGTGTCTAGGGTAACTGGGAGGATGCTACGGAGGTGCGGCTTGGCGGTTGCTAAGGCGGAGAAGGGCAGAGCTGGACCCTGGGCAACTCCTAAATTTCAGGGGCGGGGAAGGAACCAAGAAGGCGGGGCGGAACCAAGAGTGGGGGCGGAGCCAAGAGTGGGGACGAAGCCAGGAGAGCGGCGGCGCGCGCCGCGAGTTCACAGGAAGTGGCGAGGAGGAAGGGAGGGGCGCGAGCGGAAGTGAGGTATTCCTGCACGCGAGGTTCGGCGTGGTTCAAGCCTGTCAGCTCGGCTGGGCCTGGGAAGTTCCGAGCTCGTTTACTCATTAAGCTAGAACAGTCATTGTCCCGTCGGCAAGATGGTGAAGCCCAAGTACAAAGGACGGAGCACCATCAACCCCTCCAAGGCCAGCACCAACCCGGGTACGGGCGGCGGCGTTCGGCGGGGGTGGAGTTTGGAGGAAGCTCCGGGAAAGGCCCCGAGGGCCTGAGGAGTAGGGGGCCCACCTGAGCGGTTTTACGGGGCGTCACCTCAGGCAGAGTGGCTGTCGAAGATGGAAGGGGCAAAAGAAGTAGCATTGTGGTGTTTTTTCCACTAGGGCGCTCTCAGAGGTCTACACTTTGCAAGCCCGGCAGGCCAGGGAGGACTCATCTGTCCTCAGATCGGGGAGTGAACTTTCAGGCCTCTTGTCAGCCTTTGGTACAATTGTGAGATGCAGAGAAAGTCTCATTAAAAGTGGTGTAGGCCGACTATTGGGGCTTTTACATTTGACCATACTTTCCCGCTACCTTAGCGTTGACCGTTTAAATGAAAAATATTGTGATTTTTTTTCCAGAAATGATCCCTTTCAGCAGAGTGCATAGGAAGTGTTACAGATAAATAAATGTGACCATATCAATATAGGTATTTTTGGAATTGTGCATAAATTTTGGCGAGGTCCCACCTTCAGAGTTGAACAACAGAGGTTTGGAAGATAGTCCCTTCCATTCAGATTTAGTTAATGGTTTTGCTTTTAAATATGACCTAGAGTTTTTTACAACTTAATGCAAGTTGAGTGCTTTTCTGGATCAATAATAAATTAATCCAGTTTATGTAGACTAAAATTTCAGAATATTAAGCCTGAAAAAAACCTCAGATTGATTTTATTGAAGTGACTGTGCAAAATAAGCTTAGTGAAGCTTAGTAACTTGTCACAGTTGGTGCACTTGGTGAATAGTAGAGCTGCCAGACCTGTGACCAAAATGTGTTTTATCCTGCATCCCTTCAAGAACAGACAGGTAATTTGAAGGACTGCCAAAGTGAGAAGCGAGGCAATGTTATCTTACGTATTTGACATCCTTTTTCTGATATGAAAAGCAAGAATTGCTAACTTTTGTTGTGGAATAACTTCCTAATTAGGAAATTAAGAAACTGGCACATTAAGAACATGTTTTAAAACGTGAGTTATCTGTGGTTCCTTCCATGTAGCAGACCCCTCAGTTTTAAGATGAGGCACAGAGGATTAAGGGCATAGATTTCAATTGAAAGCTCATGTTGAAATTCTAGCTTTGCGGAGCAGAAGCTGTGTACTTGGGAAAGGTGTGTGACCCCCTGTGCCTCCACTTATTTGATTCAACATGGGCATAATAGAGCTCTATGTGAATCTATGGCCATACCATCCTGAATGCTCCCAATCTCATCTTTGTGATTATTGGATGGATTAAATGAGAATGCCACCTGTAATGTGACTAGCACAGTGCAATAATTAGAACTAAAAATATTAATTTATTATATGCAGTCCTGTTGAAGATTAAGGATTGGATTAACTCTGTCATACCACAAAGCTTTTGTTTTGTTTTGAGACAGTCCCGATGTGCAGTTCAGTCTGGCCTTGAGCTCACTTTATTGCCCGGGTTGGTCTTGAACTTATAACCAGCCTCCCAAGTGCTGGGGGTACAGGCGTGTACCACTACTCTGGGCTGTCATACCATATAGCTTTGAGTAATTTACTGAAGCAGCATATGCAGAGAGTAAAGATTTTGAGGTGAGGCAGCAGCTTGCCTAGTTTGGTTGAACTACTTGGAGTATTTTGGGCAGGGACCATACTTATACTTGTTAGTTATTAAAAAGTATACTGTCTACTTGTGTTTCTAGATCGAGTACAGGGAGCAGGAGGCCAAAACATGAGGGACCGTGCTACAATCCGGCGTCTAAACATGTATAGGCAAAAGGAGCGCAGGTGAGCGTCAGGCATTGTTGTCCTTTCCCCCTTCCTTCCTGCCCTTGACTTGTAGCCAAGATATGATAAGCTTTTGATGTTCCCACTCCTGCCTTCTCCAAATAGGAGTGGAGTGTTTTCAAATGTCATTTTATGTGAGTGTTATAAATATCATTACTTTTTGATTAAAGGAATGAGTAGTATATGGTAAAATAGTGACTTTCACAATACTCCCCAACAAGTAGTGGTCTTGTTCCTCATAGCCTGAGTCTCCACATATGACACAGTCTAAGTTAAATATCCATCAGATGAAATATTAAGCAAATAGGACTGGTTATAAAAACTACCACAAAACTTGTTTATTGGTGCCAGATTTTAGATTGCAACATTATGGTACTTGGTCCCTCATCCCAACTTAGAGTTCTGCTGAGGCAGCCTCCACTCCAGGGACTTGCCGAGTGTGCTGTTTTGTTGGCTGGTCTTAATTTGTTTGGTAATTAGATTCTTCATCTGTTCTAAAAGATGTGTCTAAAACACAAATGTCAGTGAACTTAATCTGTGTTAGTCACCTACTTTGCAGAATGTTTTAAAATTTTGAGTTCCAGTGTAAATCACCCTCTACTTAAAATTCATTTAAACCAGCCTTCAAATAATTACCCAGAAACTCAAGTATGCGATTTTTTTTTAAAAAGCAAACAAACAGTAAGTGGATTTTTAAACATCAGCATTGTTATTCATCTAACAGAAATCATTACATGCTCTGTTGCAAGAGGTTAAATGGCTTTTGGGCAATCTGTTTCAAATGTAGAAGTACTTTTTGTTTATTGAAGTCTTTATTTCATGATCATTTAAAGCCAAACAATAAAAAAAAAAGGCCTTTTGAAGGAAAAAGTATTCCATAAACCAAACTTAGCTGTTGCTTTTCTTTTGTCCTCAACTAAAATCTGTTATTTCCTCAATTTAGGAACAGTCGTGGTAAAGTGATTAAGCCTCTGCAGTATCAGTCAACGGTGGCTTCTGGCACAGTGGCACGAGTAGAGCCAAATATTAAATGGTTTGGTGAGTTCCTGTTCCTTTGCTCTATAAAATGTATTATGTGGAAAAGGCTAGAGTGTTTAAATGTCTAAAAGGCAGGAGTTCACTCTAAAAGGTGAGTGAAACTTGAGGATTATATGGGAGAAAGTAGTGGATTTCATCAGTGTCTTTTCAAGAGAAGCCATTCTTAATTGTAAGCAAACTTTCTTAGGCGGATAAGACCATCTTTAGTGATTAGCATTTGCAGACTTTTGAACTTTCACCCCTTAATTTCTTGTTGCCTGGAGAGATTACTGTTGAGAGATGGCCTTGCAGGTGTATGCCTTTAGCTGGCAGAGTGGATGTTATTATTTATCCTTCCAGAAGTGAATGAGAGGAAGGACATTGCTTTGTCCTTTGGGAACTTACATTCCTTTCACTTTCAGCCTTTCCCTTGGCCGTTGTCAAATGTATGATGTCATTGTTTGCCTGGCGTTTGGGGCCAGGTGACAGCTTCCTTTGAATACCTTCTATGAAAAGATATCTCCTAAGCACTGCAACACAGAAAAATGTCAAAGAAGGGACTAGGGGTATAGCTCAGGAGTAGTGCACTTACCTAATATACATAGAGCCCTGAGTTCAATCTCTAGCACCACCAAAAAAAAAAAGAGTTGAAAAAGATTCAGTCAGTGGGCATTTAGCCTGGCAGCTTGGTACTGGGCCTCTAGAATCAGAGCACACAAGTTTGGAGTCAAGCTCTGTCATTTGTGTGACCGTGGGCAAGTTATTAAGTCTGTTCATCAGTATCCTCATCTCTCAAATGAGAGTAGTTGGGCATGGTGGTGCACACCTCTAATCCCCACACTTGGGAGGCTGAGGTGGTAGGATCACTACGAGTTCAAGGCCAGCCTGAACTACATAATGAGACCGTGTCTCCAAATAAATAAATATATACATAATACCATCCCATAGGACTATTGTGGCAGTTTAATGAGTAGATACTTGGAGGGTGTTGGGAGTAGTGCTAAGCTTATACTGTGAGTGCAGGATAAACATTAACTGCTATCATCAGTGTTTTGATATTGCATCTGTGTTCCAACATGTCTCTTTGGGATCTGTCAGAAAATATTTTTCAGGTTGTGTTTTATGACTTCATTTTATTCCCTCACATGGATTTAATGGTTAATGTAATACTTTCTTCAAGCCCTCATACTCTAAAAATTGTACCTGTGACTCTTGAGCTTTTGAACTTCTTGAGCTTAACTTTACTAACTGATCAGTAGTTACTGACTCTAGATTTCTTTGCCGAGAAGTAGAACATTTATCAAATCTCAGTTTTGTTCAGTGATGTTTATTTTTCAGTTTTATCCAAACAGGAAATTGGGCTTGGAAAACTACTGAAACCCATTGTGTGTCTGTATTGGTGGACTAGTTCATAGTGTATCAGGAGAGGCATTTTTTGGGGGGGTCCTTCCCATAAGTTTGCAAATGGCTGCAGAGAATGGAGATAAAAAGGCTTGAGTAGTTGAGAATAATCTAAAATCTTGCCTTTCACTGTAATAAAACCAAGGTATTTATTAAGTAGCATCATTTTTTATTTGTAAAACAGGAAACACACGTGTGATTAAGCAGTCCTCATTACAGAAGTTTCAAGAGGAAATGGGTGCAGTTCTCAAGGATCCATACAAAGTTGTCATGAAGCAAAGCAAATTACCAATGTCTCTTCTCCATGACAGAATCCAGCCTCATGTAAGATGTAGAAAATGCTGGTGGTGGAGCTTTTTGGGCACACTGCATACAGATACCTCTTTAATGTAGTGCTTACCTTTGGCCTTAATGCTGCAGTGATGAACTTTCTCAGACTTTTCACATTTCTTAGTGGGTCTCACTTTTAGTATGAATTGAGTCTGTCTTGTCTTGTCTTTTCTTTTCTTTTTCTTTCTTTCGTTCTTTCTTTCGTACCAGAGATTGAACTCATAACCTTGCACCTTCCAGGTAGGTGCTTATGCCACTGAACTAAATCCCCAGCTGAGTTTTTCTTTTTTTTTTTTTGAGATCCATTTTATTTCAAAGAGAAAAAAAATGTAAAACAAAATTTCAAAACACATCAATCTGAATTGACTTTTTCCAGGGAAGCATTGTGGCATGGTGGATCAAGATAGGAGTTGTAGAATAAGACTTGAATTCCCTACCTATCCTTAATTACATTTCTCTATGACTTGTAACTTCCTGCCCATGAAGGTAACCTCCTTCCTTGGCTGTTAGTTACAGATGAACACCTAGAAAGTGCTTGTCCCGTAGGGAGCAAATAGCACACCACTAGTGTAAGTGCTAAATAGACAATTGCTGTAGCAGTATGATTTGTATCACTTATTTACTTTTGGTAGACAAACTTAAGTGGTAACTCCATCACACTGTGGGGAAATGAATGGATCAAGTTGAAAGGAGTCCTGTGGTGCTGCATACTTGCCAGCTTTTATGGATCTTTGGAGATTCTTTTCATTTGTTTTTTTGACATAGGTTCTCACCATGTAGTCAGGATGGCCTTGAACTCACTAATGTAGCCCAGGCTGGCCTCACATTTGTGGCAGTCTTCCTGCCTCAGCCTCCTGAGTGCTAGGATTACCTGTATGTACCATGACACCCGCCTGGAGATTCTTTTCACTGAAAGGGAAGGGTGCGTTCAGAGTGGTTGATGGTTTAAGGTTGAAGTATAGTAAGAACTAAATCTGGCTGGAATGCAGTGATTTTCACATGGAACAAAGGAATGGTCTAGGGTTTGCATGTTTTTACTTGCATCGAATATAATTCCCAGAAATGTAGGTAGTACATAGCTTCAGTTCCAGTATAGGGAGGGGAGGAAAACATTGACGTGCACACATGGATTAAGCAGTTCAAAGAAAAGTGTTTACTTGCAGAACAAAATAAAAACCAAGGCTTGGTTATTGCCTCAGGTTTTGTCAATTATGTTTTGTTTTATGATGGCTAGAAGAATGGCACCTATTAGTAGAATGACTGTTTTCTTTCAGGGAAACACATGAGTGTAATTCATGAACCACAGACAAGTTGCTCATTTCCCTTGTTCTCTTTGTCCATTTTCCCTAAAGCCGTCTTCTGAGCAGCTATTGAATTCTGTTTATGGGAAGAACAGAAAGGTTCTATTATGAATTTATTGCTTTGTTGCTTATTCCAGTTGTTCATTGTTCCTAAAGTTCAGTGCTTAAATATCTGATCTGTAGAATGAAGGATCTGCAGCTGAGGCAGTCAGTTTATATTTTGATGCAGGAAAAAGAATAGAGCCACAAGTAGTGGTAGTAATCCCAGTACTTGGGAGGCTGAGGCAGGAGAATTGCTACCTAGGCTACATAGTGAGTTCAAAGATAGCCTGATCTACATCATAGTGAGACCCTATCTCAAAAAAGGAATGGAGGGTAGGGGGATAGAGAAAAAAAAAAAAACTATCATGTACAGGTATAAATTCCCTACAATAAATATGATCATTATGTATACCTAAAATATACCAATAAACTTAATTTAAAAAAAAACCCAGATGTAGTGGCATGTGCCTATAATATCAGCACTCAGGAGGCTGAGGCAGGAGGATTGCCATGAGTTCAAGGCCAGCATGTACTACATAGTGAAACTATCCAAAAAAAAAAAAAAGAAAGAAAAAGAAACTCAGTAAAATGATGAATTTTCTACCTTGGCCTTAAAAACCATTACCTATTTGTGATCTTTTTGTTTCAATGTGAAATCTATTATGTATTTTGGTATCTGATTCTGTACAGTGTAGTCAAATCAGATATGCTGAATTTGGTACACATTCATCTATATATATTAGAATTACTGTATTGCTGTAGCAATACAGTAAAAATAGCATAACTTAAATTTTGCTTATATACTTTAAGACAGGGTCATGCTGTGTAACCTAGGCTGGTCTGGAACTTGGGGTGATTCTCCTGCCTCAGCCTTCTCAGTACTGGGATTATAGGAATATACCACCATCCCTGGCCTCTACTTATGTAATTTTAAACGTACACTATATGGTCAGGTATAAACAAAAAATATATATACTATAATTTAGGTTGAGGTTTTCAAAAACAATTTTGGTCATTATTTTGCCTGGTGACATTAGAACTTAGATCCCACAGAAAATGTGGATCTTGTGTTTGGGAATATTGCCTTGATTTGGAGGGTAGTAAATAAACGGAGATGGATTAGAGAACCTGGGTGAGTCAGAGTAGCTTAAAGATATTTAGAGACTGAAAGGGAGATCTGTTAAAGTTCAGGAGTCACAGGACCTTCACTGTCACCCTGAGCTGCCCTGCTGTTGCTTACAGAGGAGCTATACTGAGGGAGGAGGAGGATTTTTTTTTTTAAAAGGAGATGTTTTGCCAGCTCTTAGCATTGTTACGTGATAGATCCTAACTCTGACTTTGACTTTTATCCTGCTTCAAGAATTCCTATGCCTGTAACTCCTTTACAGGCACATCAAGTTCTAGTTAGTATCAAGTTGCTTTTATCACATCTAAACTATTATTTTGGACTTTTGCTAGATGTTTTTCATTTAAAGACTTTCCATGTGCATTTAATAAAAACGTTACCTAAATTAAAGAGAATGTTATCTGAAACTAAAATGCATCTTACAAAACAAGCAGTTCCTTTTAACCATGAAGGAAATTAACTTCCAAGAAAAAGTTGGCATTAATAGTTGGTTTTAAAGAAAAACACAAATTCGAGCGTGATTGTCCTTGACAATGAATTTGTGAATTTGGAAATTTAATACACTCGTTTGAAAGCTAAAAAAAAAATGATAAATTAATTTTCATCATTGTGACCTTAATTACATTTGACTAAAGTTTATGATAAATGAAATAAAGCAGAGTTTTGGCAATTTTTAACACATGCTTACTTTATTTGTATTTTGTATTTCTCCAAGGAAGCTCAGAAAACTTCAGAATAAGGACAAGTGCTTGTATTATTTAAATAAACATTTCTAACTTGAAACTAGATTGAGTCAGTGTTCTTGTAGATTTTGGTGTGAGTTGAGCTTTTGAAAAATAAAAACTTTGGTGGTTTTTAACTGGTTGCTTTTTCTCAATTTTACCTGCAATTCTCCTTTCCCTTTAGAACTCCAAGGTGCACATTCTTGATACTGAAAGTTTTGAAACCACATTTGGTCCTAAGGCACAGAGAAAAAGGCCAAATTTATTTGCAAGTGATATGCAGTCCCTCATAGAAAAAGCTGAGATGTCCACTGAGAGCTATGACCAGGGCAAGGACCGCGATTTGGTAACTGAAGACACTGGTGTGAGGTATGCTTTTGAAGTGCATGTAGGTCTTGTCATTTGCTTCTCTGCTACAAAATGTTTTCCTTCAACATTTTGCCTATGCAAAGCATGGCAATTTAACTCATAGATACATTATCCTGTCCTCTTAGATGAGAAACATTGGTAAAATTGGAGCCAGACTGAAAAGGATTCAAGGTAGCTTCTTTGTAACAGATCTCTCTTTATCCTTCAAAGAAAAATAAATATTTCCTCATTATAATAGCAATGCATCAGGTTGTAGGCTAGTTAGAAAATGTAATTAAGTTGGAAAATGCAACAAAAATAAATCATGATGCTGATACTTAGCTTAACTATCATCAATAACCAGATTAGTAACCCAGTTACTCCCTAAGTCTCTGTGTAGCTGGGGGCTCGCAGCTAGCCTTTGAAAACAATATGAAAAATGTATGAATCTGCATAAAGGTAATGAGTGGAGTGGTGATGTTTTTGTTTTCATTTAATACTTTTTGGTTTTATAGAAGCAAGAAAAGGAGGAAAATCATGTTCTCGAGTGTTTAAATTTGTCTTTTGTTTGTATTTTTGTAAATTATTAGAATATATTTCTATGTGAATCAACAATAATGTTTACTATCAGAGTAGTATTTTGTTGTGACTAGTCCCCACTCTTGGCTATTTATACTCTTTTCAGTTTTTTCCTGTGGTAAGCAGTACAAAGCTGAGCACATCTATAGTGTCAGCACTTGTGAGGCTGAGGCAGGAGGATCCATGCAAGTTCAAAGCCAGCCTGAACTACAAGCTCAAAAAAGCCCCCCAAAACCAATATGAATACTCTGATGACTACAGAAAATCTCAAAAAATGCCCCCAAAAAACAATATGAAGATGAATCATCCATGTGACAAAATTGTCCTTATCCTTAGGTATCATATTTTTTGTTTTAGGATTTTTTTTTTTTTTTTTAAATCGGTACCAGAGATCGAACTCACGACCATGCACTTGGAAGGCAGGCGCTTATGCCACTGAGCTAAATCCCTGGCCCCATGTTTTAGGATTTTTAATACAGGGTCTCATTAAATTGCCTAGACTGGTCTCAGACTTGAGCAGTTCTCGTGCCTCAGCCTCCCAGGTGCTGGAATTATAGGTATATGTCTCCATGCCTGATTCTGACTCTTCCTCATCCTTCATTCCCTGAAGATTCACTCTTACGGGGCAAATCATGATATCAAAAGGTGTATATGTATTTTAATAGGGAACTGCCACATTGCCCTTCAGGAAAAGACCAACAGTTTAGGTTCCTGGAGACACTGTTCTGCCTTAGAGAGTTAAACAATGTAGAGGTTTTGCCTTTCTAATGAAGAGTTATTGTCCAGTGACTGCAGTGATATGAACTTGTTGCCATAGTTACCTTTCTCCAGATTTCAACCTCCTAGGGATGTTCAGCCACATGAGACTAAGCAAAAAGAGGCAGCAAGTTCAGTTCGTGTTAAATTTGAACTTTGTAGTTAGCTTTATGGATCTTTTCTGATTCGAGTTTTTCCTTCCTCCAAAAAGTACAGTAGGTAATGGGGGAAAATGAGAACTATTTTTGTTTCGTTTTTCCTTGGATAAGTAAATGTCTTTGATGCTGTTAAACAGATTGTAAACTCGAAAACTGTCACTTGCTTTACATAGCAGTTACGGAGTATAGATTGTGGCTCAGATTTTGCCCATGCCATCTCTGACACTTTGCATAATTATGGCCATACTGTTTTTTTCTTTCTGTTTAATTTTTTATTGCAATAAAATATACATGACATAAAATTTACCATTTTAACTAATTTAAGTGCACAGTTCAGTGGCATTAGGTACATTTCCATTGCTATACAGTCATCATCACTTGTCCATCTCTAGAATTTTTCATCACACCACACTCAAACTCTATACTATTTAACACTAATTCCCATTCCACTTGCCACAAGGTCCAGATAACTACTGTTAGACTTTCTGTCCTTGTATAGGTGGAATTTTACAGTATTTGTGCTTTTGTGTATGGCTTATTACTCTTCATATAATACCGTCAGTATTTATCCATGTTTTAGCACATGATAGACTATCTTTCCTTTTTAAAGTTGGATCATATTCCCTTGTATGTGTTTACTATTTTGTGTTTATCCATCTTTCAGTGGGTATTAGGTAGTTACTTTTTAAATTCAGTTTGCTTTTAGTCCTCACCACTGATTTTAATACCCTTTAATATGTTGACGTATCCCTGAGTCATCTTTTAAATCTTGATAGTGCTTCAGTTGCTTTTTTTTTTTTTTTTTTTGTCTTTTTGAGACAGGGTCTCGCTGTGCAGTTCAGACTGGCCTTGAGCTCACTTTGTAGCCCAGGCTGGTCTCGAACTCGTAATGATCCTCCTGCCTCAGCCTCCCAAGTGCTGGGATTACAGATGTGAGCCACCATGCCCAGCAGTTGCTCATTTTGGGTGTTTGTTTTTTATTTAGAAATGAAGCCCAAGAAGAGATATACAAGAAGGGACAGTCCAAAAGAATATGGGGTGAGCTCTACAAGGTAAGACTCTTAGGTTCTTGTGGAGTGATTACTTTGGCTTTCATGTGCTTCTGAGCAAATTCTGATGTGTTAAAGCTGTCAGATAAATTAGACTCTGGTGCATATTCTTTCCTCTTCCACAAAGAAATCAGGAGTGATGCAACCACACACATATTACCATTGTTCTACATAACTGCATTTTGAAAATTACTCCTATGAGTAAAAGCGCTCTTAGGCGCTCCTATATTACCTGTTGATACTTAGATTACCTGCCAAAGTGATGTTACTGTTTAGATTTATCTTACATGGTTAGAACCACATGAGAAATTAACTTGTTCAGTCCAAATGTTCTTACTTTGTAAATGAGAACATATTTCTGGAGGGAATTAATACTTTACCTAGATCACTAGCTTACTAGTGGAAGAGACTTTATGTGTGTGTGTGTATCCTGATTCTTGATCTAAAGCTTTTTTTAAACTTTTTCCATCTATATATTTTCTCTTTTTAAATCAGATTTTATTGATACATTTTAGTTGTACTAATAATGATCACATCATAGAAAATTTGTAACTGTACATGTTATAACTTGGGGTTTTTTTCCCCTATCTCCTTTCCCTCTCTGATTTCCCTCCTCCCCTCTCCATTTGCAAAAGCTTTGTTTCCATGTTCCTTCTTTTTTTTTTTTTTTTTTTTTTAATTTTGGGACAGATTCTTGCTATGCAGTTCAGGTTGGCCTTGAGCTCACTCTGTAGCCAAGCATGGTCTCAAATTTGTGCAAGGATCCTCCTTCCTTAGCCTCTTGAGTGCTGGAATTACAGGCATGGTGCCCAGCTAATGTTTTCTTTCTTTTTTTGCCTTTCCCTTACTTCCCTTCTTTCCTTCCCCTCTCCTTTGTCCCTTCTTCCCCTACCCACTTGAACATTTTCTTCTGATCCAAAGCTTTTTAACTGGCTAATTTTACACCCACAGGCAGGAATATTCTTAGAAGAAAGCATAATCATAATTAGTGTCATAACTAGAAATTAATATCATAAAGGCAAACTAAAAAAAATAGTTTTCTAAACATACACAAAGCTGTAATAGTAGAAACTTTTTTTTTTTTGGGGGGTGATACTAAGGATTGAGCCCAGAGCCTCAGCATACCAAGCCCTTTTTATTTTATATTTTGAGATTTTTGAGAAAAAGTCTCATTAAGTTGCCCAGGTAGGAGTCAAACTTGCAGTCCTCCTGCCTCAGCTTCTCAGAGTGCTAAAATTATAAGCATGCCTCACCACACCTGTCAATAGTAGAAACATACCTAATAAGTAAATGATTCAATTTAGTAATTTATAATGATTGTGAAATAAGATGGGTTTAGGGCCGGGGATTTAGCTCAGTGGCTTAAGCGCCTGCCTGGCAAGCGTAAGGTGGTGAGTTCAATCCCCGGTACCAAAAAAAAAGAAATAAGATGGGTTTCATCCAAGCTACCTTTTCTATTTGAAATTTGACAAGTTTCCAAATCCAGGGATGATATTGAAATCTGGCTATTGGAGACTGAGATTGGCTACTATCTACTCTTCTAATAAGACTGTTTTGCAGTTGTCTGTGAAGATTTTCCTGGATTCCTTTAAATGCCGTGCTTCTTTTGTTTCATATGTACTGTGGCAAACCCTTCCCACCTCTTTGAATTTGCAGGTGATAGATTCATCAGATGTTGTAGTCCAAGTTCTTGATGCTAGAGATCCAATGGGTACCCGTTCTCCCCACATTGAGGCTTATTTGAAAAAGGAAAAGCCCTGGAAACATCTCATTTTTGTACTCAACAAATGTGACCTTGTTCCAACCTGGGCAACAGTAAGTACAGCTACTAATCTAGAATAGATAGATTATTGAGGCCACTCAGTTTGCATAGACTTTAATGTATCAGTTCCCTGGCTTCTAGCTTGTAAGACACTAAAGTGTTGTGCTCTTGAGATTTTCTGTAGTCACCAGTGTGTTCTTACTGAAAACAGAACTAAAGTGTGCTTTGCTGATAATACACAGAGGCATCTTTTATCCTCTGGTACCAGATATTGGGGCAGCTGCAGAGCTCTGTAGGACAACGATCTACCCCTTCAGGAGGCAGCTGCTGATACCACTGGCCTGCTCCGTATTGTGCTCCACTAAAAGCATTTAGGAGCAGTAAAGGTATTTTTGGAATATTATTTTGCAGTTATAAGACAAAAGAATATTTATAAGAATTACAGCTGGGCCGGGAGTATAGCTCAGCAGCACAGCACTTGCCCAGCAAGCACAAAGTCATGAGTTTGATCCCCAGTACTTAAAAAAAAAAAACATTACAGCTAACATTTTTTTCTTGGGCAAAAATATATTTGAAACGGTTTTGTCATTTAAGCTCTGACACTTCCATCTGTTGTAAATAAAGAAGCTATAATTTACCAACATGTTTTCTTTTGTCTCTCTTTAGAAAAGATGGGTTGCTGTCCTGTCCCAGGACTACCCAACACTTGCTTTCCACGCAAGTCTCACCAACCCTTTTGGCAAAGGAGCATTCATTCAACTTCTGCGGCAGTTTGGAAAGGTAGGGAGAGCTGGTCTGTTTCTCCAGAAGTCATATAGCTATGAGTTTGTGTGAGCTTCTTTTTCCCACTGTGCATTGAACTTCATTTCCCTCTGTGTTCAGTTCTAGAGATGTAAAAATTCATTCTGAAATGTTTCTCACTCTTGTTTACCCCCATCCTTATCTAGGGTTGATTTTCGTTTTGCCACATCCCTAGCATCTGGGTCCAATCTTCCCCACCTCCCAGAAATAAATATTTTCAGCTCTTAGACATGATATCTCAAGCCTCTACCTACCTGCCTACCTACCTATCTGTTTATTTAACTGTGAATGAAATCCAGGCCTTCACACTGAGCTACAGGTCCCTCCCCTCTATTTTTAAATCTTTAGAGTTACTAAGTTGCCCAGGCTGGCCTTTAACTTGCACTTCTCCTGCCTCAGCCTCCCAGCATGCTGCGATTACAAGCATGTGCCCTGTACCCGGCTGGAACATTTTTTTGAGAGACTTTGCGTGGTAAAAATCTTTGTTTGGCTCTTGTGCTGTTACTTTTTAGGATGTTGAAGTCACCACTGCATTGTTTTGGGGCATCTGACGTTGCTATTGGGAAATCTGAGACCATTCTGACTCAATCCTCTGTGGCTCTGATCTTTTAAAAAAAATTTCCATTGTTCTAGAATTTTAATGACATGCCTGAAGGCAGGTCTTTTATTGTTCAGTGAGCTAGACATTTGATGGGACTTTTAGCTTCATTATTGTTTATTTCTTTGAAATTCTCTTTTTGCCTTCATCATGTTTTTTTTATTCAGGAGTTTAGTTTTTGCTTCTTGGTTTAACTCAACCTCTCGTCTCTCCTCTCTCTCCTCTCTCCTCTCTCCTCTCTCCTCTCCCCTCTCCCCTCC
>PVLA01003032.1:0-233168 GCA_004027455.1 Hydrochoerus hydrochaeris
AGACCAGCTTACTATTTTAACCATCTTTCTGAGACTTTGGGATAGACAACTGCAGATATTTTGAACTAAAGCTATAAAATCTCTCATGAGCACTGCTGAGTTAGGGTCTGACTCTGAGAAAATGATGATCCCAGATGTAAAAATAGCTTGATGCCTGATTCTTCTGACCCAGGTAACCAGGACTTAAAGGCAACAATATAGCATCCAGAAAACAGAGTTCTGGAGAGAGCCAGAGATGGTGACAAACCCTTTCAGGTCAGGCTCCAAGTGACACATCTCCTAATAGTAAGTCAGTTACAGCACTGCCGTAATCCAACAGCCTTCCACGAAACCCTGTCTCCAAGCACGTAAGGCATTGGGAGGGGCATCCATATATAAACCATAACCTCTGCCCTGGACCCCAAAGAGCTGATGTGCAAATTCTAAATCTAAGTCACCTCTGAGACTTACGACAAACTCTTAGCTGTGATCCCCTGTAAAAAGTCAAAAAAGAAAGCTACACTGCTGACATGCAATGACAGAAGGTGAAGATTCCCATTCCAAAAATGAGGAATGAGGGGTAGAAAGCAAACAGACCAAAATAAGACTGAAACCAAATGGTGCAAACATTAAGTCCTGTAGTTCCCTGTTCAGTGTTCTGGGCAAGTTGTGGCAAGATATAAACTTCAAGGGGTCCCACCCTTGAAAGATTGTCAGTGGTTACAGATGTCATGACATTTCTCTTGGGGTGGCTTTGCTTGCCTTTTGTGGATTTCTTTAGATGTTCTCATTTCCTATCTTCTCTAACTGCTGAAGTCTCCATGACACTTTCAGCTTAGACTCACACATTCATACACTGATCTCTCAGAGGTACACAGTCTGGCCTCCCAGTCATTCTTCTGAAATCTGGATGGAAACCACATTAACCCTTTAACTTCTCCATTCTGCATGCCTATAAAGTCAGCACCCTCTCAATGGAGCCAAGATCTGCTACCATTTCAAGCAGTAGCTGAATCTCCTGGAATCACAGCTATAGGGCCCTGGATACTTGAGTGTGCTGAACTGAATTCATGGGAGAAAATTTCTTGGGTGATAGTTCTCAAGCATGGTGCTTTGAGGTTCTCTTCTCAATCAAAATTCTTTCATATTTACAAATTTCATATTATTGATTATCTAACCTATCGGTTACATACATTTTATTTGGCTATGATTTTTCTTGAGAAGAAATCATTGGCCTTAAATTTATGTCTATTTTGTTAAATGTTACTCTGATTAGGAGTTGATCCCATTATATCCTACTGAGAATGTCCCCATTTCCTGTATTTATTGAAAACTCTGACTAAATTCACTTCTATTTTTTCTATTGATATTTTCAAATTTGTGACCCTCTTGTCACCTGAAAATGTTCAACCTTTACTTATGAAACTTTGATATCTTGAGTAAATATATGAGTAAATGTTCTCTCTTTTAGTGTGGTGCCAAGTAGAAAATACAACATTGGTTATTTTTTTCAAAATATTTATTCCTTCCCTATACAGATTGTACTGATGTTTTCTCAAATAGTCAATTAACATTGCTAATATTCCTACCTGAATAACAACTAAACACATTAAAGAGTTTTGAAGGCTACATTTTTTATTGAAATAAATTATTCCTCTAAAAATTCTTTCTTGTTACCCTTGTTTCCTATGAAGTATCCAAGGATCTGTTTCCATTCACTGTTTTCCCACTATCTGTATATAAGAACCTTAACAGACATTTTGCGTGATAACTTCTTAATACACTACAAAAAGTATCTACAAAGACCTTAAGTCCTATAGTTCACTAATATCAAAATTTATGGAATTTTTAACAATAATGCAGAATGTCAATCATTCCTGAAAAATGACTTCTGCATTACAAAATAAATACAGTCATGCCTGCCTTACACGGTTGTCAGATTGCTGTCACTCACTTGACACACGTTTTAGACTATTTACTTGCCACAAGTCTAAGAAGACAAGATTCTAATTATTTCTAATTATTTCTTTGTTCTAAGATATAAAAGTTACCTTTTTATATATTTATCTTGAAAATTTAGAGAACAAAAAGCAAAGAAAGAAATAACTTCACAAAAATTTTCCTGCAGGCATAACAGCAAATTTCCTGAAGAGGATTTCTCATAGGTAGGATTGTCAGATGCAGGATATGACACCAAGAAACATTTGAGTTTCAGATAAACTATGAATTATATTTTGTACTAGAAGAATTTCCCAAACACTGCATAGTGCACACTTAAACTAACACAAGGAAGCTAGCATATATTTACTTATATGAACTTCAAATTTAGTTTATCAATCTAGATTTTTGATAAATCACAGTGAGCCTACTTTAATAGAAGGGAGGTGAAGTTACATAAATTGTCCAAGGTCACAGAGCTGAAAAAGGATCAAGCTGGCTTCCTGCAGAGAAACCTATCCTGACATGTGTGGGTGTTTCCACCTGGGGTTACTGTTGCTCCTTTACCGGGTAACAGGTCTAACACCAAGGATCTGGTGTTAGGATCTGACTGAAGGATCTCTTAGGTTCATCGCTGGCTCTCCACCACCGCCCAGTCTAGTGGCAGATTCCCAAGCACTCACTGCAGTGAGCACACGGCCCGGCTCAGTGTTGGGAGGGTCTGTGTCTATCCATCCCGTCTCTGAGGAGCATCACCTGGCATCCCAGGCTCAGGCCAAACCATCACTCACCAGTGGCCCCAGTGAGACTGGCTGCTGCTGACTGGCCATGAACCTCTCTTCCCTGTGTCCTGAGGTCTTTGCCCTTCAAGTCTTGCCTTTCTCAGTGTTTTCCAATGTTTCACTGGATTAAAAACCATCTGCCGGAGGATCCAAGAAGGCCGACGGAGTGGTGGCACGATAGAGAGCCTCTCTGAAAAAACGCCAACTCAGATACTGAAACCTGACAACACGGAGAAAGCCAGACAAAAGGAGAGGAATTCTCATGACCCAGGAAGAAACTGAGGAAAAAGAAAAAGAAAAGAAGAAGAAAAACAAGAAGCATAGACAGAGTACTGGAGCTGGGCATGCTCTGGTCACTGTACTGGGCTCGTTTTAGAGTCAGGCGACTCATGATCCAGCTGAGGTCACAGCCTTGCCGAGAGCGGGTCTTGGTGAGCTCATGACCCTCAGCTGGAGGAGGCACTGTGGCAGGGAGTGGAAACGGCAAGTTGAGCTGCAAAGACTTTGGTGAGTGACGGGAACTGGATTCCACCGAGCAGGATGACCCGCTAGATGACATTTTGGAGTTGGGCAGGGCAGGCTTGAATCAAAACCATAGATGGCACTGGTCGATGGCAGCTGGTCCAAAGCAGATTGGTGGGATCTGCTCAGGCTGGGCCAGGCCCCTGGTTGAAACCCAATAGCTGGGGATGAGGCTGTCCTGAGCCAGTGGTATCCCCAGGGAACACACAAACTTGCTGAAGCACCCACTGGGTGACTGACATAGGGGGAGGGGCCGTCTCACAATGTGCACCTCACAGATCAGCAGTGGCCTATGGGGGCAGCACATCCCTAGCCAGTGTGCTGCAGAAAAACTGGGCAGTGCAAGGGGCCTGGAGACCTCCACCACCCAGCCATCTGAAAGAGGCCGGAAACATGACAAGACAGAGAAACAGCAAAAGGCCTCCAACCGCTGAACCAGGAAAGGTGAGTCCAGTAGAGGTAATTGCAGAGGAGGTTGAGGGAAGCAAACATGTAATATCAGACATGGCCTCATCGGAAATAAAGAATTTAAATTCATCCACGAATTTAAATCTGAAATTCTAACTCAGGTGAAGCAAGATATAAGAAGATTAATAAAAGAAATCCTGGGTAATCCTCAAGTAGACACAAATGAAAGAATGGAGGAACCCAGAGAAAGGAGAGAAACCTTTGATGAAGAATATAAACAAAATCTAGAATACATGAAACAGATCCAAACAGAATATCAGGAAATTAAAAACTCCATTGAAAGCTGGAAAAAATTCTTAACAGAAACTAAAGACAGACTTTCAAAACTTGAAGATAGTTTTGCAATGTATGATCGCAAAAGGAAGGATCTCTTAACAAGGAACCAGAAAGTAATGATACAAAGGCTAGAAGATGACAAGAGGATTTATAACTTAAGAATAAAAAATGTGAACAAAGACAAATACAAATGAAATAAAAAGTCTATTCACAGAAATAATTAAGGAAAACTTTCCAAACATAGGAACAGAAGTGAAGTTCAGATAAATGAGGCATACAAAACTCCAGTGAGCTACAACCAAAACAGATCTACACCCAGACATATAATAAGCAGGATCCCAGAAATCCTTCACAAGAACAGAATATTAAAAGTGGTCAGAGAAAAGAAACAGATTACCTATAAAGGAAAAATCATCAAAATCACAGCGGACTTCTTGATGCAAACCATCAAATCAAGAAGAGCTTGGAGTGAAATATTCCAAGCCCTGCAAGAAAATAATCTCCAAGCCAGAATGATGTACCGTGAAAAACTGTCTCTCAAAATTAATGAAGAGACAAGATATTTCCATGACAAAGAGGAACTGGGGGAGTTTGTGACCAATCCAACCCTGCAAAGAATATTGAAAGGACATTCTAGAGAGACAGAAGAAAATCACCAGGGTTCCAGGAACAATGGCAGAAAGGCCTCAAAGAAAGGGGCAGACAGTGGAATGAAGGAGAAAAGTAAACAAACAACAATGACAGAAAAATAGCATAGCAGAGATAAGACAGAGAAGATTGGTTATATCACTGTTTTATCTTGACTGATTTTATTTGAATCTGGTATGCTTGAGAATATCAAGTCTGAGAGTAGAGGCAACTACTCTGAAGATGACAAGATTCAATAGGATACCCATTCTGGTTTGATTATTAACTGCCTTTGAAGTCCTATAATGTCTCCAGTGTTTAGATTTTATTAATAGTGTAATGCAATGCTAAGTTTAACTACACTATGTTTGATGTTATAGACAATTTTATTGAAAATAACAAGAGACATCATAGTAACTACTGTAGATCACCTAGTATTGTGGTTTTATATGTCCTTTTCATTTCATGTGTTTCTAGGAATTTGTGTTGTTGACTTGTTTTGATTTGTTTCTCCCTCTAATACAGAAAGGCTAGGTATACATGTAGAGACTTATACATGTATAGAACTTCTAAGTAGTTTACGAGAATGGTTTATAGTTATTATAAAGACAAAAAAGAGAGGAAAAGAAAGTATTCTAAAGGGTATAACTGCATGTATGTTTGAGTGTGTGGGATTGATAACCATGTTGCTAAGTTTTTGTTGGATAGATCAACAGAACTGGTTTCAATGTCACTGTTTGGATGTCCACTTTGTAGGCTTTACTTTTATAACTTGAACAACTACTTCTAAGAGGAAAATATGTAATTATCAACTAGTGATTTCTTACTGGTTACTATTTTTGTTTTGTTTTTGAAATTTTGTATTATTTCTACTCTCTCAATTTTTTTTCTTTAAGTAAAAAAAAATCTGCCTTTTGTTAGTCACAGAGGGAGTGTTTGGTATAATAAAAACAATCTACCATTCCTGGAAATGATGTCCAACATAGTGCTGAATGCAAATTTTTTCAGTCTGCATAAAACACATTAACAATTAATACATGTGGAGTGTTTATCACTCGATTTGGGACACATGGAGGACCCACCTATGGGAAAGTAAAGTCTCAAGTTGTTCACTGCATGATGGAGGTCCGTACTGCATGTTAGAAGGAGATCCCTAGAGTCTGGCCTAGTGTTATTGGGTAAATAGTCTACAGTCCTACACCACCTCTTCCTTGCTAAGCAGGGCATTGCAGCAGGTGGGGTGATGATTCAGCTGTACAGGGGGAGTGACTGGGAATCCAGGGCTCTGCTTCCAAGTTCACAGCAAGCACAAGGATGCAGCAGGATCTGCACTGTGTTCCACTGCTCACACTTCAGGGCATCTTGTGACCCTTCGATGGAGGAGGTGGAATGAGGGAACCCCGGGAATTCTTGCTGTAGTTGGGGAGAGTGAAGAACCCACAGGAAAGAAAGCAACACCTTCCACCTCCCCAGCAAGGCCATAGAGACAGAGCAGTGGCCTGGGCAGCCCTGGGCAGAAAGCAGCAGGGTGTCTCCAAATGGAGGAACTGGGAGGCAAAAGTTCTCTGCTTTATCCTGGAGGACCTGGTGTTTGTGTTTACATACAGTTCCTTCTGCTAGGATAGAATGTTGACTCCATTACCTTCCTCAGCAGAAGGAAGCAGAAAACTAAGGGCGAAGCCTCAATGTCAGATGTGACAAGTGTGCAAAGTCCCATCAGTATGTGACTCAGCTTTCCCATTTATCATATATAGATATAGATATAGATATATAGATATATATTATCCCCACTGTACGCCTTTGGTGCACTTATGGAAAGCTTTGGCTGGAACAGTGTGGTTTCATCTCTAGATTTTCTAGTCTGACCTTCTGACTTCTGTTTCTGTTTTCACTGTAGTGTGGGGTACAATTTCCATAGCTGTAGGTTAACTTGATCTCAGGCAGGAGATGTCTTCAGCTTTGCTCTTCTTATCCGGAATTGCTTGGATAGTTGGGGATTTTTGTGACTCCATGACAACTTTAGAAATTTTTGTCCCATTGGTATGCAAACTGCCACTGGAATTGCATAGGAATAGCATTAAATCTCTAGATCCCTTTGGGTAGTTTGGGCATTTGGAGAATTTTAATTCATTAAGTTCATGAACGTAGGATATGTTTGCATTTATTTCTCTTTTTCAGTACTTTTCAACAATGTCAGAATTTTCAGCATATTTATTTTTTCAGTATGCTCATTTTTATATCTATAATTTAATGTCTTCTTTAATCCAATATTTACCCAGTCTTTGTAGTATGTTTTAAAATCATTAAGTGTAAGAACTCTAATTTATTCCTCTTTTTCCAGAAGATTTGCACTAGTCAGAGTTCCTTAGGAATCACATGGATTTTAGGATGGGTTTTTCTCCTTGTTTACATTTATTCTTAAGTATTTTGTTTGTGTGTGTGTGTGTGTGTGTGTTTTATAGTATTGTAAATGGGATTGTTTTTCTGAATTTTTCTTTTCAAGGATTACTGCATATGAAAGCTGCCGATTTTTGTAAATTAATTTTGTATTGTACATCTTTATTGAATTTTATTTAGTGCTGACAGTTTCTTGGAATGATATCAGGAAAAAGAGAAAGCTTTGCGTCTTCTTTTTCTGTGTGCATGCCTTTCCTTTCTTTGTCTCGTCCGATGGTTCCGTCTAGGATTCCCAGTGTTGTGTGTAGTGCAGGTGGTGAGAGAGTACATCCTGGTCACAGAGGAGGAGTCTGCAGCTCCTCCTGTAGAGTATGATGCTAGGTACCAGCTTGACATACGCGACGTTTACTGTCTTCAGGGATATTTCTTCTACACCTAATTTCTTAAGAGCTTTTTAAATTATTATTCATCCAGCATGAATATCCAGTAATAACACAATTCACAAATACTTCTCTTTGTAAACAGTTCAGTTCATAACCAAAAGCATTCAGCAAAATTTAGCCTCAATTTGCAAACTCCGCACTGGGTAATAAATATAACCATGACCATCTTGCCAACATGAATGCAAACGCAACATTCTCCAAAATCATACGACAAATTAGTGGGTAACCAAGGTACTGCCGTACTTTGAATTGTGCCAAAAGTTTCCCAGCATTTACGGTGATGACCCCACAGGTCTGGTCTGTCGTTTATTAGCGTGCTATGTGACATATATTGATTTGCTTATGTTGAAGCACCTCTGCACCCAAGGAATAAACCTCACTCTGTGGTGAATAATGCTTTAATATCTTCCTGCATTTTCTTCTTTTGTATTTTGTTGAGGATTTCGGAATCTACCTGTGTCAGCTGTACCAGCTCCTAGTTTCATTTTCCTGTGGTTTCTTCCTCTGTCTTTTGAGATCTGGACAATCCTGGGCTCATTAAGGAGTTTAGAAGAAACCCCATCTGCTTGTTGTAAGAATGGTCATTCACCTTGTTGCACATTTAGGAGGCCGTGGCAGCGAAGCCCTGACCCTGACCTTTTATTTGATGCGAGGTGTGTTACCGCAGCTTCCGTCTCTTTCCTCATTATGGGTCTGCTCAGTCCTCAGAATCACTGGGTTTCCTTCTGGAAGAGGCTGTTTCTCCCAGTGTACTTATTTCTTCTGGGTTATCCAGTTTACTGGCTTGCAGTGTTTCACCTCAGCCTCTTATGATTCCTATTACTTGAGCTTTGTTAATTGTATTGTCTCCTCTTTCATTTCTAAGGGCTTTGAAACCATTTTCTTTTTCTCATAGTCTTGCTACGGCATTTGTCAGTATTTTTAGCTTTTCAGGTGTCCTGTACTTAGCTTCACTGGATCTCAGTCTCTATTTTCTCTGTTCTGATCCTTTATTCTGCCAATTCTGCCCCAGTTATCCTTCCTTTCCTGGTCCTGGAAGTTCATTTTAATGTTGTCCTGGTTACTTAGAACTTTTCTTCACTTCTGTCTATAATCTCCCCGCTTAGATTTTGATAATTTCCATCGGGTTCAGGCATGATGTGTTACTCAGTCTTCATCGTATGTTTTAAAATTAAGTCTGAAAATTATAATCTGCTCTTTTTCAAGGTAATTTTGTACTTCACAGAGTCTCTTAAGATTCAACACGGGTGTTAGGATTGGTTTCTCTATTCCTAAAGAGAAAAATGAAGCAATTGGCATTTTGATAGAAATTGTACTGAATTTGAAACTGGCTTTGGGTAGCATTTCCATCTTAGCGATAGAAACTTTCAATCCATCAACATGAGATGGCTTTCCACTTGTCTGTGGGCCTTTTCGGCCTAGTGTTGTAATTTTCAGTACGCAGGTGTTTGCTTTCCTTGATTAGGCTAGTCCCAGATATTTTTGTCACTTTCATTCTACTGTGATATTTCCTTCTTCCCATCAAATTCATATTTTGATGCTGTAAACCCTGGAGCCCCCTGACATGGAGACAATGCCCATAAAGGAGTAATTGAGTTTAAATGAGGTCATCAGGCAGATCCTGCACTGCACAGATCAGGGCCTTTATGAGGAGACGAAGAGCGAGCAGGGCCCTCCCCTCCACCTGCAGGTGCTGAAGAGGCTTCGTAAAGACGCAGCGAGAAGGCAGCCATGTGCAAACCACAGGGGCAGCCTTGGCTGGAAGCGAGTCAGATGGAAAGTGCACCTAGGCCTGGAGCCTCCAGATGGATGGGGACTCGTTTCCTCGCCTGTGGCCTCAGTGACAGCAGCCTGGGAAGCCCAGCCCTGTTTCCTCCTAGACATTTACTTCCTGTCTTTGTCACATCCAGGGCCTGTGCTTTCCCACTGCCCCGCACCCCACTGACTCCAGCCTGAGACTGTGCTAATGCACTGTGGTCTTTGCCTGCATCCTCAGAAACCTGACAGGCAAACCGCAGTGAAGTTCCTGTCAGCACTTGATGCAGGTGAGGCAGACGCCCAGGCACTGAGCAGCCCCGAGGGGACCCCAAATGATGGGCTTGTTGTCTACTCTTTCCTTAACTTAGGAATTTGCAGATTTGCTCTTGGTGAGTGTGTGCTTTGCTGAGTGGAGGAGGAATCCAGGGAAAGCAAAGAGAATGAAACCTCCTGCCCTGTCAAGGTGATGCAGCTTTGTGGAGTCTGCAGCCCCTTATTATCAGGTGTTTTCAGATTCCTCGCGAAGGCATTTGTGCCCCAGTCATGGTGATGCCTCAGTGGGGCTGAGGAGCCCGAGTGTGCCCTCTGGCTGATACCACTTTGGACAAAGACGTATCTACTCATAATTCCCACATGAGAGACTTACTGGAAAAACTCATTCTTATTTAGAGATTCTTGGCCTGAAATCACTATTCTTGAAGATAGGCTTAATTTTATATTAAATCTTTGATTCTTAATTTTATTTAATGTGATTCTCTCAAGTCTTATTCTGCTATCTTCCTGCTTTAAAAACTTCTTTAAAGAAACTGGGACTATACTAAATTTTCATAAATTGCTTTATTCTTTCTATCTACCTAAATAATTGTGCACTTACCTTTCTACCCTGTGACTTTGTAAAGGTGCATCTTCAGATTGTTTCAGCGTGGATCTACCGCCAACTAATATGTACTTTCAGTGCTTGGGTGAAACTCATTTTATATACGTGCAGAGACTTGCCCTGAAGTATTTGTTCCTTCAGTTTTACCAGAAGCAAACCCATAAACATGGGCTGGGATGCCAGTGATCTGCAAGGTGATCCCAGAAAGCACAGGTAATGGAGTAAAGAAGGTGAATTTGTGTCCAGAGAAGACAGTAAAGTGTGGGCTAATGAGCAGTTTGCTGATACTGTCACCTGGGCCTGAGTGCTACAGGGAGCTGTCAGAGAAGCACAAGCAGGAGGAGGATGGGTGACCAGGAGTGTGGGTCCTTCGAACCCAGGCGCTTAGTCATTCATCGCTGCTCCTAGAGTCATCAGTTACTCGGGATGCTGGGCTGCCCTGACCAGTGCTGAGCACATTCTCTAGGCAATTCCCAAGACCTCAAAAGAGAAAGATGTGGGGACTCAAACCATTCTCTTCACCATCGTGGTGTGGAAAAGTCAGAGGTGGGCCCAGGGGACCCCGGATGGCACCTCAGCCTTGTGTGCCATGGTACAGCCCACTGAGTAGGCAGCTACTGTGGCTAAGGATGACTGTCCTAAGGATGTCTGTGAGTGACATCTGAATTAATTCAGTTCTCTGGTCCATCCTCAGCTGTGGCTACAGATGCAGCTAACTGTGGAGCGGGTGTGCTCCACACACACTGGACATCAGCGCTTCCTTCTACCCCTGCTGCACCCGGAACTGTGGGTACCGGAGTCTCCACATGGGGAGGAGTGTGTGTCACAGAGGAGCGAGTTCTCCGTGCTACTCTCCTGGCACTCACATCAGTGTGAGCCAGGAGAACACAAGCACAGAAAACCCATTCAGGTTTAACATCTTAACGGTCAGCCTCCCGCCTTCCATCCCAGTCAAGTTCCTGGTTATTGGGACCCAATGCCCAGCACCTACCACTTAAAAGAGAAGGGCTTTATTTTGGCTCATGGTTTCAGCTCCTGCTCAGCTGGCTCTGAGGCAGAAACAGCGTGGTGGGAGGGTCAGTGTAGGACAGCTGCTCACATCACAGCGGCCAGGAAGCAGAGAGAGAAGGGGTGATGTGGGGGAGACAGTTTCCAGATTCATCCCAGCAACCACCTCTTCCAGTCAGCACTGTCTCCTAACCACGCATTCATCTACAAAGTCACCAGTGGATGAACCCACCCATGGGGACAGAGACCCCATGACTAACCACCCCTGAACATATGAGGCTTTGGGGGGGAAATCCTAGAGCTAACCATGACCTGTCCCATGCAGCATCCACAAGGCAATGCCACCACTGTCTTTAATGCTCTCTGTGTGTACCTGGGGCAGAACCAACTGGGGACAGAGACAGATCCCATCCACACATACCCACTGTCATCCCTCTGTCCCCGTAAAATGGCCCCATTCTCAGAGACAATGGCACTCACGATGTCACATCAGTAAATGCAAATGTCCGCGAGCTCTTCAGCATGACAGGGTCAGGGCAGGCACTCTGCACTGGAGGAGAACCCTTGTTCACATATGAATCAGCTACAGTTAAGGCATGTGTGGTCCCATCCATGGTTGAAGGGGTTTGGTGGAATCCTCTGCAGCTGCGTCTATGGGCTCCCTGGGTTGTGGTAGCTTAAATGACGCACAGCAGAGCAAACACTCTGCAGAGGCTACAGTCAGCTCAGCCACGGTGAGGAAAGGTCCACGTGGCTGAGCTCATTCACATGGGGAGACTGGTTCTCAGTATCTGGGCATGCGCCGAACTGCGCCTTGTCAGTGACTTCCCTGCACCAGTGGTTTAGGTATGAGAGACAGAGATCCTCAGCCTTTGAGCATCTTCTGTGGGTCCACACCTTTGCTTCTTCCTCAGGCAATTTTCTCTTCACATGTTCTAACCTTGCACACATTTTACCAATAAGCCAAGCCATTCCTGACCACCCCTGACCCCCTGTTAATGTCCACCTCAGACCACTTCCCCGCACACACAGTGTGGCCCTTGAGCTCAGCACTCTTCGAGACTGTCCTAAGGATGTCTGTGAGTGACATCTGAATTAATTCAGTTCTCTGGTCCATCCTCAAGCATTTCCATCCAGCCTTCCCTGAGGAACCAGCTCGGAGTCTGAGAGCTGGTTCAGAACTGGAAACACGTCTAGGATCGAACATCCTGCACTTGGGAGATTCAAGACATCACTCTACTCACCAGCTTTGCTCTCCTATGTTATGTAAGCCCCACAATATCCTCACTGACTCACCCAAACAATGCCATGCTGCATTCGCTGCACCAAATGATCCTTGTATTTTAATGTGCTCGGGGCCCTGACACCTACCACTGTCTCCCACCCAGTGTCTAGGGAAGGGTGTCTTCTGTTTGGAAAGTGTTTCTTGATGATTTGAAAATTTTTCTCTGCTTTTCTGAACCAAACTTGCTCTGCATCCTTGCTGTTTACTGAGATCATTGCTCAAACAGTTGATCAAGCTCTGGAGTTTGCTCTCCTGTGAACTCTGGCCTCCAGGAAGTGTATGTACACAGACGGTTTCAGAGATCTGTAAAGTCCAGCCCATGTCTTTTTATTTTTCCTGTCCAGCTCTCCTCACTTGGTGTAACTGTTTTAAGATTCATACTTTTTTTTTTTTATTTAAAGAGAGAGAGAAAAAAAAAGAAAAATAGAAAAAGGGGTAGAAACAATACAGAATTTCAGAGAAAAAATAGCAGTAAGAAGTCAGTAGTTGATAAATTACATACTGTCTTCTTAGACCTAGTTGTTAAAGTTATAAAATTAAAGCATACAATGTGGACATTCAAACAGTGAGGTTGCAAAGAAGTTCAATGATCCAATAACAACTTAGCAACATGGTTATCAATCCTACACACTCAAACATACATGCAGCCATATCCTCTAGAGCACTTTCTTTTCTTCTTTTTACTTTTTAAGTCCATTATCTGCTTAGTTATATCCTGTTTCAGGTTGCTCAGTACGTTACTGACTTGTTTTGTTGTTGTTATTTACTTTTTAATCACCTTATATAATTCTGTTGCCTTGTTTTTGAGTTTCTCCTCATCCATGCTCCATGGGTCAGCTTTGGTGGAGTTGGGAGACTTTTGGAGGTATTTTGTTACTTTCTTATTTACTGTTTTTTTGAAGGTAGTAAAATACAGCAGAATAAGACAGAACAAACCCATGCGACGGCAGTGCAGTAAAACTACCACAGAACCTCCGAGCAGGTCACAAGGACACGAGCAATGGGCTCAATAGTACAGCCCATTTTGTTCACATTAGCTGTTCTTTCAATCAGGTAGAGGAAAATGGAAGGAAATATCAAACTTTTAAAAACAGAATATTGAATAAAGCAATACCATTAATCAAAACTGAGCAAAACAGTGATAAAAATATTTGCCTTCAAAGAGATGGTAGAAGGAAATCCCCCTTACTTGCCACGCTGTATAAATTCATCCTCCAAAAAGATACTCAGACCGCCGGTGCCGACTTGCTAACTGGGGGGGTGGTGGTGGTGGATGGATCAATGTCTGATTCTTAGCACCCGCAGGGCCCCAGCCGCTCACCAGGGCAGCCCGTAGGCCGCCTGTTCTCCAGCGCCCAAAGTTCCAACATGATACCCAGCCCATGTCTTTACTCAGTTTTCAATTTTTAAAATTTTTGTTCCAAAGTGACTCCTCCCTCATGGTTGCTGCCTAATCTCTGTACTTCTCTCCCTGCCTTTAGAGCAGCAAGGACTCTCTGCAGCAAGCCCCTCCTTTCTTCAGTATCTATGCATCTGCTATCTCTCTCTCTCTCTCTCTCTCTCTCTCTCTCTCTCTCTCTCTCTCTCTCTGAGGTTCATTGCCTAAATGCACATTCCATTCCCAGTGCATTCCTCCCTTGTACATCTGCCCAATTGCAGCACATTTAGTTAGATGTTAAGTATGTTTCAGAGCTACAAATTGAACATAGGCCACATATAATGTTAGCAGAGTCCTCCTCCCGCTACCTTGCTGCTTTATTGATGTCGTGGAGAAGGTTAGGAAAAATACCACCTCACATCATCTTGTTTGTTGTAAGAATACACAAATGAGAACCACAGAAAAGCGAAAACCAGGATTTCCTAACTGATAAAGAAAGCTTAGTGTATAGAATTCAAAATTTAGAACTCTAGAAGGGGATAAGAAATCTTTAATCATTGCACCCAACTTGTAGGGAGGGAAGGGGCCGCAGGCTTTATGCAGGCTTGCGTGGTCATGGTTGAGCAACACACGTTGTGAATGAAACCAGCTTTCCATGCAGACATTTCAGTTCCCGGGGCCAAGTCTCCTGACCAGCTCCACCCTGCCATGGGTCTGCAGAGCCACGTTTGGAGCTCACATGCTACTAGCTCAGTCTGGTTAAATACATGTCTATTTTTTTCTGCCTTCTTTCCTTTTTCTACTCGCTAGTGCTGAGAGTAACACGGAGAAGAGCTGGAGTCCTCACTGACCGAGACAGGGAGGGTGCTATCTGACCCTTGGGCGAGGATTTTTAATTCTCCAGACCCAGCCAACAGTGTCACAGAGCCATGGTGAAAAGTCCGCCTCAGGATTCATTTTTTTTTTCATTCAAAAAATTTCCCATAACTGCGAAGAAATCATGAAGGACATGTTACTAGGGATGAACTTTGCTTAATAATAACGGTACATCCAATTTTTTATAAACAATTATTTTAATTTTTCTTAAGCAACTGTATAAATGGAAATACATACTAAATTGTTGGCTAACACAGTAATTTTTATAATATATTGATTATAATAATACAACAATTTAAAATACTTTAAGGTAACTCCATATGTAGAAGTACTTACTAGTTTTGTGCTCACCAGCATAATTTGAAAAAAGTCTACTTAAAGGAGAAACTGATGCTCTGTAACGTTTGTATACTACTGATAAACACCAACAGCGCAATCCTCCGAATTTCCTTACCCACATTATTTTTTCCTTTTCAGACAAAAAACTGAGCATGATTCACAGTATGTATCTCATTTGTCATCATATCCTGTGCTGGAATTAGTTAAATTCCTGGTTGGAATTTTTTTAAAAATCTTATTCTCCGCTTCACTCCACCCCGTGTGTTTTCAGTTTCAGTTTTTCCCCCTCCGCTGGGTCTGACTTCAGAGTCTCTCTCAGTCATGTTTGCATCCTGGGCACTTTTCCATTACTAAGCTCTCAGGTGCTATCAAAGTCCATCAGAGCGGAGGGATGAATCAAGTTAAAGAACATTTACTGACTCAATATCACGATCTATTAATTCCTGTCCTCTCTAATCACTCCACCTCATTTGGAGGATTACAGAGATTCGATTTAAGCATGACATTGCATTTTAGTTATTGGGTTGGAAATTGGACTTACGTTAAAGAGACTTTTCTTTCATTTGTGGAAAAGTTAGCCTTCAACTGATAATTCAAACGCGGGTACTTCTGACACCAAATGGATTAGCAAATAAGTAGGCCAAAAAGGAATTGAAGTAATAATTCACTGGATTCTTGGATAGGTGTGTGGCAGGAACAGCATGGAAAGGAGATAAATAAGAAAGATTAGAAGGAGGTAAATACAGATGTAAAGTGTAGGAGTGAGACAGCATAGAATAAATAAGTGAGACAGAGAACAGATTCCCGAGATGGCTCACTTTATGGTCAGTTCCTTCTATCATGGGTTTCACATCCACAGATTTTATCAAACATGGTCAAAAATATTTTGGGGAAATCACAACTGTGATGAATATGTACAGACCTTTTTATTCTAATTATTCCTTAAATTACACAGCCTGGTGATTGCTTTCATACCACTGAAATTATATCAGATATTAAGTGGTCTAGACATAATTCAAAATGTGTTAGAGGTTATCCAAAGATTCTATGATACTGTGCCATTTTATAAAAGATACTGTGCCATTTTATACAAGAGACACGAGGATGTATCCCCATGATGATCTGGTACCAACTTCCATTGACACAAAGAAGCAATCTTATATGTAAATACTTATCATCATGCAAGCTCAAGGAAAGTGATCAAAGAGAACTTCAGGTTTTGGTCTCTCCTGATTTCTCTCATCTTCACCACCACCACGCCTTATTTCTGCAGGGGTTTGGCATTTTCAACATGTCCCCTCCTTGGTTTTTTTCAGATGGAGCCATGAGGATGTCATCAACCTGTCTTCTTCTCCAGGGACACAGCCACCTACAGTCCTTCTTCAGGCTCCGTGACCTCTATGAGTCCAAAGCAAAACATGACCCTCTGGCTGGGCTGGAAATGGAAGAATAGTGAAATTTCAGACACAACCATTTTCACAGATACAGGAGACCTTTCTTAGTTACTAGAGAAAGGAGTATCCTGTGGAATCAAAATAAAACTGAGAAAGGATTTGGTTCCCCTGGAACAAGGGGAAGTGGAAAAGAGGAGAGATCTATGGACAACCCATACAAAGAGCGTGGAGTTTCAGACTTGGGAAGTAGATTCCTCTTAGTAGATCCAAGAAGTAAGATAAGGAGTTAAATGAAGAAAATAAGAATCGCCTCAACAATGGAACAAAGAGGGATGTGGTGCAGGAGATGGGTAAAAACAAGAACAAGAACGAAGGGGAATGGAGACAGCAGGCAGCTCAAGCAGGGGGCAATGCTGCAGGTGAACCTGCTTCACTGAGAACAGAGGTCACAGCAGAAATGTCTCCCTGTCTGTCTGCCCTCAACACTCCTGCTTGGAGCCAGCGGGTGTGAGCTAAGGGCCTCATCAGGCACCTCTCCCCTGACTGTATTCTGCTAGAGCATGATTGGTAGGCAGAGGCAGGCTGTCAAACGTGGATCCCTGCAGGTCTTCCTCCTGGAGGAAATCAGAAAGCTAACAGGGTCGTCTCTGCAAATGCCTGAGCTTCTTCTTAGGATAATTTGGTGTGAGTCATGACTCATTCTCTACCTGGAATTCTCTAACTGCCTGGCCTCACGTGAGCCAGATTTTAAAAGAGTTTGATAGTTTGAGTGCCTGGGTCTTCATGACTAATATATACCATCATGAACAAGCTGGAAGCAAATTTGCCAAGTCTTGAGAGTGGTCAGCATTTCAAGCAGGCAGGCTGCTGTGGCCAGAGCCCCAGGGAAAGCACAATATTAACCTGTCTGTGAAAAGCAAGGAGTCATGAATATTTTACAAACTACTGTTACTGTACAAATAAATGCCTCTTGAAGAGAATTGAAACAGTGGTGATCAGTGGGAAGGAGGGGGTCATGTTTACAGAGCTCTGAAGCTGGCCCCATGAATTAAACAAAGCCTTTCTCACCTAGTAGTTCAGGACACTGGCAGAAGCAGGGAAGAAATTGCTGCATCAGTTCAACAGAGCACTGGGTGCTTCAGGTATATTTTCTTCTGCTTGAAAGTGAGGTTAGCCATGAAAGACTTTTTTTTTTAACCTAGGACTTCACTAACACTGTTTCACAAGTCTCAAATGCTGCAGGCAGGACCACAGAAAAGAAGTATGTTCACACAACAGCAGTCCCCGTCCTCCTCAACACTGGGGAGTGAAATCTGGATGATTTCAGACACATAGGTCTGAAAGCACACATAGGTGTGGAATGACAGAGAATGGACCAACTGAACCCCACCCATGGAGCAAGAGAGCTGTGCAGTTTGCAGGTGGGAAGTGGGGCTGATCAGTGCAGGTTTTGATGAACTGCATTTGGTGTTGGAGAACAAGGCTCTGCAGTCTGAAACTGAAAGAGCCCTGCAGCCCCACCTGTCCTTCTTCCTGAGGGTCTTCCTTTGTGTCTCAGGGAAAGTGAGCAAAATGACAGCTGATGTCGTCTCACCTCAAGACGCCTGCCTGGCTCACCCTTGAGAGGTCAAATCATTGAATGAGTTTGCATCAGAGCAACCTGCATTTGCAGCACACCCTCCTACCTGGAGATGGGGGAGCGCCCAGGGCCTGGCCAGCATGTTTCCCATGAGTGATGGGAATCTGGGGTTCACAGGGCCTTAAGCATTTATAGCACTTCACACCTTCGGGGTCCACACTCCAGAGCTTCCAGTTGCTGTTTGCCAGTGTCTTGGAGAATGGTGCATGTTAGCTAGATCTCCCGTCACTGGGGCACAATATCCAGTGCTCTCAGCTGCGAGGAGGAAATGGTTTCAGGGGATTCCATTGAACCCTTGATGACTTGATACCAACATAGAACATCAAGGCAGAGGGCGAGGTGGAGCGAAGCTGCTCCGTTCATGCTGTCCAGGGAGCAGAGCATGGGAACTGCTCCAGAGAGGAAGGGATGAGGGAGAGGCAGACCCCATGTCACTCCGCCGTGACCCACAACATGCACCCAGGAAGATGCTCCACAAATCCCTTGGGTGGGTCACAAGTCACACAAGCTTACTTACATGGGGAGAAGCACATTTTGAGCTCACAGTGACCTAAATCAATTGCCAGGCTTCATGAAATATCAAGTATTTGGCAGGACAGAGGTACAAGAACTACTTTCCTGCACAAAACAAATGCGAGTCATCTTGGTTTGGATTCTAATTCAATGCCTCCTTTTAGCTATGTGGTTTGGTGCACTGATTACTCCCTTTAGCAATGTGATTTAGTGCATTGTTTTAAAAAGTGCCAACTTACTCAGCTGTAGTGATTCCAGGCTACTGGAGCCATGTTTCTTCCCCTCCCTCTTAGGTCTCCTCCCCACAAGGCCCTTTCTTTGTGACCTCTAACAGTCCTAACACAAGACAGAGAGACTATTCAAGAAAACCCACTTGCCTGGATTACAGATAATCTGGTGCCAAGACGCAGTTCTCCAAGAATAATATGGATGTGTAGAATTTAACATGATGGCCCACACATAAGGCTCCCAAGCTCTTCAGCACACTACTGATGCATCATTACCTTCTTTCCTGTAAAACTACTTCAATTCTTGATGCTTTCCAGTGAAAATATTTTATTTTAGTCAAATTCTCAAATCAATTGGTAATATTTCTTTTGTCATTGTACTTTTTCTCTATTTACATATTGCTATATTGCTTTATATTTCTAGTTGTATCACATGTCTATCAATAAATGCATAAGTGCTTAATTATGAAGAAGTAAGGTGGGCGTGGTGCAGGTCTATAATCCCAGTGGGAGGAGCGTAAATCCAAACCCCACCTGACTCATTCAGTATGACTGGGGCTGCAACTCATGACAAAGGCTCTTAATACAGTTCCCTGTAGTGGAAGGAAAGAAGGAAGGAAGGAAGGATGGAAGGAAGGAAGGAAGGAAAGAAGGAAGGAAGGAAGGAAGGAAGGAAGGAAGGAAGGAAGAAAGGAAGGCAGATGGAGGGAGGAGGAGAGGAGGGAGGAAGGGAAAATTAATACAGGAGAAGTTGAGAGTATGTCATGCACAGAGTAGTGATACTCCAAAAACATCTGCGTTGTATACCCAGAGTCTGGGAAGGTGTTAGCAAAGGGGAAATAAACTTCTGGATGAAACTGAGGTTGCCAGTCAACTGATACTTAAACAAGAGACTATCTACGATTATGGAGACTGAAATAATGAGTTCACGAAGGTCCTGAAAAGTAGAAGAAAGAAATCAGAGAGTCAGATAGAGGATGGAGGACATAGCCGTGAGCCGAGGGTAGAAGCAGAGAAGCTTCAGGAAGCCAAGGAAGATGTCTGCTGGCCTTCCCCCTGCACTGTGGATTTCACCCAGTGAGAACTGAGTGCACAGCTGTGCCACAACGTTGGCAGTAATTGGAAGCAGGAAACTAATCAGGATGAAATGTATGCTCAAGGGGTACAGAAAGTGAGGACTGGTGACTTCTCAAAGGGATTTTATTGATGGAGAAAGCCCAATACTTAAGGGAACGATTGATTTTCTGTAGTGGTCTGACCCAGGGGCTGACTGGGTAACCGCGAGAGCTCTCTGGACAGCACTGCTGCTTGTCCCTCAGCACTGGGCGACCAGCGCCATGCTGGTAGCAGGTTTCCAGCACACAATGGAAGGCACCTTTGCACAGCTAGGAGCAGAATGAACTTCTCTGGGGAGATAGAGAAATGTAGAATGACAATTTATGTGAATTTCTACAAATATCTATAATTACTTGCATTTCGTTATAAAATACAATATAAAACCAATACATGGTTTATTTATGGGTTGTTTTATGCACCATGTAAATATATATTTATAATTATTTTATGCAATAGCCAAAAATTTTTCAGAGATAACATTCTGTCTTGTGAGGGCAAAACCAAAACTGTATTTATAGTACAGATGAATTCATCATACATTGCAAGCTAAAAACAAGACCTGAATAAGAACAATGTACCTCTCTACTGATGTATCAGCAGCATGCTTTAGTCTCAAAAAATAGGGTTTATACTTTAAGATATTTTTAAAGAACTCGATTACAAACTGTGCTTTCAATATTTTATGGCGGTGCTTTGTGAAAAATTTAAGACTTTAGGTCAATTGTTTTGTGCTTTGCATCTAACCACAAATTTCTATCTACTGTGCTTTTTAATATAACAGCTTGAATTAAGTAGGTACACCTACCCGGACAGAACACATAAAAAGTCTCAGTTTGCCATGTGAGTCTGAGGTGATAAAGCTCCCCAGCCCCCGGTGCACTGCTCAGAGCCTGAAGAACAGAGGCAGGAGGCTTTTCTGGAAGACATCGCCATGAGGTTAAGTGGAGCCCCCATTTGTGCAGAAAGATTGCTGCAAACTTATTTGGGTTGACTCCAAATAATTCAGGCTGCAATATTAAATTTTCCCTTGGCATTCAGCCATCAAAAATCGGTATATATTGAATAGTTATTAATTCATAAATTTTCAAAATTGAACATATGATGTGATCCTTTGAGAGGAAAAGAATCCTTGTAAGTTTGTACAACTGTGCCAGCCTATATACATAGTTACCCATATAGAGTACACACATGTGCACACACAAACACATACATATATACACACATACATGCATATGCGTACACATATACATATACACACATATGCGTATATCAAAGAGAGGAAAGAGAGAGACCTCCCAAAAACGTATACAAAATTCAGGAAAAGAAGAACTTGTATATTTTAATACTAAAATTATCAAAACATCATGTGATTAGTACAAGTTACCTTTGGTCTCCACAAATACAAGAGGTGATCAAACAGGTGGCCATGAGCCATGCTTATTAGTACAGCCAACTGTACTAATATTATTGTTTAACAGTTATATTTATTGTCAGATTACTTATTCCACAAACACTTGATACTTGAAAAAGCAATTGCAAATTCTATTCATATGAAAATTTCCAGCAGAGGCAAGAAGAATCGCAACAGAACGGTAAACAGATATGAACTTACAATTCAAAAATAGAGTAATAAGAACAGTGCATCAATGCCAACATTTTAACATGCTTGGGATATATACATATATATGAATGTATCTGAAAGTTGGGTGATCTTGGTCACCCAACTTGAGTCGGTCACTGAGATGGCTGCCCACGCATTTTCAATTTCTTCTCTAAGAGGTGGCAGTGTAGTGGATTTTCTGTGGTATGGGACACTTCTGAGGTCCCCTACACAGCACTACTTTTCCTGATGGCCTTCCCTCTCTCCCTCTCTCCCTCTTTCCCTCTCCCTCGCTCTCTCACTCTCTCGCTCTCTCTCTGTCTCTGTCTCTCTCTCAGCAATTAATGAAAAGTATGTTTAGAGAATTTGTTTCAACTTACCATTTATCCATCACATAAAATGAATGTTCAATGTATGAAATGAAAATTATCGTAATTCTGCTACTAAAAGATAATCAGAATCTATATTTGCACACATATTCTACATTTTTAGAGTTCACACTGACAGTACTCTTGTAGCTTATAAAATATGATATGAATTAAACACTATAATTAAACTTGTTTCAGACATTTGGTGTATTTTCTTTAAAATGGAACGTCTATTATAAACAGCATCATAAAAACCTCTAATAGATAATTTTTGTCATCACCAAGAGACTAGTTTGGGACTGGCTTCCAAAAGTGAAATGACTGAGACAGAGAAGATTTTCAATTAAAACTTTTAAGTTAATTTCAAACTATCTTCCACTAGAACTTTCAGATACATTCATATATATATGTATATATTCCAAGCATGTTAAAATGTTGGCATTGATGCACTGTTCTTATTACTCTATTTTTGAATTGTAAGTTCATATCTGTTTATCTTTCTATTGAGATTCTTCTTGCTTCTGCAGGAGATTTTAATATGAATAGAATTTGCAACTGCTTTCTAAAGTATTGAGTGTTTGTGAAATAAGTAATCTGACAATAAATATAACTGTTAAATAAAATGATAACTTTGGTTTTTGCTTTTATTACTTCTTTGTCCTTCTTTCACTTTTTAGGATCTGGACATAATATGTGTCTGAGAAGTGGACAGACATAAAAACAAAGCTGTGCTGGACAGTTGAGTTCTCTGAGGCCTTAGGTTTTATTATTTCTCGGTCCTTAAATCCATTTTATTTTTAAAGTGATTCAGGTTTTATAGATAGATAGATAGAGATAGATAGATCTTTTTTTTTTTTTGAATCACGCTGTCCTCCTCATTGTCCATATTTTAGCGTGTGTCCAAATACGTGTTCTTCGTGACAGATTTTGCAATCGTGTTGCCCAGAGTAGGAAAAACATGCCAAGCGCATTTGATTGGGCCAGCAACACACAAAAGCAAGGAGGACCCGTGTATCTGAAGTAGTAACGCCCCCCCCTCAGGAGGATACTTCTCTATTAATCAAATTCTTCATTCAGCTCTTTGTCAACTCTCCAGTGTTCTTATATGAGACAGTTTTCACTTTTGTTTGTTTGATTTGTTGTCACAGAGAGCACCACAGTGACCTCACTCCTATGGCGCTGTGAGATGCCCCCTGTCCCTCGGCCTAGTGTGGAGAGACACAGAGCCTGGGACAGGGGCTCCGGTCAGTCCCGCTCTGCCCAGGGCCTGATGCCTCCAACGAGCCAGCGCCTGCTCCTTGAAGACGCTCTTGGTGTGAAGTCTCTCTTTGAACATCCACCAATAACACTTACAAAACAAAAGCTTTCTTTCACCCTGATTAGCTACACTGCTGATTTTTATCTATTTCATAAAAATCTATATTTCACACAAAGAATGACATCTAGCTCCAAATATAGAGATTGATATCATTTTTTAAAACTCCTGTTTTTCCATTTTATTTATTTACTGAACTTAACAATTCCAAAATGACAGGCTCAAGGGTTTTCTTTGTTTGTTTATCCATTAGAAACCAAGCATTGTGGGACCTTCACCCTTTCGAATTTCAATTCGTGTGATGTGTTTCTGGGTCACTAAGGTTGGTCTTTCGATTTTGATAAATCTACAAAACTGTCCTCTGAAGTGACCCCTCTGCTTACCTCCCAATTAGCATGCAGTTATTTGCGAACCAGGCACCTGAAAATTAGTATCTCATTAAAGTTTTAATTTACATTTTTCTTGTTATGAGTGGTGCAGCAGCCACTTTCCTCCTTAATAGGCCATTAATAATCTTCGTCCTGCGAGCTGTCAGATTCTTCCCTGCCTGCTGCTCTGCTGGGATCTTTCTTCTTTCTGCCTCACACATTATTAGCTTAGAAACTCAAAACTTCGTGCAAATCGACTCCCAAACTTCCCGTCTGCTGCTTTTATTTCTGCTTTTTTAAGGATGACCTCATCCAATTACTTTCATCAGTTGTTCTGCAGTTTCTACGCAGTGTTTTCTAAAATTAATTAGCACACGTTTGTGGTGGATGCTGGTTATTCCTCGGTGAGTATTCCGCATGTGTACACAAGACCTCAGCCTCTTTTTCTGTCTCCTCCCTCTGTGCTCCAGTCGCCTCACCTCTGAAGACTGACCCCCCCCCCATTTCCTTTGTCTGTCTTTCATTTTGCTCTTTGTTTTATTTAGACTTTGTATTTCTCATTCATATAGTCAAATTTTTGGCATTAAAAAGTTTGGGGATTTGTGTCATATTAAAAATACCATTATTCAATTTGAGTAATTACAAATACTCACAGTCCTATTAATTAGTGTTTTTCTACCAGAAGTATTTTAAAATTTATTGTTTCATAGGCATTTGAGGTTGACATTTTTAGTTACCAAGATTTAATTTTGTACGGTTGATTGTAAAACACACATACATATGGTACTCTAAACCAGCAGGAATACACGTAAGTAAATGTAAGCACGCAGCTATCTACAAACTTACCAATATGTTGCTTTTTCATTAAGCAATTTTAATAAAGAATAGGTGCTCAACTTACTCAAGAGCTTTTTCAATATTTAAGATGGTTCATCTTATTTTCCTAATTAATCATTCTATTAGTTTTCTAATTTTATTCTTACTTCCTGGTTTTAGTCTCCATCTATTCTTGGCAAATTACAGCTGCACGTTCTGCTGATTTATGTTCATCAGGTACTTCTGAGAAATCGTCATAGCCAGAATCACCATCTCACTGGCTGTGGTGACTTCCCATGTGTGATTTTGGAATCTTCTTTAGACTGTGCATGTATTTTGTCCCAGGAATGAAAAGCTGGCCAAGATACTTGGGTTTGGCAGAAATAAACAGTAAATTTCCCTGGTGTCAATCCATCTTGGCTTGGCATTTTAATGGTAGGTGAGTCATCCTAAGGTCATAAACTGCTGGAATTCATGCTAGTCTGATCCAATCTTAGTACAAGGATTTGAATGTGTTCTTATTTATTTTCATGCCAACAGTAACCGATACATTTGCAGAGAGCAGTAACTTGGAAGAATGATCCAAAGTAATAAAGGGAAAAAAATGAAAATCATGCTTAAAGAAAATCATGTTTCCAACTCAAGGCACAGGAAGAATTAAGTAGCAACAGAAGAAAATGAAACCAAATCAATCTAACAGGCTATGAAATTTAACTTCATAGAAAAATCTTTTATATATGAGTATGTATGTGTTTAGATAATGAGTCAAGTTAAACAGTGGAAGAGCTTGGAAATTAAGTCAAAGAAAAAACAAAACAAAAAGACCATGAGATAAAGAGTGAAACCAATGAAAACCATGTAGACGGACAGCAGAGTGGAGCCACAGTCAGCAGGAAATGCCCATGCTGTCCAGGCAGGGTGGCACTGGTGGGAAGACAGAAATGAGAATCCTGCGCAGTGCACAAAGGGGTCCACAGCTAAGCCCCCCAGTGTGGAAGTTTCATGCATCATCAGAGCTTGCAGGAGGAAAATAAAAGAACAAAAAGAGACATTCAATCACCAGGCTACATATTGGCATTCAGGGCACCAGAGATTGATTAAAGAACGTTTGTAAATATTCAGGAAATTTTTTAAATTAATAGAGTAACATATTTTAGAAAATAAATGAGAAAGCATGATCAATACATTTTCAACTTTTCCTCCATTGAAAAAGACTCTTCTCAATGAGCAGAATAATAAAATATTTCAATGAATTCAGCTTTACTGAACCCAGAGCATACAACAAAGGAATAGAACGTAATACAAGAAACCTGCAAATCTGATTTCTAACTAGCATTAGCTCTGTGTTACAGGGGGTCATAACTTTGGGTCTCAACACAGGAAAATGGAATGAAGGAAGTTTATATGTTTATATGCAAGAAATCACATTCATAGTGATAATTATGTTCTGGAGATCTGCTTTCAGGATGAACCTTTAACTGTGATTAGACTTGGTAACGGGAGTAGGGTGAACAAGGAATCAGAGTTGGTTAGGTGGAGGAGACAGGGAGGGGAAAATGATCTCAGGAGAGAGATGAAACCAACACTGACCTTTATGATTGAATCAGCAGAGGAACCAGGACCATAGCTGAGCTGCGGACAGAAAACAATGGAGGAAGTGTACGTGGAAAGACCAAGTATCCGTCAGTGCCTGGGGATAGAATGTGGTTGATGCCTTCATTGGCCTCAGGTATGTGAGGAGCAATCCTGCCACACAGGAGGGCAGAGTTGGAAAAGCTGTTTTCTTGAATTTGAACCCATCTGCTGAAGTTTGACCGTGATGTCATAGTCTGTGTTAGGAAGACTGGCAGTTTTACACCTTAGTGTTTTATTGTCCAATTTTGTTCTCTTGTTTGGACTGTTCTATTTGAATTTTGAAAGACATATTATGAGAAGCTGCTAGATAGACCTGAATTAGCTGGCAAGGCTGCTGTTTCCAAAGATCTATTTCTCACGGGGAAGAATTTCATTCAAGAGCCTGTCTTCCCCGCTGGCCTCTGCAGAGACCGAACAGCAGACATGCGGGCTCTTCTTCCTCCTTTCTTGGATGTACATCATCTCTTTTCTTCTAGCTCACTTCATGTGTTTCACTTTGGTCTTTACAATTCTGAAAGCATTCAAGTGTAAGTATTTTGTACTCTGAAAAACTCTAAAGCTTCATGTGTTTATTCAACATTTTCTAGAAAACTTAGTCCTTACACTGGAAATTCCTCTTTGACCCAGCAAAGCTTTCAGGAATGTGTGTTCAATTTTCCAGCAGCTGCTTCTGTTGGAGCACTTTACCGAGAAGGGTGCAGCTTTGACCCATCATTGTCTCCACCCATAACTTCTCCTCAGCGTTGTCACCAATCGCAGTGGTGCTGTCTCTGGACAGATGTGGTTCTTGCCGAATCCTGTCTTGTGCCACCCTCTCCTGCACTACGCCTCTTCCAATCTTGTCTGAACAGTGCTAAGTAAATGGCACAGGTTGTTTGTTCCTCCAGGGGCCCAAGGGCAAGCATAGACCTATGTTTGAGTCTTCTACCCTTCTCCTAAATCAGACCAGCCTCCCGGTGCCTCTGACCCAGGATCCTCTCTGTTCTCCCTACTTTTCTCTACCTGTGTGTGTAACCTGGCCCCTCTCCCCAGAGCAACTGCTGACTCTTCTAACCCACATCACCACTTCAGGCCACGTCCTGATATCAATGCACACAGCAGCCTGGCTGATCTTCAGACAGAAGACATTTCTTAGCATCTGGCTTGCTGTGTCTGGTGTGAATTTAAGCTCTGTGCAGTGGAATGAAAAGTCTGCATGTGAACTGGTCTCTGCCTCTCCCAGGCCCCCCTTCCCCTCTCTCTCTCGCTGAGCCAGCTTTCCTTTTCTGCCCATGCAGTTAACAAGTGCATAGCTGCTTCAGGGCCAGTCTGATTGCCATTCCCTCTGGGTGGATGCAAATGATGCTGCGTTTATTTGCACAGCTGGCTCTCACTAGGTTTCTACTCAAATTCCATTCATGATGGAGACCTCTGTTCACCACCAGCATAAGTGAGCCTCCCCTTTTCCTCCTTAGTTTCTGTTAAAGACCTTATTTCTTTCTTGTGCTATTTTCAGCCCCAAAATGTTCATGTCACTGAGGTGTTAATTATATCATGGGCTGCCTCTGTTAATATTTAACTGATTAATAACAATTGAATCTTTTATTAGGGAATTATTACCATCATTAAAAAACAATATCTATCTCAACCTCCATCAATAATTTTAGTGATTTATGAATTATTTAGTAAATGTCATTAAGAGAACTCAGATACACATTTCTTCTAATGGGGAAAAAAAATTCTAAAAAGAAGCAGAAAATAATTTCCCAAATAAAGCACCGAAGAACATAAACTGGGATTGGTATAAGTTTATTACAGATTTGAATGGAAAGCTTCCTTAGTGCAATATCTCCAAGACTCACATGAGATACTTCACACCAGTTCTGCATGGAAAAGATCTTATCTTTAAGAATATTCTAGGGAGAAGTGACACCCTTATTACAAGAGTCTGGAAATTAGAAATGAAACACTGGCAGGTAATGGTTACCTTTTCTTATTTTGGCCTATAGATTCTTTTCTTGAAAAATCAAAACAAAATTTTCATTCCCATTTGTGCAATTTATATAATAATTGCTATACAACTATTTTGGTTATTTTGACACTGTGGATGTACTCTATTATAAATATGAACAGTAAGGTAGGCAAATAAGCAACTAATTGAATAGCAACATAAAACTAATAAGAAGGGGATAAACTGCATGACTTTAGGGATCAGTCAACATTTTAGTGGTTTTGGAGTACGTGCTACAGTTTGCCAAGCTGTATATGTAGAAGAACTATACTAAATCGGAGGTCTTAGCTTTAAAAAGTAAGGGATACCGGTTTGCATTTTGGCAACTAGAGGTCACTCCTACTGTAACGTGATAGACTCAAAACCCGCAGCCGTTCTCTGCCCCACATCCCAGCTGGCAAGGAGAAATGTGGATTGTCTGGCAAGGTGCTGCGCCTCACCGTGGAGCTCTCAATGGTGTTGCAACGGACGCAAACCTCTTGCTTCTCCGGCAATAATTTGACCAACCTTTTGTTCTCTTGTGTTGACAAACGTCTCTCAAATATTCTCATGGCATCAGTGTCATAGCACAGGCCAGAGTCTTTCACATTTGGTGTTTTGTATGATCCTGGTCTTAAACTTTATTCTTGATAAATGCATATCTATCAATAGGCATATAAATATATATACATTCTCTTAATCTTTGATAAGTCATTCATCAGAGGGATGCAATGTAAGAAACACAGATATTCCTGCCATGTGGGCTCTCTGCAGCATGTCTATTGTTGCCCATTATTATCGTTGTTGGCAGAGAAACTCCAAATAAGTTCCTTTTTCTGAACATTCCTGCTAGTGACTAACTCACCAACACTCTCTTTTCACCCAGGCAGTGCAAGTGAAGGCTGCAGTGGTTGAAGTCCTCCAACCTGGGAATGAGAAATGACCAAGAATTGCATCCATTTTCATGGAAATTGTGCTAAACCTACATGGACTGATACTTTTCCCGATTTTTAAACTTCGGCTAGGTTTGCACCGAGTGAATGTAACATTTCATTGCAGTAGATTAATGGAAACTTCCCGTTTGGTATTGGGTGATATTTATGAACAGGTTTACTTCAGTTCAGAATCTTGACAATTCATTCCCTTCAACTTTTCCTCCTGTCCCTTCTGATAAACAGCACCATGGACAGTAACAAGTCCTTGAAGATGGCTCCACATGGACATACTGTAGTAACTCGGAGAACTCCAGAGAATAGGAGAACCGGAAAACTGCCTTCTTTCCCTCATCTCTCCTCCTCCTTTTCAGTTTACCACCAAATGAGGGCATTATTCCTTTGCCCATGGACAGTGTTCATGTTAACTTGGATAAGAGCAAGCCTATCCCTGAATTATGTATGTCATCTAAATTTAAAATCAGTAGAGTTACTTATACTGTGAGTTCAGTGTTTACCAAAGCACATTATTCAGACATTTTTAGTAACTCAGTAAATGCCAGAATGCATCAGTATGAGCTGCAATACACACACATAACAAATACAGCCAACCCTTGTATCTTTATATATATGGAAAGCACCTTTTACTGAGGTGCACATGGTTTGTTTATATATATTTTACTTTATTTAGCATAAATTTTCCTTTAAAGTGTTTCTCACCAAATAGGGAGACATTTATAATGAACATAATTATAATTTATAATTAACTAGCATTTGATAGCACACTGTGTTCTTCTAATTATTCAATCAGACTAATTGTACAGGTTAGCAGCTTTCACTGAGATGCTTCTATGCAAGAACAGATCCTACTTCCACCGTACCCACCCTCATTCTGCTTTCATGTTGTTCGAAGGTGATTTTTTATTTATTTTAATTTTTGAGATAGCCTTGCTATCTCGGCATTCTAAAGGAGGCAAACTGATGAAAATCCATGCATTTTCTGTTTTTTACATCTAAACTATTAATCCCCATGATCACAGATACATTCATTTTGTCCTATCTTTTAGAGAAACTCAGCTTCACCGACTCCAACACCACTATCTGTCACATTAAACTTTTAAAATCCTCCCACGTTTGGTGCCCAGAGTGTCTTGTTCCTGTAAATAGGTGTCTGCCATGCTTCATCTCCCCAGGTAATGGTCCGGCTCCTGTTCCCTCAAGAGTCTCTCCTGGATCTTCTCCTTCTCCTCACATGGGTTTGTGGGAGCAGCATTATTTTTTAGTCAGTGATACAGTATGCCAGGATCAGATCAGAGGCCTGAACATCCACACTCCAATAATTATCATGTCTTCCTGTTGGGAACAGCCCCGCTGCTCCCCAGGAGTTACACTGAAATATATGATCACCTTCACCAACTTGGGCCAGGCTTCCATGCTATCAGACGTTGGGACTATTTGCCCATGCAGATCCCCCTTGTACCCCTTACCCGTCCTTGCTCTGTCCATTTACATTGTTCCCTGAGCATCTGCTAACCATTCTCTCTAATCAGCAATTTTTTTAGCTTCAACCTATAAATGAGAAAAGGTGGTATTCATCTTTCTTTGTCTGATTAATTTTATTGGACACACACTGTGCCTATCATTTTTGAAGTCCAGTCTCTCTCATGTCATAACCATGAGGAAATAAAGTACCTTAAGGATTTTGCTAAGAAAGCAGCAATGTTTTATGAAATCTTGGGTCTACCTTGACAGTTCTCTGGCTGTGGGACTCACCGGGGAGACTGAGGACCGGATGAGGTTATGTATATGCAGAGTTTATATAAATAATCATGCAGCTCAGAACCATCTCCAAATAGACTCTTCCAATTAAGTCATGTCTTCTGACAGGCTTGCTTCTGAAATTAACACCTTCCAAGGAGTAATTTAATCAAGCAATCAGCTCGCCTGTAGCCTAATTGAATCCTGGCATATTTAATGGGAGCAGAGGCAGTCCTGGAGCTGAAGCAACTTCAGGACAGGTCTCCAAGTGCAGGTGAGGCTTCTGCAGAGAGCTCAGGGCTGCGCTGCAATTGTCCTTTTGGAAACTGAGTCACCTGGAGGGAGGTGGCTGACAAAGCACAGACTGAACTTTCTTCCACTCCGGTTGTGGAGCTTTGAAACTTCTCTCCTGACAGCTAGAAACTCATGCCAGTGCTGTGAGAAACTGACTGATAGAATCATTATCCACATTTCAATCTCCCAGCCAGAATGAGGTGAAAGTTCTCTTTCCTATGAGTTGGAAATTTAGTGAGTGTCTGCCTCAGAATTGGCTCTGCTGTGTTTCTGTGTTTCCACCTTGCCCTGTCTGGTCAGGCAGCACTTTGGGGTTTTATTGGTAAATAATTGCTTTCTTCTAGTGGCTTTTACATTGCCATGACTAATATTATTAATACTGTCATATTATTAATACTCAGTATTAATAATAGAGTTGTTATTTTGTTCTTGCCATCTGTGCCTCTAACATTCAATGCCTCATAATGGTCGTGTGCCAATAACCCGAAAAAGACACGGGGAAGGAAGCGTGTGTGGGAGCTGAAACGTTCTGGCTTGGGGAGAGAGAAAGGAGAATTCCTGGCTTCCTGGCTTCTGACGCAGGGGTCCAGGAATGTGGAGATGAGGAGTCACCTGTTCTAAATCTGCTGAATGTGGGGAGCTGCCCCTCCGATGCTGGCAAGAGAGTTGTGACACTCTGGGCTGCTCTCCAGGCCCTGTATCATGATGTCACTTCCATAGGAGGCCATGGTTTCTCACACCTGCTTTCTCCTGTCCTGAAAGTTCTCTTCGGAGCTGCTGCCACTTAGGACTCTCTTGTGAAATTTAGGAACAAGACATTGATCTGGATTCAATACACCTTAAATCTCACATAGCAAACATGGTAATATATAGGATGAATTTTAAAGTATATACAGTATCATGTTACAACACAGATAATCAATAAATACCTTGATTTTACTGGATATCATTAAAAGATTAAGCAAACAAACGGGAAGAACAGAGATTCCTCCTGAACACCAAATATTGAAAGTAAGAACGATGGAGAGGAAAATCAATACTAGAACACCTCAGCGATAATTGGAGCAAATCCATATGGATACTAAAATTAGTAAGTACAGCTCTAGGAAGAAACAAGAAAATAGCACAACCTCAGAATAATTTTCCCCAAAAAATTGATGACTTAATGTAGTCATTTTAAAACCTATGTAACATTTCTGATATTTGTTTGCTGAGAAGGTGGAGCTTGAGTCCCTCGCTTAATGAGTCACTTTTGAAACATAAAATACAGAAGATGGAAAATTTTAACTTCATAGTAGAGACGACCGGCAGACAGTACAAAGAGCTGAGTGTGAACCTCGCCCAGAGCAAGTGAGTGAGTACAAGGGATGCCTCGCCAGCATTGAGTGGAAAGGGTGTTGTGTCTGGAGTATTTTTCCTAAAAATATATAACCTCAGGCCAAACATGAGAAGAAAACAGACAACACCGACTGGCATGGCCTGCTACGAAATACTTGACTTCGGCTTTCCATAGGCATCATAGGAACCAAGGGGAGACCAAGAAACAGCCACATAGAGTACTGGGAGAGAAGAAGGCAATTTGGTGGTTAAATGCTAATCATTGTCAATTTAAGCCCAGAGAATGCAGCGTATGTTGGTGGAAACAACTGAAAAATTCAAATATATGCTATAGGCCAGTTCATAATGTTTTGTAACGCTGATCCCTTAACTTTGGTGCTTTCCTCACGGTATGCGGATTGCTAATGTTAGAGGGAAAAGGAGTACAAGATTTCTCTGTTATCTTTGCAACTCTGCCCTGAGTCTAACATCATATCTTGTGAGAGTATATGAACGCTCCTTCTGTGGATCACATAAGGCCAATAGATACGCACCTAAAATCCACTTGATACAGTTCATACAATTAAAATGGAAATATGGCCTTTGACCATAACCTAAAAAAAATTAAGCCTTTGAAAACTCATTCAAAACCCCCTTAGCCCTTGCTTCTTTTGGAACAATCGTGGCTGCAAATAAAGACAGGGAGGGTCACAGAGTGGGGGAAGTGTGTGTGGGGAGTGTTAGGGTCAAACAGCCAGAGGACTTGGCCCCCAGGGCCTTTGAACAGCTCTGCTGCAGCTCCTGGGGCTGAGGGGGGTTGGGGGGAGATTTGGGAAGGGAGACATCATCCTGGAAGGCTTCCTGGTGTCCTCGCTGGACCCCACCAAGCACTGCCCTGGCAGGTACATCCTACACCCTGGATGGGTCCCAGTCTCACCCTGCGAGCTGGCCGGTGGTACTGCTGGCCCGCAGCAGAGTACAGCGCATGGGTGACGCTGGTGACGCCAGGCACGGCTGTTATCTGCAGGATGATGTTGCACAGACAATGGCCTGGAGTCACAGCTTTGTCATTTGTTGGAGGATAGTAATTTTAAAAAAATCACTTTGAATATGGCCCCAAACTCAGTTCCACATAGGAAGTGAGTCAGAAATGCGAAAGCCCCTTCTCTCTCTGAGACACAGAGGCCAGATAAAGAGAGCAGCTCTGACATCTATGCGCAGAAGGCACCATATCTGTGAAGCCCGGGCCCAGGGCGCAGCAGAATGCGGGGTGTGCTCTCTGGGAGCCCCTCCTTGCCTTTCACCCTGCCAGAGCTGGCTTTCTCTAACACGCAGATTCTCACTGGGCCCCTTGCTCTGCTGCTCTCTGCTCAGGAGCACTTTCCTGTTAACAGTGGGCTCTCTGTTCCATCCCGTGAAAGAAAGCTCACCTGCATCTCAGAGCAACCTCAGCCAGGCAGGGCACTCACAGAGGTGCAGAGACAGTTCCCAGGCAGGGCACTCAAAGAGGTGCAGAGCCAGTTCCCAGGCAGGGCACTCATGGAGGTCCCAGAGGGTTCCCAGCCCTGACCTCCCGCTGCCTGCAGGTGACCTCGAACTGCTTGCTCAGAGGAGCGGAGCTGCTCAGCACCTGCCCCTGTGTTTTCTCCCTTCCCTGCGCTTGTCCTTTCTTTTCCTCTCCTTTCCACCCCTTCCATGTCCTCCGCCCTCCCTCTCTTCCTTGCTTCCTTTTTATCTTCCTTCGGTGAGAGCTTTCATCCTTATTATAGTAATTACTGCTCACTGGGAAAAACAAGGGCTATAAACGGAAACCAATTCTGATTTGGAAAATTACCGAGTGGTGCTGGAGAATTACCCAGCATTTACTGTACAGCCTGCCTAGGACTGTGAGTGGTAAGTCTGGAATATTGAGCTGGAAATCAAACAAATAATCACTGAACGCCCTCACTTTCAGCTCATCCTTTTGGTCCATTTTATTGGAATATCTTACAGGGAGAATAAAGTACTGAAAGGAATAGGCCGAGGAGCACTGTATTTTTAAATCTATGAGTCATGCTGACTAATTGTCCTCAATAAAACTGTCCTTTTTGTTTCATTTTATCTTGCATTGTGTTGTCTGAGGTGGGAGCTCACTAAACCGTCCAAGCTGGTCTGGAAATCCACATACTCCTGCCTTAGCCTCCTGCACGCTGGGATTATAAATCAGCACCGCACTCCCTGGCGTTACCAACGGATCAGCAAAACTCCTGCAATGTCTGATGCGCTTTCCTGACTGAGCGTCACACTGTTTCTCCTTCCTGGGCCTTTAGTTTTGCTTCCTCTCCCCCCAGTACATCCTTGTAAGCTCTATCAGTGGACACTAGAGGAGCTTACAAGCTGTTTCATTAGTCCTCATTTCCCAGGGCAGGGAAGTGATGGAGACCAAGGAGAGTCATGGTCTAAGGGGGGAAGAACTGGAATTTGGATGGAGCCAGGACTGACAGGCCAGGTGACCCACTCAAATAGCAGCATGCACCTTGGATGGTGCTTAGCAGAAGGCCCAGGATGCAACCACTACTGAGCAGCCCCACCAAAAGGACAGCCCTGGCCTGTTCGCCTGGGTCCCCAGATATCCCATGTCCCAGTCCCGCCTCAAGCCTCCTTGGACCTTCCCCTCTCTGTGGGTGACTCTGCTCTACTGAGCTCTGCCCCCTGTAGCGGGTGCTCTGCGTGGACTCAAGGGGAGGGCTGTACAGAGTTGGGGACAAAAGCAGAGCTGCTCCTGAATTCCTGGGAATATGAAGCAGTGATCAGTAGCGCTGCCTTAATCTCCTGCCTGGTTCTTGCCTCAGCAAAGCTCACAAAAGCTCCCTCCCGCTGGCTGGCCTAGATGGACGAACCCTGATGAGAACCTGCAGGTGAGGATTTACCTACACAACAGGTTGCCTCTGGGCTGTCACCTCCTTGTCCAAATCCCTCCAGGACTGGGGCCCAGCCTTGCTACCTCTCCTCAGTAGCCCCAGCTGGCCACGCCCACTGTGACACACAGACCTTCTCCTGCCTTCCACTGACAGCTGTCTCTGGTCCCCATGCCTGAGCACCCCTTGCCCTCTGCCTCACCTCTCTGGAAATCTCCACCTTGGGGTCTAAAGCAGCTCAGCCACCGGCCCTGGCTCAAAGGCTCCCAGCTCAGCTCAGCGCCAAGTCAGCGAGGGCTTGAGCACATCTTGCTGTTCTTTCTCTTTCTTTCTTACGGTGCTTGCAGTGCACAGGTACAGGTACCACGCCCCTCCTGACTTATACCGCCACACACACTGCACTCATTCATTTCTAAGCTTTCATAGAAAGAGACCATTTGTCACTTGTCTGGGGAATTTCCATAGTATTTATCAGAGCCACATAAACACCACTGATTATTCATTCTAAAATTCACTGCAATGGTACTGGCAGTATCTTGCTGTGAAGATTTGTTTTCTCATCTCTGGAATCAATCAATATATCGTTCCCTAAACGCACCCTGAAAATGTGCAAGACCTGACCAGATTCTCTGCATGTGCAGCGGCCCTGAGGGCTTCGGTCTTTAAGCACTCACAGTCTCCAAGGCAGCCTCCCAGCTGCAGCTGGTGCACCGTGCAGAGCTCTGTCCTTAGCAGCCCAACAGCACAGACACAGGAGTGGTCAGTTCTTCTGGAGGAAAACACAAGAGTACCAGAAATATTCCAGAGGAGAAGTGAGGAGTGCAGATCCCGTCTGAGTGACTTACAAGGGTAGTGAAACCCAGCACAGGGAGGAGTGTGAAAGCCAGGAGTGGGACTGGGAAGACATTGGAAAGAAGGGACTGAGACAGGAACAGAAATTCCGCCGATAAGAAGGTAGCTAAGGTGTCGGGGTTCCCAAACACTGCTTATTGGCCAACTAAATTTATAAAATCATAATTTGTAATTAGAAGTCAGGAGAAGGATATTTTATCTTGGAATTTTTTAGCCAGTGGCATTTCAGTGTAACAAGTCTTCAATGATTGATGTATTCATTGGTAAAGTAGGTAAGAGGGTAAAAGAGAACATTCATTATAAGATAGAAGTTTGATTTGATCAAACGTATAAATCTGGAAGGTGCAAAAATACGTGTTCTGAAAGCACAGATCTGGTGAGTAAACGTTAGGAAATAAGTTTGGTGAGACACTGAGAGTTTGAAAAGTTCCAGGCATATTGGAATTTATTCCATAGCAAAACAGGGGAGATTTTTAAACAAGGAAATTATGTATAGAATCACATGTTAGGTGAATGAATAAACAAAGCACAGTACAGGTATGTAAGAGAGTATTATAAAATTAGTCTTAAGGAAATGTTAACACACGGTGCAGCAGAGGACCTTGAGTACCTTATGCTGAGGGAGAGAAGCCAGTCTCAGAAGGAGGGACCCTGCATACCTCCACTTGTGCAAGACTCCAGATGGGATATTCAGTGCTAGTTGGCAGGGACCAGATGAGGGGATGAGGGGGAGTTATGATTTAATGGGTACTGTGCTTTAGCCTGGAAGATGCACAGCACTGCCGTGCATTAACCAACTTCCTATTGCTGGAACCCCATGTCCGACCTCACCATTAAAAGGAGGGGAGCTCACAGTTTCCAGCAATTCAGTTCATGGTCATCTGGCTACAAGGCAGTAACATCATGGCGAGGGGTGCAGCAGAAGAGAACTGCTTACCCCACAGTGGCTGGGAAGCAGAGTCGGAAAGCAGTGCCCTGGAAGAAGGTGGCTCATTCCTCTGTCACCCACTCAGATCCAGCCGGGAATGTGCTTTCCTAACCCTGCCTCAGCAGCTCCCCGCTCAGCCAAGCTGACAAGGAAGGGTTGGTATCATGGTAATGTAAATATACTTATCACTAATGAAATGTACGATCAGTGTGGGAAACTTTATTCTACAACCATTCAAAATAATAAGAATATAAATGGTTTAATTAAAAGCTGTACTCCAGGGCACCTCAAAGTTGGGTCATTGTCACTGGAATGTGATGCATCTAAAGACGGAGGCCAGACACAACCCCATTTGCATGTTCCTCCTGCTTTTGTGCTAGGACTCGCTCTCAGGACCTCGCACTTCCCAGGCAGGTGCTGGCCCACTGAGCTGTATCCCTGGCCCTGCTCAGTGTTCTGACTACATTTTCCTAAGCATCTTTTTGTTGCACTGAGTAAATTTAAAATGACTGCTATGATTTTTATAAACAAAGAAGAGGTGGTAAGAAAATCCAGGTTGGAAGAGCAGGCTTCACATACATTTTAAACCAGGGCCATGCTGGACCGTGGCTCAGGGATGAGTCCTATGGCTGAGTGTCAGGGGTCACAGTGATGACAGATGGGGTCTCAGCGATGACAGATGGGGTCTCAGCATCCTCAGAGCCTGTGTGGGGGATGCAGGGATAAAAGTGATGGGCAAACCTGCAGAAGTAGCCTCGGTTCCCTGTGCTGCCCACGCCTGGGAGCTGGGCAGGAGACTCAGGGTGAGTGGGTAGGAACATACTCCTCCAGCTGATCCCTCAAAATACTGTATCCCTGTAAGCAGCCTCCCCCACCCCGTGCACCCTTGCTGGGTGTTGCAGGGTGAGGTTAGCAAGGGACAAGGACACACGGCCTGGCTGGTTGATGCTGCTTACCGTCTCGGCAGAGTGTCTCCTAGGATGCAGTCATTTGTTTCCAGCCGTTCCTGGGATCCTGCAGAAGTCTGCACAGTTTGCCTTGGTAAACCCTGCGTCTGTCTTCCTTTCTGCCCGGGCTCTCACATCTCCACCCAGTAACAGGAAAAGTTATAGGTACCCAAGTCTGGGCGCCCTTCCTCTCCTGGTGACCACAGTTGGCCAGGCTGGTGCTATCTGCAGGAGATCGGTGCCAAGGAAGGATGCGCCATGCACCTGCTGAGGGTGTGGCGGAAGCTCCATCCCCGGCCTTGGTCTCAGCTCAGCCCACCGCTTGCCGCCCTGTGATGCCTGCTTGTCAAGGGCCAGCTCTCAGGGTGCTCTGTGAAAAGTCCCTCGCAGAGTCACATACGGCTCGTGTTTCTCAGACCAGGTAGAAGTTCACAGAGGTCTGGTCTGGAGGTCCACCTGCAGGGGCTGCTCACCTCAGGCAGCCTTCTGTTTTAAATTCGCACTTGCTTCGCTTTCTCCTCTCCTGAGAGTCCTTTAGGAAGAGGCCCTGGACTGTGTCAGCAGCTCTGCAGAGCCCACCAGTCTCCAGAGCTGCTCAGGCTCTTCTCCGTCCTACCGTGGACCTCATTTAACCTTAGCTCGGGAAGATGTCCATCCTCCTTCATTGCTGTTAAACCAGCTGTGGGAACCCGGGAAGACCGACTTGTATTTCTGTGCTACTGTGACACAAACTCCTGAGAAGAACACTTCTATCCCCGCTTTACTGACACTGGTTTTGGGATTGACCTCACCTACTCTGGAGCTATTTTAACTGTTTATTTAATATCTAAACACAAATAAAAGTTGGAAGGGAGAGAACACAGAAGATACGGATGTGGGTGTAGCTGGGGCACCAGGCCAAGCACCGAGCACAGTGGCTCGAGCCAGTGCTTACCTAGTGTCACACAGCCCAAGGCCGCATCCCCAGCTCCACATACCCGCACACAAACATCACAGAAAGAGAAAACAAAACCTTGAAAAGTAAGTAAAATCAACGAGCCTCTCCTGTTTTATATTTCCTGGGAAGAAGGTGGTGGCAGCAACAATTTCCTGTCCCTGTTTTGTTTTATTTCTTGACCCCGAGTATCTGTTACAAAATGGGACGTTCTTAAATTCAGACACCAGCTGTGGCCTATTTATTGCTAATGCAGCCTTTGAAAACCCGTTTCTTTGTGCCTTGTGTCAAATACCCTGTGCTGAAAATGTATGAAGCCATTTCTGCTTTCCTGGCTGTACCTGGATGCATGCGGCCTTCACTCTGAAAAAATAAACTCACAGAAGGGAAAATGCCTCCCATCTCTACAGAATGACTATAGATTTCTACACTTGGAATTTAGCTTCATAGACTGCAGGTTTCAATTTACAGGTGAATTTGCTTTTCTGGGAAGGCTGAGCAAACCAAGCAAAATCAGTCAGCTACTACACAGTGGGATTCAAACTCGGATTTTACTTGAGTTGATTATTTTTGTTCAAAACGCATGAATGAAAATCCTAAAATCTGCTATTTAAAATAAAGTACAGTCACGGGGAGGCAAAGTGAGTTTCACAAGGAGACAACACAACTGGGTTCTTTTCACTCTCACTTTGTACATAGCAATGAACTCTGCTAGTCGATTTTCACATCAGTGTGGTCACCATGGGCTGCAGGTACTAACAAGAGACACGGACACACTCTCGGCCCTCTCACTGAGAGATATCACACTGAGCTGAAAATGAATCCACTTTTCTCTCCGAACTTCCAAACAAATGTTTCCATTTGTCACCAGTGAGACCTCTGGACCTGTTACACTGTTCATGCTGAGAAAACCTCTCTTCAATCCATTGCTCATTAAAGACACATATCACCCCAAATTCCTCAACAGACAGTGTGGAGAAACAGATGGCATGCAAATGTTTGATATGTAAGACCCCCCAACATATGCTTGATGTCTCAATATTTCAAATCAATTAGTGATGTCACTTTTCATGGTAAAGTTGATGTTTTTGGCAGGTGCATTAAATCTTCTTTTCTGGCAGTCCTTTTAGTTTTGACCTTAAATACTAATAGCAACATTTTCTTGAATTACTACATTATATCTTTAATAAAACATGCATGCTTTAGATTTAAAAATGGACTCTTTAAAAATAATTACTTCAAAATCTACGTTACTTAACTGAGTGAAAACAGTAATGTTTCAATTTTCCCCCAGAAGAGAAACTCCTCAAATTTCTGGTAGACACTTTTGGAGTTTTGACATCATTTTTGTACAGAAAGGTAAGGAATTCTTTGCATTTGATGCTGCAATTTCACTTAACGAGGTTAGAACCACGATCAGCTACATTCAGCCAGCATCTCAGTGAGACGGAGATGTTGGTGCCGCTTTGCTTTGTTTCTCTTTCTTTTAGATAAGAGATACCAGCTGGTTTGTACCTTCATATCAAACGAGGGTCCCCGTAGTACAGGAAAGGAGACTGGGAATGCCTACCCGATAGCCATCTCTTTCACACCAACCCACACTGGGACAGAATCTCAGTACAGAGCAAAGTCACCCAGCAGGTGACAGTCACATTCTCACCCCCGTGAAGCCTTAAGATACTACTCTTGACCCGGATTCTCAGAAATCACCTTGACAACTCATCACTCCTAAGTTGGGTTCTCCAAGAATACTCATCTTTCACCAGCTCCCAGGAGTTTGTTTCATCTCCTTTATCTCCTTAGAACGCCCATGTCCCTTTTCTGAGGGTTTCCTGCTTGTCGCTGATTTTCAGGACACTTTGTGAAGAGCAGCAGGACTGAGAGTCCTGGAGCTCGGATTAGGGGCCACACTGCCTGCCCTGTCTCCACATGGTTAGAGACTGGTAGAATCAACCCCTCTCACAGCAGAGTGCCCTAGGCTCCCTGAGTCCCTCCAAGGGACTAAACGCATTCTCAGTACTAACCCTTGCTCTTCTTACTCCTCCTATTTTTATCCTGGGCAATATTTCCAATTAATATATTTTTTAATGTGAGGTTGGTCAGGGTGGCACTGAATCGTCTCAAGGAGCCACAGACAGTTATGATTATGCAAATCAATCTTGAGAAAAAAGTAAAAAGCTGGAAGCAGCCCACTTACAGGTTTCAAACTATGTGACCTGCTTACAGCAAGAGAAAAGGCAATTTGGAATTTTAAATCAAAGCAGTGAAGTTGTTGGTACGTTTAAGCTCACAAACTATAAAAATGTTACTTAGAACTTTAGGATTAGTAATTTGGGAAACAAAGACCCCCATGGCGCTGAGTGAGCATCCCGACTCCAGAGAAGCATCAAGCATCTGCAGAGGATCATTGCAGCTTTACTGCAAAGAGGGAAAAGGTTATTTTACAGGAAATGTGCTGAACTTGAGAAAAAATAGGAGCTACACAAAATGGCCAGCTTAAGGCAGAGACTGTGAGTCCAGAGCGGAATCGTCCATCACAGGAGTCCTCCGGCCGCTTGGCGTATCTGTCGGTTTTCTGCGTGCCAGGTAATTACCTAATGGATTCAGACACTTGCAAAGGGTGAAGGTTATCGAAGTTCACATCCTCAGGCTGCAGCTTGAGCCATGCAGAAGTCTGTTTCCTTCCTGGCCCTTCCTGTATGCTCGGGAGGGGGCGGGCTCCCTTCCACTCCCAGCAGCGCTGCAGAGCCCTGGGGCTTGAGGCTGTAGCTCCTCTGCTGAGGCTCCCTGGGTGTGCCAAGCCCACAGTGGAGACTCACACTGAGCACCCTCATCTTGCATTGCACACACCAGTTCATGGTTAAGAGGAGCACTGAGCCAGGAAGCAATGCAGTGTGAAGTCCCTCTAATCCTTCCTAAGTAAATATTTGCTGGTCACTTATGTCACGCACACACTGGCCCCTTCCCAGCCAAGAATGAAATTTCCTCCTGGACCTAACTGGTTTGTCCAGTTCTTTTTTCCTTTAAAACCTGCATTCTCCGAAATGTCTTCACCGTGTCCCATTCTGGTAGATGGGCAAAAACAGCTTATCAGACAAATCGGAGAGTATATCATTTTGAGTTCTATGTTCTACTGTTAATTTGAATGTAAAACTTGTTGCATTTGCATGCAATGCTGACTAATAAGCATTTCACATGTATTAATGGGACTTTAGTGTAATGAACCAAAAATATTGATTTTAAGGGAAAACCAATGCTTCTTCCGATTTCTAAGATTCCAGGGGTGGGGTAAGTGACATGATTCTACACATTTGAAACTTCCCCTGGACAGAAGGACATTTGCACTAACAGACATGAGAGTGAAGAAAGACTCTAAAGTTTTACAGTTCAAAGTTACTGCTATTCCTTCTTTGTTACTCAAAAGCAGAAGACCAGAGCCTGTGGTCCTTTGTCTTAGCAAAGCCTTTAAAGAGTCTTTTGATATACAAAAGGCAGGCACAATACAACTACAAAGCAGAGAGCTAAGACTCTCTGCAGAATACAGTGAAAAGAATCCTAGGCCAGATGAATCCAGCAAGAGTGAGATTAAGGGTTCAGTTGAAAAGGGAACAGAGGAGAGTCTGAAATGACCATGAAACACTCAAAGCCCAGAGGAACTGAGTGGTGGAACCAATCCCATCTCAGTTACAAAGGACAGGAAGGCGTTAGCCAGTGCTCGGGCTGTAGAGGTGAATTGTGCAACTGTGACGTGTACAAGCTAAGCACAACTTCCCTCCATGACCAAAAGAACAGGGAAGTAAGTCACTCTATGTTGACCCTTTTGCATAACTAGATTCACCAGAAAGAGGTCTGGAGCCAAATCTCTACTTTCCCATGGCAGGCCCAGGTTTGTGGGTGTCCCAGACAAACATCTGCACAGCTCCTAATTCCATACCGATTAGAGTGCTGCTCTGATGTGATTCTACTTTTGAAGGAGCTTTTTAAAATCGGGGTTTAAAATATGTTCTGGCTTATAAAAATGCCTGTGTGTGCGCATGTGTGTGTGCCTGTGTGTGTGTGTGTGTGTGTGTGTGCACACTAAGGATTGAACACAAGGCTTTCACATTGAGTTACAACCCAGGTCTTAAAAAACGAAACAAAAAAAACTTTGGTTTAAGACAGGCTCTTGTTAAGTTGCTAAGCAACCCATGCTGGGCTGGAACTTCTGATCCTCCTGCCTCAGCCTCCCAGAGCACTGGTATTAGAGACATGTGCCACCATGCCCTGCCTCTGAGTAGATTCCAGATTCACCTTAGGGAAAAAAGAATATTAAATAGGTGTCAGTGTGAGCCCTAGGAAGTTTAGTAGACAGGCTTAAAAAGTTAGGGGTGGTAGGGAAAAGATTCTGGCTAGAATACCTAAGAGGACCTGCTCTGACCTAGGGGCTCAGTCCAGCCACTTCACAGAAACAGGGGTGAGCTTTTATGGGTGAACTGAGGCGGCAGGACCACCCGACTGCTATCTCAGCATTGGTTTCCATGGCTCAGGAGGAGCCCCAGGGCTGGGGGGACACTCACTTCCCATCATGCACTCCACCTTGATTGGAAGGGGTCTGCCTTAGGCCCCATCGGGAGGTGATTCCTCCTGCCCAGCATGGGGGGCTGCCCTGCAGTGGGGTGTTCTGTGAAGCCGCAGCCTTGGGTGTTACTCTGAGTGTTACTCTGGAGTGGACTTTCCAGAGCTGTCCCTTGTGGAGGCTGGCACCTGAGTGTTCCTGAAAACTCGGTTTCTCTTAGCTTGGGTTTTGAGGAGAAATGAGCTGCACTAGATAAACTCAGGGCTACTAAACCTCGTAATACAGACACTCCCCAAGTGAGTGCCGGTCTGCATGCAGGGCTGAGCTGGGATCACACCCAGAGTTACGGGACACTGACAGAGGGGAAAAAGGAGATTCCCAGTCTCCGTTCTACCTGTCTTTACTTCTTCCTTCCTACCTCAGATTACTCCAGAACCAAAAAATAATGTTGCGAGTTTATCTCCCTTCTGCTCTCATTTTTGTAAGTCACCTGACTTCCCGACATTATTTAGATTTTAATATGATTCTTCTTTAACAATAACAGAGTTCTTACAGGATGATTAAAGTTTGTTATGTTAATAAAACAATATGCATAATATTTTTTATTGTATCAATTTTAAAGATCATTGCAGAACCAGCCTTGTGATTAAACAGAGGGATAATGACATTAAGAATGTCCCCAAGTCCTATTACTTAATATAGAAGCCCAAATAGTTTTAGATTTGTCGGGGTATCATATGCAAATAAAGCTTTCTCATATTGCTTACAATTTGGGTAGAATTTCACACAAATACAAATATGTATAGAGACAAATGTAAAAAAAGACATATGTAAAAATATTACATAAATAATATTAATAAATATTACATAAATAATAAAAACATTCTAAAAATCTGCATTGTAAGTCATATACATATGTCTGTTTATGTCATACTTGTTATTTAATATGTCAAAAACCATTTTTCTAGAAATTTGAAGGAGTCGATGGACAGATGATTTTCCCTTGCTTTGAGTGTCTTCACAAAGTGTAATACAAAGCATGGTGAATGCTGATGCTTAAAAATGTGATTATGCCGTGTCCCTACCTACCTACCTTATCTCCTGGGCTGGCACCATGTGACTGCCAGCTCTTCCCCAAGGTCAAAATGACTGTGAGAAGGACACATTTTCAATCCAGTCAGGACACTGAGGCAGCCAGGCCAGGGGAGCTAAAGACCCTCAGGAAAGAGGGCTCCGGAGCTGCTGCAGGAAGTGGCGAGGACGGGGGATGAGTGTTCTCCAAAGGATCAGAAGTATTCTGTGGGCGGTTAATGAAGTGCAGGTCTTGCTCTAACACATTTTTAATTTAAATGCTCACAATATTTCTTGATCGCACCTTGTCCTTGTCACCATTATGCCCCTTGAAACATTTATGCTGTGGATGGCTTCTAGAGAGGCACCTGTGTTCTGGCCTGTTTTTCTCCCTCCTGCCCCGTGTGTGGATGCAGTGCTCTGCACCATCCTGCGGCACCGAGTGACTGGCTGTCCCCTGGCTTCACGTACTGTGTTCTTCCGCGGCCCACTGACTTCCTGAATCTTCATTCACACAGTATCCATCTTTTCCTTCTCTGTGCTGGGAGAAATGCAGTCTATTTAACTTTATCAGTGCCATTGTGTAATCCATCCACTTACTTTCTCTTTTAATTTGGGAACCTGTTTTTCTTTTGGAGAAGCAGCTCTCTGAGGCATCATGGATCCCAGAGCAAATAACTTGTTAAACCATTCCAGCTTCTGGCCTATCCTCTGGTATGAGAGCCTGATTTCTTACTGGCCCTTTCCTTAACTGGGCATGTGGGGCTGGCTCAGTGGCTGGACTATGCATAAAGAGTGGCCTCCCATCCTGTCCTGAGCAGGCAGAACCAAGCTCTGAGACACGTCTGCCCTCCCAAGCAGCATCACTAACATCGGTGGTGGCCATGTGCCGTGGGTCTGTTGGATAATGTTTGGGGGGAAGAATTTGATAAAAATTCTTACACATCTATTCCTGGAACTGGATTTACAGAGCCTGAGGCAGGCCAAAGTTTTCTCCGCAGAGTCATGTTTTTTGGACAGGCTTTACCTTGGGTCAGTGATGCAGATCACGCGAGGACCGTCTCTCTCGTGACCTGCTATCTATGAGCACCTACCTAGGCTTGGGACAGACCTGCATCAGCCCCTGTCTGTCAGGAATCACAGATGTTTGACCCCATGCTGAGTGAGAACTGATAATAGGTGGACATTTGAAACATGTTCCACAGGCAACATTTTCCTCGAACTGCTGCCATGTTGATGTGGGGTTTCCCAGCCTAAATGTAGCTTCTCAACTTCCTCAGGTGAGAGCCAATACTTCTGTGTGGATCTTCATTATAATTTGAATACAGATGGCTCTCTAAGGAATTCAGATTCACCAGGGGAAAATCTTGATATTGCAGTGGTAGTTAATAAGAATAAAATTGTACAGATAAGAAACTCTTTGGTCCAAAATGGAAATAGAATCCCATGCTCTGCTCTGCATTTTTATTGGAAAAGAAAAACTCCCAAGTTGAAGTGAGATGCTCAAATAGGTTCCTTAAAACATTAACCAACATAAATAAAAATGTAAAACATTTGAAACGATATCTGTCTTAGGATAGCACAGTTTGAAATTAGTAGCACATGTTCTTTGTCCTGAGTTCTGTACAATCTTCCTCTCCCTCTCCCCTCTCTGTGGCACAAACTTCCCCTGGGCTAAGCCAGGAAACCAGCAGATCAACAGCTTGGTACATTAATTCCCTTTATCACATGCTGAGGCCTTTTGGGGGGCTGTCCCGGTCCATGTCTCTCTGAGCTGAAAGTAAGTCAAGGCTAATTTCACCAACCTAACAAGATAAACAAATGTTTACCAATGACCTGGAAAGGGCCCTGGGAACCTATAATCCATGGCTACCTGATCTGTATGGATGATTTTAGATGTTAATACAAATCTAAAATTTGGGGGAAAGGATAGAAAGTACCAAAAAGTACAAATACTGATAAACAGGAGAGAAATTCAGAGAGAGGGAGATTCAGAAAAACTACAAACAGTGCATATTTTAGAGAATACTTCCAAAGTCTTCCTGTATAAATAGCTTGGGCACTAATCACCACCTTTGGTAGCTCTTAAGTGAGAGATCTCTAACAACCTTGGACACGCTCAAGAGTAGATCCTGAAGCCAGAATGGTCTCAACTCTTTCTGAACTTTTTGTAAATGACCTGAAGCCAGGCACAGAGTAACAAGGACACAAACAAGGAGTGGAGTTTTAACAGAGCCTCCTGCCAATCTTTTCACCAAAGATGTTGACAGAGTCTTAGCACAAAAGCCAAAAACAAAACAAATGAAACACAAGCAGAAGAAATCTTAAAGCCACTTGCTAATGGACTTAGAGATATGACAGGTAGATGTTCCCCCTGGGAAACCTTGAGAAGACAGCCATAAAGCAACAACAAACGATATTATAAATAAAGGGACATTAAAACAACTGTGTCCCACACTACCTAAAAGCTTTAATGAGGTGGAGGAGAATGAGCCTATTATGCTGTGAGGAGGAATTTACCACCAAGTTCTTATTTCACCTTTAGTATCCCAAGAAAAAATTTCTGTAAATCTTAAGGGAAAGCCTTAGAAATATTTTTTTCTTGTCTTTTCTCCTCATTATTGGTAATTGAACCCAGACTCTTTGCCCTGAGCTACATCCCTAGCATTTGGGTCCCACTTAGTTGCTAGTTTATTAAGACTGAGGTCAAAGTTGGAAATGTCATGCCTCAGCCTTCCGGAGGGCTGGGATGACAGCAATGTACATCACAATCAGCTACAAAGCTCCTACTGATGGGTGTGCTCTGACAATGTAGGAGTGGAAAAGGAACTCAGATTCACTTTCTCCCACGCTCTCACAACAGTAGTCAACAGGGAAGACTGCTGTAACCACAGGGTTTCCGGGAATGTCACCTCATGGGATGCAAACACTGAACCCATGGCTTACTCGAGCCTGATACCTGCTAATTACACTAAGCTGTGAAATATCTACCTGGAGGTGCCATCAGGGCCCACAGGTGAGGCCAGGTGTCCAGGCCTTGTCTGCACCGTAGGAGTCATCTACAGTTCCCAGGTGATTGGTGCCTGTGATTGATGCCCGTGCTTCCCAGGTGATTGGTGCCCGTGCTTCTGCCCGACAGGCTACTGAGAGGGATCACCATACTCTCATGAAGGTCAGTGTTCTAGGGTGGCTCCATTACATCATGAAGGATGTCACAAAGGATCCTAATGAAGACATGCAGAGGATGCAGTTTGCAAAAGGACCCCAAGCTTTCAGGCCCACTCTGGGTACCCCAGGAACCTTCCCCCACAAAGACCTCCGGAAGATATCCCCAAGCCTGTCCTTTGGGGTTCTGGTGAAGGCCACATCAGGTAGACAAGATGGACTAAGCCAGTGGCCATTCCTAATGGACATGGCCTCCTGACTCTCTCTACAGGTTGGGAGTTGGGCTGAAGATCCCAATCTTTAATCCTGCCCTCGGCTTTCTGGTGGTCACTCCCATCCTGGAGTTACCGAGGGGTGGAAGCTACCAATCACCTCGTTTGCACACAAAAAAGCTCCAAGCATTTTAATTTCCTGCCAAGAAACAAAGAAGAAGACCAAATATATATATGGAACTGCTGTGAAAGTTCTGTGATCTGTTCTGTCTGCCAGGAATCCTGCCTCTGTCACTGTCCTTCAGCCTCGTGGTTCCACCGTGGAGCCCTTACTGAGAACCTTCCTCCGTGACTCCAAGCCTGCTTGTCTGTACCTGCTGTCAGGAGGCACCCTGAAGCCTCCCACAGCCATAGGGACCTCTGGAAGGTGACTGGATCGTAGAGCTTGTACCTGCCTTGCTGTTAGGATGTGAGGTCTGGGCAGAAGCATTGGTCACCAGAGTTTGTGTCCCAGGAGGTTATGTCCCCCTCCATGGCTCTCCCTTTTGCTCTCTCCTTCCTGTCCACCATGCCATGAGCATCTCTCTTCCGCCTTACCCCTCTACATGCCCTCCTGACACGGAGCCAGGACTGAAACATGAACCAGTAAACGTCTCCTCTAAGTTTCAGGCACTGAGGGCTGTATCTCAGACTAGAAGGACTAGCAACGATATTTAGGTTTTACCGTGTGATGGAATCTCTGAGATAAGCATACTGCCACTAGCATATCTGACACCCGAGTACTCTCCGTGTAGTGTCACTTTATAGCTAACTGGAATATCCTGCTTTCTCTATACTAGTGCTCAGATTAAACACAATATTAAGAATTCTGTGAAATAAAACACATTCTATGACAAAAAGTCTATTTTAACCAGTGTTACCTAATGTTGCATATTTTATTGCTTTAGGTTAGGTCTTTGTTCTGCTTTCTTAGGTGTTGCATTAGATCAAGAAAATCAATACCTGTGTGACTCTTCCTGTGGGGTTCAACCACTTACCTGCACAGCGATGCTATAAAGGTTTACTGAGCCACCTTGTCTTTCACAGGTTGTTAACCAAGAGTACAGGAATCTTAAATTTCTCTGTGAATACAGATTTAAATCACACAGGAGTGAAATCCTGTGATAGTCCAGTGATACAGCAAGCCCTAAAGTTCATTCTATCTCATCAGTGTTTCAATTCAGAATACTCAGAGAACACACAGAAATTTTTACAGTGCTTTAAGAGCAACCTACACTATATGGGCCATGATTAATCTCAGAGAATTAGATACCTCTACCCCAGTGGACTCTAATTCATTCAAAACACCGAGTGAGGATTTGTCTGAGCTAACAAGATATGGACAGCTCCTCATTTAGTGCCTGAAGACCTAGATAAAATTGCTTTTCTCATGAATCTCATCATAGCTGCTTTTCAGAAATAATGTTCCACAAGCTATCCTCTGTCACCAGGAGTGACAGAGGGGAAAACTCCTGCATCATAGTATCATAGTCTATCCAGAGGAGCCCTGTAGCCCTGTTAGCGTGGGAGCTGAGCAGGAGTGTGCAGTCATGGAACACTATGCGGCAGTGTCTCTCATTCAGCCGATTTCTCCTAAAGATACATCCTCTGCCCAGTAAGTCTTACCCTAGATGTGGTCTAGAGTAAGGTCTCCTTTTACCTCAAATGCATTCTACTCTATGACGCAACTTTTCTTGGTGTTCTGTTCTGAGTCAGTTCTCACCAGAAGTCGGATTCATTAATCCAAGGGAAAAGTTTTCCTTCACCTATTATTGAGACAATTTAAAGACCACTGAGGGTTATTGGCTACTGTAGGTCAGTAACTGAGCTCCCAGTTTTGTCATAAATATTGCTCCTAGATAATATTATAAATTCTTGATAATTAAATTTCTCTAAATGGGAATGGTAATTTGTGATTTAAAATCATGTCTTCAGTATCTCCCCAACCCAGACCTCTGGAAGTGCCACAAAGTTTTGCATCTGTCTGTCTGTATCCACATGCACATTCTGTTCATGTGCAAAGTCAGTTTCAAGGGACCCTGGGCAGACTAGATTCTTCCTCCTCTTTGGGAATCCAGATTTCTTTCTGAATGCTTCTGTGAGGTTTCTGCCGACTTAAAGATGCTTCTTTGACAGGAAGAGTCCAGTGTTTCACGACCCTTGTTGCATCCACTTCTCAGCAAGCAGACTCAGCTCTTGGGAAATTTAATTGTTAACCTTCAGAAATCTTGCATCATTTAGACAAAACTTCAAGTTTTGTGACTTTTCCTCATTGACCCTAAGGAAGGAAACCCATTGACCATGCCTTGAGAAATGATTCATTATCTCCCCAAATTTCACAAGCAATCTTATTTGACAGCAGGCTATATATTAAATCTGAAATAAGAAATGCTCTAGAAGAAAACAGTTCAACAATTTTTGGTTCATTTCTAGAATATAAACTAATCCCAAACCAGTTTCCCCTGTGGCAGGGCCCATCTCTGTCACACAGAGTGCCAATTCAGAAGGGAGAAGAGAGTTCTTACAGAGACAGCAAGTGTTCCATCAGAGAGGGCCACAGCTTTGAAATACAGTGGAAAAGGGACTTTTAAGGTTCAACAGAAAATAAACTTCAAAAATCAACATCCTTGACAGGCATGGTTGTGCACGCCTGTAATCCCAGCACTTGGGAGGCTGAGGCAGGAGGATCATCATGTGTTCGAGGCCAGCCTGTGCTATGTAGTGAACTCAAGGTCAGCCTGACCTGCATAGCAAGACCATGTCTCAGAAAAAAAATCAACATACTAAAGATTTGCTCAACATTCTAAGGTCTCCCAAGACAGTGGCTGTCATAGAAATCTGTGAAAAAGAGAATGAGGAAGATAAGTCCAAAAACACCCTATTTCAGCCTTCTACAAGTGGGAAACCCCAAACAAGCCCCTCAGCCACATGATGTCTCCAGGAGCTAGGTCTTTGGAGAAGTCCAAAGATGCTATTGTAAGTAACAGTTGTATGATTCCTAAAAAGAACTTAGATGAATTATTTTGGCTTTTCACGAGAACTGTTTTTCAAATGATCATAAAACCTACATGTTTGTGTTAGAAGATCAGACACACAAAAGTATCCCAACATGAAAGAAACTAACAGAGAACAGATACATTGATTATTCCCTGTGAATGCTGCTGGGAAATTTTACAAAGACTGCCTGACATCCGTGATCCATAACTCATCCTCCATTGGCACATGGTGAAGTGGGAGCTGCCCAAGACCCCAAGGCTCAGTTGTCTCTGCACACATTTCTACAGCGTGTTCTTCTCTCTATGCCTCTTGATTCTCATGGACTTATTCTCAGGGTAAATTAAACCTTTTCATTCCTAGAGACATGCAGCTCTGACATTAAGAAAACAAGAAGCAAAACAACAAAAACTTTTTTAACCCTATGGAGAATTCATCTTGTCACTGGGAAAACCTGCTCTCTCGGCTGGGCTATGGTTTGGGTCTGGAGGCCCCCCAAAGCCCAGTGAGTTCAAAAGTTGGACTTTTAGACAGTTGGACCAAGGAGCCGCTATGCTGGTTAGGACTGAATGCATTGTTTGGAAGCAGGGTCTAGTCAGAAGGGCATGGCTCCTCGGGGCCTGACCTAAAGGGTGTATCTCAGTCTCCAACTCCTCTTTGAGCTGCCTGCTTCCTGTCCACCATGAGGTAAGCAGTGCCTTTCCTGCGTAGGCCCTTCCACCAGGCCAGTTCTGGCTTAGAGCCAGCAAACCGTAGAATAAAACCATTGACCAAAGTAAATCTCTCTGCCTTTCAGTTGTGAGGGTTGAGTGCTTTGTTCAAGTGAAAACGGCATAATTAAGGCAAGCTGGCACTGGGGTTAGAGAGCTTTGAGCTTGTTATTGTCTCAGAAACTTTATTGCTTCTATGACATCACTAACTTCTGTCCCCAGAGGGGTGTGGGAGCCAGTGCCATTTTACCAGTCATGCTAGCAAAGTAAAGAAAGGACTGGATTCTTGGATTCTAGGGACTGAGAAGTCCGTTCTGACCCTCACAATCAGGAGCCCCTCACCCCAGCTCTCTCTGGCTGACTCATGTTACCGATGTGTTGCTTATAAAATTCAGAGATTAAAGGAAGTGCCATTTCTACATTTTATGTGAAGCAGTTATGTTAGGTATGAGCAGGTTGTGATAAATTATAAATAAACAACTATAGAAAGTGTGCCCAAAGCAGCCAGGTGTTGTGTAATCTCAGGACTTGGTGGCTGAAGCAGGGGAGCACCGCAAGTTCAAGGCCACCTTAGGCAACTTTATGAGTTCACGGCCAGCCTGAACTGCTTAGCAAGACCATATCTAAACAGATAACAAAAGCAAAGAAAGAAGGAAAGAAAAGAAAGAGAGAGAACAAAGATAGCTATAAAAAATAATCTATTTAAAAAGATTACTCAGATATCTGTTTGTGACCCTAAAATGTATTCAAGCCCACTGTAAGGAAGAACATTAGGAAGAAACAATAAATGATAACTTGGGAAAAACCAAAGCACCATATGTTAAGAATCACCTTGAAGGCAGATGGATTAAAGAAATACATTAAATGACAGTCACGGGAAGAGTGAATTTAAAAATGAACTGTGTTCTGTCTATAAGAAACTGAAAACGTAATAACCATAAAGTTCAAAGCAAAAGTCTATACAGAAAAGATTAATAAAAACAATGGCTAGATATTTTATGAATTCACAGGAATAGTGATATTAATATAGATACCCATATTTTTTAAATTGTATGTAATTCACTAAAATAAACCATAATCATAGGTCATAAGAAATAGCTCAATGAATTTTGAAAAACTGAAAGTTCACAAAGAATATTTCTTGACTATTATGGTATCAAACTAGAAATTAATAATAAAAGAGAAAAAATAGAAAAAAAATACTTGGTTATTAAATATATTGACATATTATACAGGTGAAAGGGCCATTTTAAATAAATTTAAAAACAGGAAGAAGAGAATAAAATAAACATTCTGCATATTAAAATGTGTTTGATGTAGAAAAAGCATTGTGGAAAGGAGGATTTATAGGATCAAGAAATTCTACAAGAAGATAATAACACTCGCAAGCTGTCATCAAATTTCTTGCTTCAAGAAATTATGAAAAGTAATGGGGCTGGGAATTTAGCTCAGTGGCTTAAGTGCCTGCCTGGCAAGCACAAGATCATGAGTTCGATTCCCAGTACCAAAAAAAAAAAAAAAACATTATGAAAAGTAAATGCCACACAGACCAAAAATTGAGAATAATAAAATCAGTAAATACTGAAGTAATAAAAAGCAAATAATAGAGAAAATTGATGTACCAAAAATGCATCTTTTGTAAAAACGCAATAAAGTAGATAAACTTCTATCAAGGCTGTCAAAAACCAAACAAAGACAGAAATTATTATGTTCAGGAAGTAAAGACATCAATACACCCTTTTAAAGAATAATAGAGGGATATTATGAAACACTTTATTGGCTAATTCCTTAAAACCTATACATTACCAAAACTCCAGGACAAAGTAAGATCCAATCTGTTAAGTCTTGGAACCATTACCTAAATTGAATTTTTAGTCAAAATGCTCCCAAATGGAAATTTTTAATGTATTTTTATGAAGATATCTTAATGAAAAAATCTGGAAGACATTTAATATCTACTTACCACAATTTCTTTTTTAAAAAAGCAGAAGATGGAAGATAATTTCTTTATAAAGTTAGTTTTACTCTAGTCTGATACTGGAAGCTGGCACAGAACCAAAATTGAAACCACAGAAAAATATTCCCCATAAACTCAGACCAAAAAGGCCTCAGGATGCATTAGCAAATTGATTCCAGCCATGAAAGAATTACACAAAATGAGCAAGTTGCATTATTCCAGGCTTATATTATTAAAAATCATAAGCTATCATATCAACAGACTAATGAAAATCATGACTATATTGATTGAAATAGAAAAAAAGCATTTGACAATTTCAACAATGATTTTCCATAAATCCTCAGAAATGAGAAGGGAACGTCTGCAAATTAATAAAATGTGTATTCAGATGCAGCCGAAGCGCCTCACAGCTCTGAGCCTGGAGCCTTTCTCTCTAAAATGGAAGTGACCCAAGGAGGACTGCTTCACCGCTGTTATTGAGCATAGGCTTGGAAATTCTGGCCACCGCCAGAAAGTAAGAAAGAACAGACTGAAGAGAAAAGAAAAAATTTGTACTTGCAGAAATCTATGTCATTTATGTCTTCAACCTGAGTAAGTCTACAAAATAATCCCATAAATCCTTTCTAAAATTAATACGGGTTGAGAAAAGCTACAGGACAAAGGATCAATGCATTCAATCAATTTCATTTCTTTGTACCAACAACAAACACAACGATACAGAAATTAACAACACTTTGGAACTTATGATTGCACCAAACACATAAAATACCTAGACACCAATGCAAAGAGCACAGATATAGGACTTGTGTTCCATGTATTGTGAACTATTCATTACGGTGATTGAAAAACTTAAATCCATTGAGAGATATAACGAGATCATGGACTGAACACACAGCACAGGAAACATGTCACTTCTTCCTCTGTTAACCTATCAGATAAATTCAACTACGGTCAAGTTCCCAAGAACTTGACATATATAATTACATATATAATTGTTCTAGGCATTTTGTGGAAAGGCACTGACTCTAGAACACTTAAAAGAATGTGGACAATGAAAAAATAAGTCAAGGGGAACCACTGTAGCCTCATTTTAGATGGATTCTGTAGCCACTACACTCCCCTGCGATATGTGACCTGGTAGAGGAACAGATGGGCTCTTCGGTGGGATAGGACGCTGAACCCCTAAGGCAGCATATGCAGAGCGATGGCAAGTTAATTTTGGCAAAAATTGAAAAGCAATATATGTGATTATAGACAGCTTTTTAAACAAATGAGCAATTGGATGGCTAGACATAAAAGATCCTCCACCTTGAATTCAAATTCATGCCTTGTATAGAAAATGAACACAGTGTCGATCACAAAGTAGGTGTAAAGTACAAAATTACAACAATTTTAGAAAAAAATATAGGCGAAAATAAGGCCAGGCAAGAGCTCTTTGACTTGACACTCAAAGATTAATGCATAAATGGAGAGGTAAATAATTTAGACCTTAGCCAAAAATAAAAAACAAATCCATTGCTCTGTGAAAACCGTGTGAGACACAGACTGAGAAATATTTGTAAACCACAGATGTTATAGACAGCTATTATCTAGAATGTACTGTTAACTATCAAAGCTTAACAGAAAAAGCCCCAACCCCTGCATTGCAAGAGGAGGTCAGTCTTAGAGATCTCCAGAGAGATAATAACATAACAGATGCTGTTCTCTTTCAGAGCAAACCGAGAAACTCTTAGATTATTCATGCCTCACGCAGGCTGAGATTTAAAATCTCTGGGATTCTTTCTTGCTTTCAAAACTTTATCCGCTGATATTAGAAGAAAACCATGGTGTCAGTCTTTAATTTTCCAAAAGGTTCAAAATCATTGTATAGAGATTCACTTAGCCCCTTGCTCTCAGACTGTTGGTTACAGCATCCAAGGTAGATGTCTGGGCTCTCGCTAACACGGCTCACAGCTTTGCTAACAGTTCTCTTCCTAAAGCTGAAAATAGAGGCATTAGCACCTTTAAATCTAGTCAGATTCTAGGCACATGCACAATCCCTAGAGCCAATCCAGAAAATTTACCATTAATTTTCTATCAATCTAGCAACCCTCATTAAGAAACAAAAATCTGTATTAGTCATAAATCTTCAAAGAAACAAATGAAAACAGCATGCAATGCATTTGTGTGCATGTATAAATCTATGTTGATCTCTCCCCTCTATGTATATGTAGATAGGCATATTTATGTATTTATTTGTTTAGATTTTAGTTCTTGCATTTGTGGAAGCTAAGCAGCCCCACATCTATGGTCTGCGTGCTGGAGAACAGGAAGTCAGTGCTGTGTTTCATCTGAGGTCTGAAGTATGGACCGGAAGGTTGCGGACCAGGTACCTCGATATCGGAGGCAGGAAAATGGATATCCCAGCTCAAACAGAGACAGTGCATCTGCTTTTCCTCTCTGTTTTTCCTGCTGTTTGGGTCCTCATGAAATTGGATGAAGCCAGTCCATGTTGGTAAGGATAATCTTTCCTCAATCTATAGAATCAGGTACTAAGCTCTTCCGATAATCACCTTTGGATGCACCCAGAAATAATGCCAACTCTCTGGGTGCTCCTCAGCAGAGACAAACTGCCATGGAAGATTCACCATCGTAATGGTTAAGACGGTAAGAATGCCTCGTACTGTCCCATACCAGAGACACATGAAAAGGAATCCAGTATTTATAGTCATTAAAGAAATGCAAAAAAAACCATATTGACACAATACTGCACATCCCTCAGAACAGTAGGGTGTAAAATAATGATCAGTGCCGCATGCGGAGTCGGGTGTGGGAAATGGAGTGACTCACCCATGGCTAGGAAAAGTGTCAACACTGAAAAAGCAACAGAGCCATTTTCCACACAAATACATGTGCGCTCATCATTTGGGCCATCTGTTACTGGCCTGGGCGTGTTCCCAAAGTTTCTTTCCATAGATACAAGGACATCGTACAGGCATGTCTGCAGCAGTCTTATTTGTAACATACAAAACCTGGAAACAATGCCAGCACCTTTCAGTGTGTGAATACTTAAACTGGTGCATCCGTTCCATGAGCCACACAGGGCAGTGAACAGGGAGACCAGGGGAGGTCCTTAGGGACAAAGCGCCAGTGTCAAATGTTCATCACTGTGGACTGCACTTACACTGCATTCCTAACCACAGAGTCAAGCAGCTGAATGACAAGTTCACAATTGTCACAGGTTAAAGAGGGGGACAGGGAGAAGGTGGCTGCGACTCTAAGGTAGTATAAGACATCCTCAGTGGGGATTTCTGTACATAAACTGAATTGATCTCACATGGACCTTTCTATACGCATGCAACTGAATGCAAGGAAAATGGGTAGAAATTGGAGTCATTTCACCAGTGTCTGTTTCCTGGTTATGATATTTAGGTAAAATGTTACCATGTGGCAGGGACAAGTGAAGGGAATATTGGGTTTCTCAGTGTTGTTTCTACAATTGTGTGTAAATTTACAGTTATTTTTAAAACTTCAAATGTTAAAATCAAGAGATTTGATTGACATCTAGTATTCAATTCTCTGAGTAAGATAAAATAATTAATTAGATAATGGCATTTCATTAGTCATCAGGCATGACTGACCACTGGAGAATTGAGGGTGGGGAAGGTTTTTATCAAAGGAGAGGAGGAGGGGGGAGAGGGAGAGAGAGAAAGAGAGAGAGAGATTTAGAAAAAGGTAAAAAAATCTATGTGAACTAAATAAAAATGTATATCTTAGTGCTCCTTAGAAATATTACATTTTAGACTTTTATGAACCAACTCTATGATTTATACAAGCACAAATCAAAATGAAGAAGAAAAAGAAGAGAAGAAGGAGGAAAAGGAAAGGAAGAGGAAGAGGAGGAAGAAATTAGACCTTTATTAGATCTTTAGGGTAAAGATCTCAGCCTGAGGTGTTTTCAGAGACTGTGTGGAACCAGTCAGGGCCAGAGATCACAAAAACACAGTGCCACCTCCCCAACCAGATAAATTTATAATCTCTTTTCTAATCACGGAAATGGAAACTGGGAGATAGAGACTGATGACATCATTTTTAAGTTTCTGCATTAGAAACTTGGAAGTCCACAGTACTTTATGAAGAACCTCTGTGCTTGCGTTGGCTGCATATATGCAAGAGCTCTTTCCTAGAAATTTCCAAAAAGTTCATAATTAAAGTAAAAAATACAAGCAAGACGATATAAAATGGGCCTTAGCATCAAAAACCTTTCATGAAGTAGGCTGAACAAACAGGAGGGTCACAAACCCATGAAAATCTGTTCCCAGTCACTCACTGCTAGGGAGATCCACATCAGAACCACGATAAGGAAAGTCAGACACTTCAGACATTTGGAGAAAATTGAAATAAAACACCAGAAAGGATGCTGAGAGCCTGGTTCACCCTTATGCAGGGAGTGGGAGTGTAAAATGCTTTGGGCCACTCTGAAAAACCCTAAGGTTGTTTTTTATCGAGTTAAACATGCAACCCCAGAACTTGCAGCTGGGTTTGGGTCCCGGTGAAATTCAAACAGAGTCACACGAAAGCTGGGCCTGATGTTCACCGCACTTACACGCTTAATAGCCAAAAGCTAAAAGCAATGAATAGACCTCATGAGAGACAGCAGAGGACACAAGAGTATTTCTGTACAATGGAAATGAGGGCATTAATGAAAACAGAAAAGAGACAGAAGAGCGAGTACATCTCAAGGGAATTACACTCTGGGTGAACAAATGTACCAGTCTCAAAACTGGGGCACTCTGTGCGACTCTGTTTTTGTAATACTCTTGAAATCACAAACTGATAGACACAGAAAGCAGATTACAGCTGCCGGGGTAGAGAAGAGGGACAAGACTGTTGGTGATGGTGACACCTGTGTGCTGGCCATCATGGGGAAGAACAAAGTGACACCTCTGATAGCCCTCCACAGAACTCCACATGTACTTATGTGCGCACACACAGACAGCATGCTGGCAAACTCCATGCATGTAATGGTGATACATTGTGTCAACTTGAGAAATTTAGAAACTTAACTAAATGACTCAGCTGTTCTCCCTAGCCTGTAGAGGACCTCCTTAGGGCAGGTAGCCTGCATACAGCATGAAGGAGGAAAAGATGCCGACTCTCCCCTTCTTTTGCTCTTGTTTTTTTCTGTCTTCCAACACCATGAACTGTTGTCCCTCAGCCACACCACTCCGCCTTGGAGCCAGCTAATTATGGACTGAAGCCTCCTCAAACTGTGAGATAAAATAAACCATTCCTTCCTCAATTTGTGGCATCGGGCATTTTGTCACAAAAGGGCAAGAGAAAAGTAACTAAGTCAAGGTGGAATGTCTGCAACCAATTTCCTGTCCGTGGTATGGTGTTAAATTATGCAAGAAGTTACACTGCAAAAATTGACTAGGAGATTTCTCTGTGTCATTTCTTGTAACTGTCAATCTCTAATTACCTCAGAATAAAACATTAAGAACTTAAACTGGGATGGTGGTGCACCCCTGTAATCCCAGCATGTAAGAGGCTGAGGCAAAAGAATTTCCAGAAGTTCCAGGCCAGACTAAGATATATAGTAAGATTCTGTCTCAAAAATCCAAGAAACAAGGCAAAAATGATCTGTTCAGAAAAATCCCCAATGTTGCCTTGTTTGACCCAACTGCAAATTACAGTGTCCTGGAACGGAAATCAGACTTCCAGAACAGACCTGCAGCCTCCACACCTAAATTCTCCAGTGTTCCGCTTAATAATACAAATCTAACAGGAATTTTTTTAAAGTTTCTCATTTCTACTCTTCGTTCATTAATGACTCCTTTGCAATTCACAATCATACAACAAAAAGAAGGTATTCTAAGTTCTTTAAATGTTTGTACTATCAAAAGGCAAACAGCATAGAAGTATTTTGATCTCGTATTTCTTTTATGATCATCCATAAGATTTTGATTCTCATTTCCCCAGCTGCTTGAGCAACAGAGCTGCCCTGAAGAATTCCTAAACAAATGCAAGCAGATAAAATGCCCTGTATGCACATGACATTCAGTTTCACGGGAAGTACGTGATTAACAATAATTGTTCAGTATCCTAATTGTGTTCACCACAACACTGCATATTGCTTGCTCTTCTTACCTTTTGAGTACAGCCCATCTTGAATATACAGGTACGTGGTGATTGACAGACAATGACAAGTAGGTACCTAGAGAATGACAAAGCTTCCTTAGTGCTGTAATGGCTGACCTAACATTTAACTAATCTAGGACAGTAGAAGAAACAAGCCTCCCAAGGTCTTGGTTTGTTTCTGAAAGCGATGCAGCAGTAGCTGTCATCTCAAGCATTTTATGATGAGTAAGGAGATTAATGTCCACTTTAAAAAATGAGGATGGTCTAAAGAAAGTTTAATGAAATTACGAATTTATTGTCATGATAGTTAATCCTGGCTGGGTGCAGCACTGCATACCTAATACTCAGCACCGAAGGAGGCTGGGTCTCAAGGGTCACAAATCCAAATCCTACAATATAGGGAGACTCTGTTACAGAACTAAAGACTAAAAGGGGGTATAGATGTGGCTCCACACTGGAGTGTCCCTGGATTGGATCCCCACTTCTGCAAAAGCAAAATGTAGTTTGTCACCATTGTTACTCTTCTTTTGCTTAGGTTTAAATTATTTCTTTGTGACGTCTGCAAAGGTCTTCCTGTGGACCATGTGTACACACAGGACCCCCTAGAGTCCTGGGTTTGGCCCCCAGGAGTGACTGCATCCATCCCATCTTTACAGAACAGAAAGGGCAATTTACAGTATCTATTGTACATTTTGGATCTTAATTACTCATTCAGTTTCCCACACTAGTAAGACAATATGATGTTTACACATGCATGTCTGGCATATTTCACTTATGACTATAGTCTTAAATTGCATCTGTTCATCTACAAAAGTCTCAAGTTTATCCTTCTTTATGGCTGAGTAGTGCTCCATTATATAAAAATGCCACATCATTTTTATCCATTCTTTGATTGATGGACATTTGAGTTGCTTCCAACATTTAGCCATTACAAACTGTGCTGTTATAAACCTGGGTGCACATATATCACTGTGGTATGATGTTTTTAATTCTTCTGGGAAAATATCCAGAAGAGAATAGCTGGGTTGAATGGGACTTCTATTTCTAGTATTTTGAGGAATCTCCACACTAACTTCCACAGTGGTTGTAGCAGTCTGCACTCCCACCAGCAGGGGAGAAGGGCCCCTTTTTCCCACATTTCTTCCCCTCGACATTTGTTATTGGTTGATGCTTTTGATGACAGCCCCTCTTTGTGGAGTGAGATGGAATCTCAATGTTGTTTTAATTAGCATCTCTCAAATGACCAGTGATGCTGAACTTTATATCATGTATATATTTGCCATTTTTATGTCTTCATCTGAGAAGTGCTTATTCATCTCAGATGTCCATTTCTGAAATGAATCTTTCAATTTGGGGTTCTGATTTTTTTCAACTCTTTAAATGTTCTAGACATAAGTCCTTTTTCTGAGGGACAAATGACTATAAATTTTTCCTACTCTGTGGATTGTCTTTTCATTCTATTCAAAAGAAAAGACAAACTGATGTGGAAAAGGTAATACACAAGATAGTTAAGATAGTTATTCAACTAGTTTCCCTTGGTTCATTGAAAAGAAAGATTTGCGCTAATATTTTTTGGTCCAGATTTCATGCCTGTATCTTATACTCTGAATAACTTCAACAAGGGAAACAATTTGCAATGTATTAATTATTGTTATTTTCCTACTAGCCTGTTTTGAAACTCTGCTTTTACTAATTTTTTTCTCTTTAAAATAAAAAAAAGAATAGAAGAAGGCAGCACTGCCCAAATTTAAGTTTTCTTGAGCCATCAGAAGAATAATGGAGAACTTTAAGATATTGTTTAAAATTTTTGAGGTAAATTTAACTTTCAATAATTCAGAAAACACAAATTAAAACTTGAACTAAAGAAAAATTAATGTGTGTTCTTGAGTGGGAAGCCAGTATGTTGAAAAGTTAAAGATGCTAAATCATATGGAAGAAACAGAGATTTCATTTTAGTATCTGCTTAGCTATTTTTCAATGTCATTATAATAAATAGATGGTTGCAATTATTCACTGATTATTTGAACAATCTACTGCATCCATTAGCAGTAAAGGTTAATGAAGACAGTGAGTCTCAAACTTCAATGCTCTCAAAATCACTTGGTTTTCAAGCATTTGTGGCCTTTCTATTATCCCAGCACAAGTCAATCCCATGTTATTGGAGTCAGACGAAGATGCCAGGAATTTTCAAACATGACTCCCAATTACGACTGGGTTCACAGCCGCTGAAACGAAGCACAGAGTTTACCAAAATAAGTTTCATTCCGGGGCAGCCAGAATCAGCTTCTTACCCCAATTAATGAGTAAAGACAGGCAAGCAGCGGTTTCTTCTCGCTGAAAAGCAGAGGTCTCACACTGCAAGCTCAGGGCAGAGGCTTGGCTGGGAGCCAATAAAGCATTGCATAAATCCAATAAAGCATTACATGTAATTAATTTCAAAGCTGAGGAGACTGTGACTCGGTGAGACACTGCCATGGGCGCCAGAGGCTGGCGAAGGGTATTGCTGCTGCCCTGGGCCTTGCCATGCGGAGGAGCAGGCCCGCCTGGAGCCTTCTGCAGAGACACCGGGCTGCCTCACTGCACTTACCGCACCCTGCTCACACTGGATTTCTGTTACTGCTGGACCGCGCAGCCAGGGATCTGTGGACTTCGCTGTTTCTTTCTTGGGAAACTCGCAGAATAAATGGGAAGAGCATTCTACCAGAGCCAGGGACTATTGCATGTCTTCAGATGCTAATAAGAAAACCCAATAGCAAAAACAAAAACCCAATAGCAAAAACAATCCCCAAAGGTTTGTATCCATATCAATTTAATGTACAATTATATTTTTGTCTACTTTGTCACTCAATTTTTTCCTCAATTCTTTCATTAAAATATCTGCTTTAGGAGCTGGAGCTTAGCTCAGGGGCAGACTATTAGTCTACCTAGGAAGACGCCCTGGGTTTCATCTTTAATACTGCAAAGAAAGGTTGTGGGTCCTATGAGACCTATACATAAAACAATAGTTAAGTATCTGTGCAAGCACTTGTAGACGTATTGACTAAGAGAAAAATAAATGGCTGCCATGCCCCAGTTTCCCCACGTGTTAAATGGAGCTGGTGACATATGCTGTGACTCTAGACCACGTCTCCCCATTTCTTACGAGGATGGGCATGCAGATGGCCTCACATCAGTAACAGCTTCCCACATTTCTTCTAACTCATAGATTGATTTGGGTTTGAGTGTCAAACTGACAGCTGAGCGCATGCTGGATACAGGCTGATAACAGATAGATACAGAGAGTGGGATCTGATAAATACCACTGAGCTCCAACCCCAGCCAAGCTGCCCAAATTTCATAAACACCTATCGCCGATTTTTTAAATACAGAACTGCTGAAGCCCCTCTGCTTTTGCTAATGTTCCAGGGGACATGCAGGGTGCGTGGCTGTGTGGCGTGACCTGGTAACCTGGCTCTTCACTTTGGTCTATGCTTGCTCTGTCTGGTAAAGTCAGCCCTCTGGACACACAGGTTATGGTAAGTTCCTAACTGCTCTCTCCATCTGGCTGATGTGTAGACTCTGAAATTTGCAGCACGGGTGTGTCTGTCAGTGTCACTGTGCACCCACCAGAAGATAATCAGGCTCGTGGTCTCCTTGAGCTTCTCTCGTTCAGAAGTCATGCAAATTTCCATGCGAAAGTGGGAAGGATTTGCCTTTTTCACTTACATCAAAGCATTCTGTCCAATCATCCACGTATTAAGATACTAAAATTAACACAAAGCCAAAGAGTACAAAAGCAAACATTTCACATCCAAAAACCTTAATCAAAATAAATTTACAACTGGGATCCACATATGGTCTCAGATAAATGTAAATTCCCCTATGGGCTTCAAATTTGGCTGTACTACAATAGAACTGGCCAGTCTACTCAAACAGCTCCACATTTGGGAGCATTTATGTCATAAATACTGCAAAGTTCTTCAGCAAAAAACTTCCAAATATGCAAGGCACTCAGTGAGACTTCTTTTTTTTTCTTTTCTGTTTAGGATCTACAGCTGATATTATCTGGGAAAAAAAAGATAAATTCCAAGCAGCTCTCTCCTAATAGACTGCACCAGAGTGATACTTGCAATTTCTATTTCATTATCTTCATCCTGCAGGGCATCAATTAAAACCATTTTCATCTATTTTAATTTTGGTGTTGTTTTACTTTACTGTTTATTTACAGAGGTTCAAATAACCTGGGCTCATGGGGAAGCTGGGTGTGATAGAGAATCATTAGTGACCATGCCAGTCGGCTGGAACCTGGCTCCACGGGGCCGACCTGAGTTTCCCCCCAGGACGCATTAGCTCCACACAGAGGCAACCCAGTCCTCGGGCACAGGTTGGAGCATTGATCTTAGCCAGCCTTCTACAAACACAGGCCACCTGACCTGACCGCCAACCTTGGAAAGAGAGGTCAGTGCCACAGGAACCGCCAAGCAGAAAGGGATCTGCTGAGTTCCATGCGCTGGTGCCAAACGGAAGTGTCTTTTTTTAAGGAAGAATTTACAGTTGTTTTTTGCACATGCTAGGAAAACAATAGAAATGTGTTCATGGGTCTCATTAGATAACAGGTTTTTCTGATGTTAATGAAGGCTGAAAGTTACATTTTGCGATAAAATTGTTTGCCTCTAAGGACAAAGCCTTAGACATATTTATCCTATTAGAATTAAAAAGAATATAAGCTGTTGGAATAGACTGAAACCTAAAATTAAATACAAGGGGTAGCAAAGGTAGGTAAAAATGAGGATAAAAATACCCCAAACAAGGCAATTGAATGCATGCAGAGCTGGCTGGGGATCTGACAGTTTTCTTCTTCCAGGCAACATGCCCCTTCCTGGTCTGCAGCACCCTGCAGGACACTGGCTCCCAACTCTTTCCGGAGACAAATGTCTGAGATTGCAAGGGGCAGCCAGGGTTCCAAGGGGAGCTCATGAACACTGAGGTCACAAAGGTAGGTGACCGATGGCACGGGTATTTAAGAGGAGGGGAAGAAGAGTCAACCTTGAACCTTCACTCCGCTGGCCCTGAGAGCTCATTTCCGCCACGTGACGGTGGCTAGCATCTCCCAAGCTCACTTTTGAGGTGGTCGCCAGGCTACTCTAGAGCTTTGGCTCCTTCTGGAGGCTGTGATTCCTGATTTAGGTCTCGCTGAGCCTGCTAGTCGTGCCATCTGAAAGCTGAGTTGTGTAAACCAGGACAGGTGCGTCTCAGGGTTGGGCTTGGTCCATGCCCTGCTCGGCTGCCCTGAGCTGTACCAGAAAGTACATCACATGATGGTGAGTTTACTTGTTTAATGCTCTCTCCTTGGGATGGAAACTCTACAGGGTGTGGGCTTTGTTCTCATCACCATCCGTTCACCTTCTGGGACGCTGTTTACATACAGAAACCACTCAACACACTTGTGCCAAATGCACAAGTCAGGTGGAAACGTGGCTGGCTGCCGGCTTTGACTTATCCTTTCCTATCTCCAGGGTACACAGAAACAGTTTCCTTATGCTGAGCTCAGGAAGGTTCTCATTGTTCACATCATTAACACTGATAGTCTTCAGGCACAGGTCTGGGATGAAAACAATATAGTTTTCTACAAGGCTTCAGTAATCTGCTGCAATCTCTTTCTCAAACTTTGATCACTACGATATTTTGTAAAACACTTTTCACAGAACAAATTACAAAATTAGAGATAATGATCAGGGCAAGTAATATTAATTTATGTCATAGTTTATCCTATTCTCATTGTAAATAATTTTTATTTTAGAATAACTATAAACTTATGAATGTTTGTAAAGGAAGTGCCATTTCTATATATCCTTCACTCAGACCTGTCCCCTTTATTACTATTTTCTGATGATACCATGATATATCTGTTAAAACTAAGAAATTAATATTGGCTCATTAGTAATTAACTCTGCAAGTTATTTTTATTGCATCAGTTTTCCACTTGTGTTTTCTTTCTCTTTGAAGAGACATCCAGAGTATCAGAGTGAGTTTATCAAGGTTTAGTCTCCTTGGACCTGTGACAGGTTCATGGTCATCTTTCCTTAGTCTTCAGGACTTTGATATTCTTGAATCATATTTGTCAGATGTCCTAGAGAATAGTCTTCCATATGGGCTTCTCCACTATTTCCTCTAAGTTCAACCTGACTGTGGGACCCTGGGGTGGAATGCGGTAGAGGTGATGGGTCCCTTGGGTAATCACACAAGGGACATTTGGGGCTCACCTGATATCACAGATGATGTTAGCTTTTGTCAGTTGGTTACAGTATAATTTTGCAGGATTCACAACTGCTAGATTTATGTTTTCCTTTCTCAAGCACATTCTAAAGTGAGTGCTACTCTACTGCAGATCAAGGATATCTCCAAAGGCCCATGCATTAAAGGATTGACCTAACAGCAGCTTGCAGCTTTAGTAGGAATCTTTGCTTAGCAGGAACCTTTGTGGAGGAGGCTGGCTCTTGGGGGAGCACCCTTAAGGGTGATACTAGGACCTTGACTTCTTCCTGTTTCACTCTCTTTGCTTCCTGGGTGTTTCAGGTGGGAGGTTTCTCTGCCATGTTTCCTCCACCACCATGAGCTGCCTTGCTACAGGCCCAAAGTAACAGTTCTAGCCAATAGACTGCAGACTGAAACCTCTAAAACTGAGCCAAAATAACCTTACCTTTTCATAAGTAGATTTAAATCAGGTATCTATCATATCTAAGGAAAGCTGACTAAACAATAGCAAAGTGTAGCCCAAGTGGAAAAAAGTAGAAATTTAGCTAGTGGGTTTATTTTTAAAAATGATAAAAGAATAAAAACAAATTGCATAATACATAATTTCAAAACAAAATAATAGGAGAATAACAATGGTTTGTATATTGTGTACTGTTAATAGTTACTATGTTGCTATCAATTGACAAAAGAAAGAACAGTACAAGAAAATTGAAACTGATAATGATTAGATACTGGCCGCAAATAAAATACAACTTAGCCTATCAGGGGGTAAATAAGTTAATTTTTGCAAGGACTTGTGTAACTCAAGAGAGCCAGGGCTGCAGCTGGACTAAGGGGTTACATGAAAACATGAGTTGTGATGGCCCCAATTTCTTGCCCCTGGCCTCAGCCCTGACTCTCCCTGTAAGTAATAGCTATCCTGCAGTACGGAGTCCTCCTTGTGTTGGAAAGGTATATGACGTGTAGTTGTCACGTGCTTCATTTTTAATAAATGGAAATAAAGAGAGCTGGTATCTCTGACCTCAAGTCCACATCTTAGTGAAGGGTTCTGATTCTACCAATGCAACTCAGGATCTCCAGCCGAGCAAGCCCAGAGGCATTGTTAATAGGTGGAGTGATTTGTGGAATCTCTAGAACAAAATCTGAAAGGAAAAAGCAGCTAACTTGGATGGAGTGGCCAAAGTCAAACTTTCTCACAGGTGAGTTTGAAAGGGTGCTGTCAAAGGAAGGCAGAGTGGGCGAAACTGGCAGGTGAACAGAGATTTATCCCCATAATGCTGTTGTCACAGGAGTGACACCTGGAAACAGTACTATCCGCACAGGGGCACCCGGGGTCATGGGCTGCAGGAGCCTTGGGCCTGGGCTGCTTCAGACTGTGGACTTCAATTCTGTTACTGGCCTGGAAACATTCTGCCATATGAATCGTGAGAAATAAAGTTGCTTTTTTGTTAATTTTATAAAACAGGATAATGTTAGAGGAAAATGAATCAGATCATTTTTGCAACTTGTTACAGATTTTCACTTGTACCTATTACATAACCCTCACAAAGTATCGCAATGCGATACAGAAAAATACATCAAAGTAAAGATACAAAATTATGCAATGATTTACCATTATCAGCATTTATGCCTTAAAATACACAGTGGATTTTAAAGTCCTAAAATAATTACAATTACTATGATGTTATATTACTGCTACTATCATAAATATAATCACTAAACATTTGTCAATGTAAAAAATACATGTAATTATCTGCTAAAGAAAATGGAATAGATCAGAAAATTGGACATTGAAGACCCCCAAATAACATTTTTAAAAACTTATGTCGTTAAAAATGCACATTGAAAAAGTCACAATTAAAAATTATATCAATTATTAACCACTAAGCATCAATCATTTATAGTTGCCATGTAAATTAATTGAAATTTATAAAGAAAACTGCATCTTTGTAAATTTCATCAAAAAGATAAGACCCAATAAGCATGAAGAAAAAGGTAAAAAGCATAAACAGATGTAAAGAATAAAAACTGTTACTAAAGAAATGTAAATATGAAACTAATTGAAGATTAATTAGGAGGAATGCTGTTTATGTAGCAAGATATTGAAAATTTTCCAAAAATTGTGAAGATGTACTCTTAGGTTGGCTGGTGAATTATTTCAGATTTCCAAATGAAAACAAAAATCCTGAACACACAAATCCTAACCTCTTCTTTGTCAAGTTAAATAGGCCCTAATTCTAATACTGGGAAAACGTTCACAGGGTGAAACGATCTCTGAGGACACCCGGGAAGAACAATGTCCAGTCTTCCACAAAACACAGATGTGTTGGTGACAAACGGTCCCCAAACAGGCACCACGTGAGGGAGGCAGTGGCCATTCAAGGTCAGTGGGGTGGAGGAGCCACACCCCTCTGAGAGGACGTCAGGGCACTGGGCAGGGGCAGTGGGAGTGGGCAGTGGCTGACATAGGACTACGGGACACCTGGGCAGCGACCACACCTCGCATGCATGGGGAGAACAGGCCACAGACAGAGTCCACTTCCTGGGCAAACCGCGTCCCTTCTCTCAGGCTGTGAGATGACTTCAGATGTATGGTGCTGAGCGCTTTCATGGAATTCTGTGGAATTTGGCTCAAAATTTTAAAATTCATTCCAGGCTTTAACGTAAAGTAGAATGTTTAAGTTCAGCTCTGCTGAGATTTTCAAACTTCGATCGCTTGTGACTTATTTTAAAAGCCCTGTTTTGTAAGCGTCCGTGAAGGCAGCCTTTCCTTTATTTTTATTCCACTCTGGAGCATCCTACATGCCACCTCTGCTGCCAGCTTTCACGTGCCCAGAGCCCCTGCGTTTCATCATCTAGGAAGCTTGTCACTAAAAATCAGTAAGAAACCAAAGCAAAGCACATTTCGAAGCCCGATCTGGGTGTGCTCCTTAACGGAACATTTAGGCTGTAAAAAATTGTGCACAGGCTTTTATGAGCATGAAAATCTCTGAAAGTCTAATTGTAACTTGAAGGAATACACCGAGACCTGACAGCTCTCCCCAAGTGGAGTTACAGATTTAACACATTTCCAATTAAAAGCCTAATGAGATACTTTATGAAACCTGATAAAAATGATTCCAAATTCATTAATGTATAAGTGAGTCAGACTGTTTAATATATTCTGAAATAAATAGTATATTAATGAAGGAATAAAGATCTTAGCAGATAGGAGAACTGATCATAGATCACGAGTAATTTAACGTGCATTGATGGTATGTAAAACTCATAGGAAAAATTCATTAGAATAGTGAAAATAAAAGCTAAGGAAATTTGTGCACAGAATATTTTGAATAAATCTTAAATTTCACAAACAGTTAAAAAGAAAACATTTCCAGTGATCGTGCTTGATACACCTGGAAAGCAGAGCAATTCAAAGATACGATGCAAATACAATGCAGAGTGTTAAATGTTTGCATTCATCTTCCACTTTAAGCCAGAATTTCACATTTTTATTGCTTTAAAAGGATTACCAGTGGTTCTGGGAACATTTAAAAAAGTAGGAACCATAACTAATCTGCGCTATCTATCTGTCTGTCAGTCTATCTATCAATCATCCATCTACCTGTCTCTGTCTCTGTCTTCCTAGCTCTGTCACACATCTGTCTAAAAAGGCATCTGATAAAAGTGAACCAATAGTCTATACTTATCTTCATGTCCTGACCAACAGAAGTAAGGAAATGCAGTTAGTTTCTTGGGAGAAACTGTATCATTTTGGAGTCCTTGGTCTTCAGGGCTGTTTAGGACACAGTGCTGACATGGTAAAAGAAACGGGAGCAGATTTCATCATAGCTTCAGGGATAATGATATTTCTCGTTATAGGTGTATGTTCACTGGCCTTCCACGTATTTCATTCTCAGTTTACTTTGTCCCCAGGTAAATGGAACAGGATGGGTCTGTGTGTGGCAGCCAATGTGAGACTCAGGCACTGAGTCTCTCTCTTTCTCTCTCTCTCTCTCTCTCTCTCTCTCTCTCTCTCTCTCTCTGTGAGTCAGGGTGTGAATGGCTGCAAAGAGGGGCCAAGGCTAAGAAAGCAGAGCTGACCGGGCTCCAGGAGGACAGAGTGAGAAGCCTCCCGTGGTGGATTTGCCCACACTGGGACTTTACTCCTCTTCCCACAGGCACACTTGAGGATCCTGTGGGTGCCAGCACCCCTCCCCTACTCCCTGGCACCTCTGCTCATCCAGGGAGAATCTCTGCCAGTGGGTGACCTCGAGCCAAGCCTCCCAGCCATTCACAGTGTGGTGGAGGCCAAGCAATGGTGGATTCAGCCATGACGGAGCACCCTGTGCAAGGTTGGAGAACCAGACTCGTTTCTCACACCAGCACTGTGCTGCTTCACTGCGATTCATGTCAGGCCTCAGAGTAGGGTGGTCTCCAGGGGGACACAGAAAGTACGGGCCAGTGGAGGAGGGGTAAAGAGAAAGTTATTTAGAGCAAAAGATGAAAATTTCCAAGGAGGGTGAAGACAGTCAAGACCATTTTGTTTCATTGCATGAGAATTTATTCCGGCAACTCAGCCCCTGGAGTATTTTGGGGAACAGTGCACATATGGAAGGGAATACACAAGGTCCTACCTCCTACCAGGTAGGAAATGGCACAGTGAACACCACCGCAGGGGAAGTCAGCAGCACCCAGAGGGGCACCGGGTCGGGGCTTCTGACAGTGCTGGTCTGTTCCGGTCCTCCCTTCTAATCTCTAAACTTCCCGTCTTGCAAAGAGAAATTACTTTTGTGTTATATGCACAAATGCTTGTAAAAACTTTCCATAGCCTTGTTCTCTCCCACTGTTTATTTTTGAAATTTTACATCAGGTGAGTTCTAAATACTCCACTGGTATAATGGAACAATATGTTGAATGTATGCAAAATTTAAATTTTGTGGAACCATCAAAACCAAAATGAATTCATATGCTAAAAGTCCTATGATGTTTTTTATATAATATATATTCAATTAATGTAGGTTTTAAATATAAACACTTTAGTTTTAATATATGTTAATTATATTAATATAAAAATTTATAAAGTATGTAAAACATTCAGTTAATGTATTTTAAAATATAAGCAACGTAACAATATAAGATATATGTAATGTACTTATTTTTCTATTTCTCCTAACTTTTTATTGAAATGAATACATAAATATTAATCGAATGACTACAAAATTATGCAGGCACTTCTATTTTATTATGATTTTTAGTTCTTCATTTATAGTCTACTGAAAAACGTCTTCAAAATTCATTTAAATTGGATTAATTAGAAAAAGATAATGGCTTTTTTCTTTGTATTTGCAAATGCTATTCTCTGAACAAATTGGCACATTTCATAATACATTTTTTTTTGTTTACTGACAGTCTGTCTGACAATAGATATTATATTTCTATTTGGAATTTAATTTATTAAAACAACTGGATCAAGAAACCATTATTTTGAATCTTAGGAACATTTAGAATCTTAGGTACATTTAGAAACTGTCCCCTCCCTGTCCCACACGCTTGGGGATCCTTCTCCCTCAGCCTGTGCCCTCTCCAGCACATCTTTGGGTCATGACACTGTCGGCGTCAGTTTTGGCCTCACGCCCTATGCTGGCTGAACAACCTCTCGGTGTGAGCAGACCTGCATGCAGGATTCTCTGGATGGAGAGCTTTCTCTCTGTCTCTCTCTGTCTCTCTCTGTCTCTCTCTGTCTCTCTCTCTGTCTGTCTCTCTCTCTCCATATATCGATCTATAGATAGATATAAATATATCTGATTATCATTTTTTCCATACCCACGTTCTATAATGTTTTCCTGAACCCTTAATGAGTGACCTAGGAGACTTTGGTCACAATATTTTCATCAGTTGATCAGTACAAAGTATTTTCTATGTGCATTTCTGTTTTAGACATCTTATTTAGTACCCATGGTTGGTTGCTGCCTTCTTGAATCTGATCTAGTACTTGTATTTTCTCCTTAAGCATATCGCAAAGGTTTCAGCAATAAAAAGTGCAAAAATGAGAAAATGTGAAACAAAATACACCAAAAATGACTTGTTGAGGGGTTGAGAGCAGAAGCAAGAAGGCAGAGCCATCGTCTTCTTCGGCCTCACTCGGGATCAGCTTATGGAGAGACTCACTCAGTTCCTGTCCATGAACAACCTCAAAAATGGCCCTGGTATAGATTCGGGCCTGAAGGGCAAATGTCAGTAAATAACAATTCAAACTATGGCAGCTGCAAGTATCGAGGGCTGAGAAAGTGAAGGAACAGAGGCTCATTCCGTACTTCAGAGCAGAGGTGGGGATGGGAGAGAGGGAGGGGAGTAAACAGGGTTAAACGAAGTGTGCATGGTGACCAGCTCCCAGTGTGACTGGCTAGTTCTGGATGGCCAGTGTGTACAAAATAAAATGTATATCTGGATTTTAAAATGAACAAAAATATCTGCCATGTTTGTTCAGAGTGCAGAAAGCTTGGCTCTCCACACCTGCAGCCGCAGCTTTCTACCATGTTTCCAGCATAAGTGACGGGTCCCTTTCCTCACCCACGTGGCACAGTGTACCCAGTTACCTCGACACTGCCCCTGCCACTGCAGTAGCCCCGCAGGCTGACCACACCTCTAAACATCGCCAGGAAACATGCTGTGGCCAGCAGGACACCGAGTTCTACACCAAGCTGGTCACATCCGGATCAATTTCCCATCTGCACTGATGATAGAGAAATATTTCAGAGCTCAAGATGTAAACTCTGCAAAAACCTTCCACTGCTTTCTACAACAAGTCTTACACTAGTAATGTGGAGTTTTAACTCATGCACATTCTAGAAAGGACTCCAGGATTCAGGGGGCTATTTGGTGAGCCTCTGGGGAGAGCCTCTGATCATGATGCAAAATGTAAAGGAAAAATGAGGAAGTCAAAATTCCAGAAAACAAGAGAAATCCCAGAAAATTTTCTCTGTGTGTGTGATATTTTGTAGGTGATTTAATGGTTTCATCCACATATTACAAAAAGGGCCAGGTTCTGTCTTCCAAGGGTCATGATTGTGTCTTATTCTTTGGCTTCTTTCCTGAACAGGCTGAGAAAATATAAAAGCACAGTCGCCTTTTCCTGGAGGGTCTGAGCGTGGTCATGCATATTCTTATTTTCTCTTGACATCCAGTTTTGAAGTTACTCCATTTCAGAACACTCAGTTCCGTCTCGTCCTTGTAACTGGATGTAGCACCGCGCAGAGCGAGTGTGACACCAGTTACAAAGGCAGGCCTCGCCTGCTGAGAGACATCTGTGTGAGTGCAAAGCGTCACGTCACCTAGGTCACAGCAAGCCAGGCAGTGAGCACCCTTGGACACACCTTGTTGACCTGAGCACAAGTGTCTGGGTCAGAGCTGCAGAAGGAAGAACACACCAGAAACCTGAGCCTCTGGGCCCTGCGTTTTACTTGAAGAGGTGCACAGCGGTGCCCAGGGAACCGCTGCTGGTGGGGGGCTGTGTAACACATGCTCATTCCTGGTGACTTTCTACCACCTTCCCCTCCACATCACGCCAGCTCTGACCCTGGCCCACCAAGACCGACCGACCATCGACAAGCAACTCAAGTCAAGGCCAAATGCAGCGGCAGTCACAGCCTCCTGCGCTGTGGACTCCACAGACTTTCCGCCTCTCCGAGATCAGCCTGGCCCCATCTGCCTGGGTCTGATGTCCACAGCTTCTCAGACGCATCCCTCCTGGGGACCATTCAGTGCCCTGAGGGACAGGTTGTCGGTGTTCCCTTTGGTGACAGAGGGCTCGAGCATGAATGACGGCTTCTTCACCGTCTCTTCCCCTGGAAATGCATTGTTGTCCTGGTCTGCAGGGAGGGATGCAGGCACTCACCATTCTTTGCCGTGTTCTCAGCTTCATCCTCAACTCTTTCTCGTGCTTGGTCCTTGGCTTTTCCCCTTCCCTGGTCTTTATTTTCTGGAGTTTTCTATGAGATCTTCTCCCATACCTCCCAGTCCTCTGGCCTCCATCTCTATATCCTTGCTCTGGGAGATAATACCAACCTCGTTATTCAAATCTACTTATTTTTCCAGGTGAAACCATCCTGAGCCCTAATATCAGCAGATGAATCAGGGCCTTGAGAAATCAGCATCACTGGAAATGAGTGATCAGCAAAGGCAGAGGCACCATGATGAACAGAATCTAAATGAAGGTCCCGGGAGCCTGGGGTCTGGCTCAGTCATTCTGGTCAGTGGAGACATGGGCTGTGGGTCACGGTGCCAGAGCACAGGTCTCAGAGCTCAGAGCGTAATGTGGGCTGTGGGCAGTGCTCTTAAGTAAATGTTTTCTCTAGTAAACTAGATTTAAAAAGGGGATTCCCAAACAGCACCCACAAGAACAGCAGTGCGGAGTTAAAAATGTTTCCTCTGTAGGAAGAAATCCAGAGATCAAACAGCTTGCCAGCTTCAGAACTGCTGAAGAAGACTCCCGAAAGAGATGGTGGACTGGACCTGAGCCACGATCAAGGTGAGATTGGCTGGGGCTTTGATGCTGAAGTCCTGGCCTTCCCCAGGGGTCCCGATATACCCGCCCTGCTCTGGCTGGGAAGGGCAGGGTGGAATCAGAACGCAGCTGCCGACCTGCTGCACGGGTGGATGCCCCCACACCAGACAGTGATCTCGCATGCCCACAGCACTGAGATGAACTGGGAGTCAGTTCGCGTAAAGGTCTGGAAGCCGAGATCTCAATTGTGTGTGTTTTAATTATCTACTATTTTCCAGTTATATCGACCCACTCTATCTGCAGTGGGGGGTGTGGTTTACACAGGAGGACCCAGCCAGGAGGGGACGCGGTCTAGGTGGGAGAATGCGTCTCTGCAACGCTGCACATTGTGGATTTGTGTTTCTGAAAAACTACCATAAGAAGGGATCCTGGGGGGGTGGGGATGACCATATTTTATAAGAAATGGATGCTTATACATAATCCAAAGCAGCACATGCTACACTGAGGCTTACTTCTCAACAAATTAGAGATGTTTAATGAAGAAATCTGTCACTTGCCCCAAACTTCTAGATATTAGTCATGTATTATTACAGGAGCACAAATAAATTTAAGAATATTGGCAAAATCTGATTTTCTCAACCTAAATCATCTACGTTAATCCCTCTTAATCCCAATTTATTCCTAACATAGGCCTGTAGTCCTTTTATTTGATCAAGTTTGTTTACACTTGTTTTCAGTTAACTTCACAATACATTATACCATGACATTATTCTCTCAATTTACAGCAGGAAATGAAATTAGAGTTTCTTAAATAATTCTTTACTTCTCCGCTTGCTTGTAATCTATGTGTGAAATTCCCCTTTGTGACATGTTTTGCTTCTGAGACATTAATCTCTCATGGAAATCTTGGGTGAAAGTGAGTAAGTTAACTGATAGGATACATTATTTTCCAAGTCAGCACGCTAACCCCAGCACAAAGTTCTGCTAACAGATAATGGTTTTCCATCTTCATCATGGTAAGCATTATGTTTTGTTATCTGTATGCACTATGTTCGGTTCAACCTAGAAAAATTTAGCTTATTCAATGCAGCAGCAAACATTCAACATTTATTTTTCTCTTTTTTTATTTATTTAAAGAGGAAAAAAACATTAAAAGGGTAGAAATAATACAGAATTTTTAAAAAAGATAAACAGTAAGAAATCACTGCTTGATAAATTACATATTGTCCTCTTAGCAATAGTTGTTCAAGTTACAAAATTAAACCATACAAAGTAGATATTCAAACAGTGAGAGTGTAAACAGCTATGCATGCATGAGTCTCTACATGTATTTCTATCCTTTCTGTATTAAAGGAAAAAAACAAAACATAGCATGACAAAACAAAACAAATTCCTACAGGAACATGAAACCAAAAAGTCATATAAAACCACAGTACAAGGTGATCTACAATGATTACTGTGTTGTCTCTTATTATCTTTAATAGAATTGTCTATATCATCAGGCATAATTGAATATAGCAGTATAATTGAATATAGCAGTACATAACAATATTAGTAAAAATAAAACATTGTAGACAGTTTAAAACTTCAAAGACAGGTAATAATCAAACCAGAGTGGATATTCTAGTGAATCTTGTCATCTTCAGTGTAGTTGCCTATACTCTCAGACTAGTTACTATCAATCATAACAGCTTTGAATCAAATCTATCAATACAAAACAGTGATCTAACAAACCAGATTTGATTAAGATCAGTCATGGTAAAATAGTGTAAGTTATATAGAGCTTCAGATTAAGTTAGTAGGAAATTAAGGATGATTACCGTACTATATCCTGCTATTTTCAGGATAACTGTTTGTGCCCCCAAATCTAGTACAGGTAGACAAACTGGAACAGAACACAATCCATCTAAGCAGAGTGCTGTGAGTAGTGTGGGTTTTAAATCCTGGTACACTATTAACAATATCCTCTGCCTTCTTTGTTTTACACTATTCCTCCCCTTTCACTCCCACAGGGACATTTTAGGTCCCACCAACTCCCTCAGTTTTTAGATTGGTGGGGGGCAACCTGCTATTTACCTAAGTGGTCCTGGACCTTCTCATTCCTGGACTTGATCTCAAGTTGTATTCCTTTACCTACAAAAGCCTCAAGGTTTTCCTTCATTATAGTTGAGTAGTTCTCTACTGCACATAAGTATCCTGTCTTTCCATCCTATCTGCAGGTGGTGGTCGAATTGCTCCTATTTCTCTCTGGCTCCCTATCACATAGAGCACTGTTTTCTCATATTTGATTTTTGGTCCATAAACCCTCTCTCAGGTTGATTATAGTTCCTATACAGAGCATTTCAGTGGACCCTATCTCCTGATCTACTCTGCCTGTCTTTTTTTTTAGTGTATCAAGGCCATCTATGTTAGAGATTGTAGCCAAACTTCTCTGCCTCATTTCTGCTATGCTATTTTTCTGCCTTTATTTGTCTACTTTTCTCCTTCATTCTACTACCTGCCCCATTCATTGAGGCCTTTCTTCCACTGTTCCTAAAATCATGGTATTTTTTTCTCTTTCTCTAGAATGTCCTTCAGTATTCTCTGTAGGGTTGGATTGGTGGTCACAAATTCTCCCAGTTCCTCTTTGTCATGGAAGCATCTTGTTTCTCCATTAATTTCTAGTGATAGTTTTGCAGGGTACATTAATCTGGGCTGGAGGTTATTTTCTTTCAGGGCTTGGAAGACTTCGCTCCAAGCTCTTCTTGATCTGATGGTCTGTGTCGAGAAGTCTGCCATGATCTTGATGGGCTTTCCTTTATAGGTAATCTGTTTCTTTTCTCTGATGGCTTTTAATATGTTTTTATATTGAATTTCTGGTATCTTGATTATTATATGTCTGGGTGTAGCTCTGTTTTGGTTTTAGGTGGCTGGAATTCTGTATGTCTCACATAATGGAATATCATTTTCTTTCCCCTGCTTGGAGAGTTTTCCTTAATTATTTCTGTGAATAGCCTTTGTAATTCACCTGTTTTTATTCCTGATTCTTTGTTCAAATTTCTTAAATTATAGATTGTCTTGTTGTCTTCTAGCCTTTGTATTGTTACTGCCTGTTTCCTTGCTACTTTTAAGAGATCTTTCCTTTCATGATCACACATTGCAAACTTGTCTTCAAGTTTTGATAGTCTATCCTTAGTTTCTTTCTTTCTTTCTTTCTTTCTTTCTTTCTTTCTTTCTTTCTTTTTTAATCAGTACTGGGGATGGAACTCATGACCATGGACTTGCAAGGCAGTCACTTATGCCACTGAGCTAAATCCCCAGCCCCATCCTTATTTTCTTTTAAGCAGTTTTGTCAGCTTTCAATGGAGTTTTTAATTTCCTGATAATATCTTTGAATCTCCTTCATGTACTCTAGATTTTCTTTATATTCTTTATCAAATGTTTCTCTCCTTTTTTTGTGTTCCTCCCTTCTTCTGTCTGTGTCTTCTTGAGAGGTGCTTAGCATTTCTTTTATTAATCTACTCATATCTTGCTTTACCTGATTTAATATTTCAGTTTTGAGCTCATCTACAAGGTCCTGAAGATATCTCTTAAAGTCCATTGAAGCTGTGTCTGATGCCTCAGTCTCTTTTGTTTTTCCCTCTCCTGGATCAATGTTCTCAGGGTTTTGGGCTGGGGGCTTTTTCTTGTTTCTCTCTTGTCATGTTTTTGTTTTTTTCCATACAGTGGAGGTCTCAGCCCCTGGCCTTGTTGGCAGTGGCTCTTCTGAAGCATGCTGGCGAGGGATTTCTGCCCTCTCCTCTTTGCTCTTGTCATTGAGGTATAAGCAGGGGCTGTGTATGCTGGACTCTCCCCACCTGGCCAGTCAAACTTCAGGGGCCTTCACCAGGTTAGTGTGTGCTCGGCATAGGGAATCAGTTTGGGATGGCTTATTGGGTTCTGGCCAGGGGCATGACCCAAACCAAGCAAATCCCATGAATCTGCTCTGGGGAGGGAGCAACCAACTGAAGTCATTGTTGTTCCTAGTTCAGGCTCCTCCTGCCCGATTCCAACATGTCACCCATTTGGTTGTGCCCTTCTCGTGGGGGGGTCTTATTCCCAACAATGACCATAGATTAATGAAGGTCCCTTCGCCAGCTCCATTCTCCATTGGGCTCACCAAACCCTGACTTCAGCATGGCTGTGGCTCCTGTGAGTCGTGGCAGGAATGAATTCAGGCAGCTCTCAGGGTCACAGAGAAAGCAGCATGTCTGCTAATTTTAGCTGTTCCAATTGTAGCCCCGAGACTATGTGTTTGATGAGCTTTTTTTGTTTTAATTTCTTCCTGTGTCAAGAGGATCCATCTCTCTCTATCTGGATCTCTCCAGGATGTTTTATTCTGGCATATGAGTTGTTTCTTCCCGGGAGGCTGTGTATTTTGTTGCTCACTGATCGGCCATCTTTAGCTCCTTCAACATTTCTTTATGATGAAAACATTCCCACTGAGAATTTCACTCAGCAGTGTAAGTGGCTGCCTGGCAAGTGCCAGGTTGTAAGTTCCATCCCCAGTATGAAAAAATAAAATAGAGAGAAAGAAAATGAAAACGTTCAAAATCCTCCCTTTGATTCATTTTCAGTTGGTGATGCCATGTTGCTAACTAGAGTCATTACCTCTGGGTAGTAGACACCAGAACTTAGTCTTGTTATCTTACTGAGACTTTGAACCTATGAACTCCCCTGTCCTCACCTGTCCCAGCTTCCTGCCCCTGGTAACCTCTGCATTCACCTCCCCTTCTGTGAGCTCAGCTATTCTTCACTCTATTGGCAAATTTTTTTCACAAATGTCCCAGTACCCATGGTGCACTTTGAAATATTTAACTATTAAATTTATCTGAAGAGATAAATCATGAGGTAGAGGAAAAAGTGATGTTGCACTGTAATGTTAATGCATAGTCTTTTATGAATGAAGATTGGTGTTTTGCATGAGATATTTGTATTTCCACACCTCAGAAATGGTTAGTGACCTCATTTGTCTATTTCAGGGCATTATAGTGATTTTCATAGTTGAATTATGAGACTTTCTAGTATATTAACAAGTTGGAATTTTTGGCTCTCTAAGGAATTGTCAATAATTTTGTTTTGCATTTACTATTAGAATCTGCTGTACAGTTTTATAAATTTTAGGTATTCAAATTTTTCCAACCTCAATTTTGTTAGCTAAGGTTTGAAAATGAATTAATATGAAATTTAGAAATTTAAATATTTTTTATCTTCTTTCAAGGGAGTTTTCTAGAAGTCTAATCATTACCTTTAAAATTATAAAAATATATTTACATTCTGGTAAGATTCTGATTTATTGTACACTAAAAAGTAATAAGGAAATCTCAATAGCTTTAATTTATTTAATGTTGAATATTAGGCTAGGAATATGGCATCCTCACACGAAGACACATAATAAGGTCATCATTACCCAGTTGGGGAACTTTAAGGTGCAGAAAGATTAAAATTTCATCAAAAGTAGTACAGGGCAAGGATTTTAAAACAACAAAAGTAAAACCACTTGGCAGGTGAAATTATTGCTTAAACTACCATAGTACACAGCATAGCACTTACTGTGCAATTAAACTTCATGATACATGGTGGTGCTGGTTGCAGATGCCCCTTGCTGACCACACTGTTGCCTGGTGCCACTACTGCCACATGGCTTGGATAAAGTGGGGGCCCAGGTCTGGTCCCTGGGTCACTGGGCACAGAGTCTGTGCCAAACTTCCCATTGAGGAAGTACTGGAGGAAGGGTAAGCCCTGGACGTACAGTGAAGGAAGCAGGGAACACGTATTAGAATGAAATGGTTTAAGAGAGAACAGCCACTGGCCTGGCTCAGGGAATGCAGCTTCCATGTATAGGAGGCTTTGGATCATGCATGATCCACACCAGTGAGCTGAAGAATTGCCGGGACAGTGATCTGTGAGGATGTGAGGGACAAGTGGTGGTCAGCACTGTGACATCTGCTGCCCAGCTTCTGTCTGCACCCCACAGAGTGAAGGCTGAGACCCCCCCAGCCAGGCCCTGGGGCTGCATCCGGCTGCAGAAACAGGTCACTTCAAATCGAGGACAGCAGGAACCTGGGGAGTGAAATCAGAGCTTGAGACCTGCACGATTCCACCCCTGTGCTCGGCCCCAGAGCCCAGGTTTTCAGGGACGCGGCTTCCTGATGACTTAGGATGACAGGGTCAAGGGTGAAGCGTGACTCACTGTCCTGCCACTCACTTGAAGGCGGAGGCCCTTGTTACTGCAGCAAAACTTGGACCTTGTCCATCCTGACTCATAACTGGCCTCCTTCTGGGAAGGTGGAACCATTGCCAGCTCTGCTATCATGTGAGTTTCCTCTTGAAACTCATCTCAGTCATAATCCCGTAACACCTTTTGAAATATGCTGAGGGCAGCAATCATAGCAGAGGTTTTGGTGATGTTTCCAACTGTCAGCAGCAAGGAAGCCAGGCACAAAGTAAAGGCGAAGGGCACATCCTGGATGAATCGGTGAGCTTACAACTGAAGGCACTGCGCACTCTCTCCATTAAATCCCATGCTGTAAATGGAATACCTCAAGACTACCAGAAGTAGCTACATCTCAACAGAAAATGTGTGTATAGCACTCCTGTTTACTCTAAAGTTGTGAAGCACACATTCTCCTTATTTTCCCAGACTTTCTAAAACAAAATGCAATTATCACATTGGAAATTCCCTAGAAGAGGTAGCAAATGTCCTATCTACAGGATGTGTCTAGATCTCCTCTTCCGGAAGCACTGTAATTGGAGAAATATGAACCGCAGCATCAGAGTCTCTGTTACATGTCCATGTTCACAGCCATGGCATTCAGTGTGATTCTGCATTGTTTTTCTCTGTGATCTCAACATCCTTCCCTTCCTACCCAACATCAGCTTCCCAACCACACTGCACACGGTGTCCTTCAGGGCCAGGCTGCATGGGTGAGGCGCCTGTGTCCACTGTGCTAGGAGGAAGCTTCTGGAATGCTGATCCTAGTAGTCCCCCCAAGCTGGAGCCCTACGCAGGTGGCCCCTGATTCCCAGAGGGAGCTGGAACATGCTTCCCGAGGCAGGTGGGGCCACCGTTTGGAAAGCCTGCTTTGCTTGGGCACCATGGGTCATTCTCAGAGTCCTGTTATCTCTATATTAAAAATCTATCATTACCCCATTACTTCATCCAAAGTAGGGCAAGTCACCAATGGTTAGGGCCTGTGAGATGGACTCCAAGGAGAAGAAAAGCAGGACTGATTGCCTAATGGGCACATGGGCTCCATGCCACCTTCCTGCCTGGCATGGGGTCAGCTACCATCCACAGAGACCCACTCCCTTGAGATAAGGAGCCTGCTGTCTTCTGAGACAGGAGCAAACTAAGACCATCTGCTCCAAAAGTAGGTTCCTGCCAGGGAAACATAGATATAGGATCATTTTGGGCTAATCTTGAAACTTTTGCCTGCAAGGCAAATTAACTTATTCTAGACCTCAGTGAAAAGGAGTTGACACTTTTTAAAGAGTTTTAAAAAATTGGTTCAATGTCTAGGATCCCAGAATGTCTTGTTAAACTTTACTTTTTCTGACTGAGTGTTTGAAGTGCATAATGCTTACAATCATCGTGTGTGTTGTTGGCACATTTACAAAACACATGCTTTAAGTCTTTTTTTCCCTCTTTCTTTTCCACCACCTACTTTCCCTCCCTCCATGCTTCTTCAACCCTTGGCCCCCTTTCCCATTTACAAAAACTCTTTTGTTCTCATTTTAGATTTTTTTCTATCTTCTTTCTCTCTTCTCTCATTCTACCGATTGATCCCCCTCCATTAGGAAAAGATCCACCTACTTCTTATTTGTCTATATTCTATTTTTAATTACATTAAAGGGTATTCAAAACCACATTTTATAAATTGTAATTAGTCTGATTTTGACCATGTGCTCTTTTAAGCACAACTAGAAAGTACTACAGCATTTGCATCAGTCTGTTTTCTGTTGATGTAACAAATGACCCTAGGCTGGGCAGTGGGCATGGAAAGAGGTCCATTTAACTCCCATTCTTGGAGACTGAAGATCCAGGATGAGGTGGCTCATTGTTTCAGCTCCTGGTGAGGTCCCGAGAGCTACCTCACAGCAGGGCAGGGCAGGGCAGGTGGCACCATGGTGGGGCATTTGAGAGAGAAAAAGAGGTGTGACATGCTGTGACACCAGATCCAGAAAGCCAGAGAGACTCAGGAGCCAGCCTGGGTCTTTTTACTTCCAAACTCCTGTGGGAACTAATTGGGACCTTGAGACCAGCTTTAATCCCTCTGCAGGGTGCAACCCTGTGAACTCATCCCCACCCAGAAAGTTCACCTGGACACCACCTCATTGGGACCAAAGGAAAACCCAAGGGTCACAGCCTCTCTCAGCACAGCTGAGCACTAAAGTAAACCTGGTCAAAGTCGGTTATGAGAAGATAGCTCAGCTGTCTCTATTCCCCCTGCATAATGTCTGTGTGTGTTCAATGATAAGCCACTTCTGTTTAGTTTTATTTTACCAGAGTATCAAATAGAATAAATGGGGTGAGAAATATAGTAGTCTTATAAATTATCCCCCAATTTCAGATATCTTCGTGATACAAAATGTATCTCGAGTCTAAATGAATAATGATGTAATAGAGAAAACCAAAGGAACCATGCTGAGTAATCTGATGTGTGCTACAAAATATAGAAAGTAAACTGCTTTCAGTGTAATATTTAGACCGGAGAAAGACTTCCTCACTAACTTATTTAATCAGCAAATATCTATGCATCAGTTGATGTACCCATAATTTTCCTAAAACTAGAAGAAAGGCACAGAAGCATAAAAGGATCCTTGCTTCCTACAGGCTTATGATACACATAGGGAATTATGTGCTGTAAGCACCATAGCACTGGATGATAAACTTGTATTGCATAGTCAAGATACAACTATAAGAAAACTAATGCATCTGTTTACAGACTTAGAGGCATTATTATCTATGGATTTGAGAAAAATTCTCCTTGTGTTTCTGTGTTTCTTTGTGGTAGCCAAGATTGAATAGAGGAATACAGGAGATAAACATAGTAATGGAAGAAAAACATGGAGGAAGAAATTCTACAACTCAGAAATTATCTTGTGAGCAGTGAGGGACCCCTTTTCCCCAAAAGATGCCTTAAGATTTGAATTTAAAAAAAGACATTAAGAGGGCTAAAATTATATGACTACTGTTTACTTGTACATTCATCAGTAGTTTTGCTCTATTTCATGGCAAATTAATGAAACTTATAAAATAATCTTAGCTTAATACAGTCCCATTAATTAATTAATGTAATCCAGAAACTTTACAATCCTGCTCCCCACCACACAAAGATGTTAAAAAGAGCTTTATCAGGGCTGGGGATTTAGCTCAGTGGCATAAGCGCCTGCCTTGCAAGCATGTTGTTGTGAGTTTGATCCCCAGTACCGACAAAAAAAAAAAAAATAAGCCTTATCTCTTGAAACTTAATCTTTACCTGCACCTATATACATAAGATATTTAATTTAGATTTTATAAACACTTATATTTAAGTCGCACTCTAGTTTCTTAGTACCACCAGGAGCTGCGGTGTAATTACACTCACCTTCAAATGCTCTGCCGACCGGGTCAAAGGAGCCTGTTTAGCCTTCTGCCAAGAGCTTTCTTCTGTGGCATTGTACTTTACAAGTGTGAAAGAGAAAACGTCGTTCGCATCTGTACTTTCATAAATGTTAACTACAACCATTTACAAATCACCAAGAGAGATTAACTTTTCTAATGAACCTGGGCTTCCATAGTGGCTCAGTGCTGCAATTTTCAGAGCATATTTTTTCCCAACAAATTTTGTTTCGATGTGTCTCCTAAATAGTAGTAGTGAGGATATTAGTTAGAATCCCAGCCTTGAGAATAGCAGAAATGTCTCACCTTTCAGCATTAAGCAGAAGCTTTTGAACAATCTAGTGTTGTCCAGCATCCTGGGAAATATCAGTTACCACGACTTACTGGTGCAAGGGAGCCACCTGACCTGTTGACAAGATGGTTAACTCTGCAGCCTCATTCCTTGAATAAAACTTTATCCCATATTAAAACTTCAGCAAGAGGCATAGGAGGACATGTAACAAGGAAAATCTCAATAATTTTATCAATATTTGAATGTAACAATTAAAATTTCCAAAAAAGAAAAACTTGTAACTTTCCAGGGTATTTTTAGTAATATATAGTGGACAGTCTTGTTTCTAAAATGCATAGATTTATAATATTTAGATTATACAAGAAACTAAAGCTGTGTTTATTTGCTCAGATTTTGTTTCTTTGTGTGGGGAAAATTTATGCTTGGAAGGATCAAGAGCTCTTGCAACAAGAATCTCATATATATCCAGAGAAACCGACAGCGTGATAAGCAATAAATATATTCCCCTGGAACCTCAGCCTCCATCTGGTGCAGGGAGCTGGAGGCAGTGCAGGCCACTGCAGGTGGCCAAGGTACATGGACCCTGACCCTTCCCCTGGGACTGTTGCCCTCTCCATGTGCCTTCCCATGGCATCACCAGCCCAGACCCTGCCCCCGGAGATGGTCCCTTCCAACCAGAGACCACCCCTTGCTCTGAGCTGCTGCCAGGCCCTGACTATGACATTAGCTTGGACAACCTCTACAAGTGACTGTGGATACTTCCCAGGGTAGTTTGCCTGTGGCAGCAGAGGTCTGAAGCTCTAGGAGGCCCTGAATAGTGAATATCAGTAGATACTTTCAGGGAGCACAAAGGAGGAAAAGCAGAAAATATTGCTATGGTCCAAACTGACCCTTGATGTGAATGCTGAGTGGTCTGCTGGATGGATGGACCCTCCTTCCAGCCTTCTCGTCTGCACTCAGACTCTGCCTTTACACAGCCTGCCCACTCCAGGGGTATGCGATACTCCTCCCGTCTTTGTCACTCCATAGGTCTGCAGCAGGCCAGTGTCACAATCCGCTCCTCCAGGACTTCTCCAGCAAGTTTGGGAAGCTAAATTAGGTCAGATCAATTTGAATCACTTTCTTCCTTGCAGAGTTCCAGAAAATTCTATAGAGCAAAGCACTATGCAAAGGAAAAGTATGAGAATATTTCAAACTTCCCCTGACACAGTGCTCTTCTCAGGATGTGTGGCTGTGCGTGCGTGCATGTGTGTGTGTGTGTGTGTGTACTTACATGTGCATCGCTCCCAATAATATACACGAGGGATTAATTTTTCTGTGAGATAAGAAATTGCAGCTGAGATGCGGCTGGATGACCAGGACAGATTATTTAAAGCTCTTTCCTGCCTTCTTATCTCTTTGCTGTCTTTGTATTTGCTAACTTTCTGGTGATAAAAGGGCTGGAGAACACATTTCTGGAAGCAATATCCCTGAGAGTAGGGTCTGGAGCAACTGAAACCAAACAATGATTTTCACGTGAAGATTAAGAGAACTCAGTAGCACCGGAAGCTAGTGGCTCATGGGCGAATCACAGAGGAGCCTGAAGATGCACATCCCTGCGTTGGGAGTGGAATCCCTGTGTGTTGAGCTGTGTTTCTGGATAACACTGCCTCTCATAGTACAATACGGTTGTCATGGTGATGGACCAGAGGGGATGGTGTGATAGAGATACAGATGTTCCCACGAATGCTTCGGTTTGAAACAACAAAAAATCGACCACCAGGCTGATAATGTGGGGGTTCTAAATAAAAGAAGCCTCCAAGACAATGAGTGTGAGACTGGCTCTGTCATTACCCTCTCCCCTGGGAGCCCCAGGAAAAAGTCACACATCCCCCCATTGATGGTCGATAACCAGGTTTCAGGAATTGTGACACAGGCACAGGGGACAGTTTGCATTTCTCTGACTGCAGTCCACAGTCAGCACCACCTGTGTGGTCCTCACTTCTCAGTTCTCCCTGGGCTGGACTGGGTCAGGTGGCTGCCTCGTGAGTTAGGGACAGGTGTCACTGTGGAGGGGGTAAGGACTGCGTCCACAAAAATAGGCTTGGGTGCAGAGGGATGAACCTCTGGAACCGGGAGAGGTGAAGCTATAGTTACACTTCAAATAGTCGATTAAATATCACTTTGTTATATTTGGCTACAGACAGGAAAAACCTTTAGTCACAGTAGTCAGAAATAACACTGACATCAGTCACATAAACTCGGTTTGACTGCAGACAGTGGGTGTCCTCTGCAAGATGATCATGGGTATCATTGATTTTCTAGAAGGGGAACCATCTTAAGTCAAAAGAATCACAAAATTATGTCGCTCATCTGTTCTCTCCTTAAAACAATCAAAATGAGACACCATGGCTTCATTATTTACATGTATGAATATGTTCAAGTCAGAAAACGTTAAAATTTACTGGAAATGTCCACAAAGACAAAACCTTCACTAGACTGAACCTGTTCAGAACTGTAACAGGTAAAGGTGGACAACAGTTTTAAAAATCTTTGCAGCTAGACAGCAAGCGTGTGGCTTATTTCACAGGAAATACGCCAGAGGCCTGTTACATCCATGAATAGAGGTGATTCTCGGCTACCAGAAGTGACAGTCGGTGATGGGAGTGAGTTTCCATGAGACTTAGACACAGGGCGCTGTCTGAGTTTACTTTCTGCTGCTATGACAGAGTTCCCAAGACTGGTGGACTTATAAAGCACAGGGGCTCCTCTTGTTCTGGAGGCCTGGAAGTGTTTGAGCAGGGTGCTGACTTCTGGTGGCTTCAGATAGGTGAACAAGAGGGAACCCGCTTTCTTGTGGTCTTACTTCTGGGAGAAGGGCACCCATTCCTGCTCAGCATCCATGGTCCCTTCTGCAAAGGCTCCCCCTCCCCAGTATCAGCTCCAGGGTGATCCAATTTCAGTATGACTTTCTGGGGGCAATCCAGACTTGACTCCCAGCGTGAGCTGCATTATGAAAGACCCCATCACTGGGAGCTGAAGAGCCGCCTTGGTGAGTCTGCCCTTCATCAGCAGAGCAGGGTCACTGTCTTTGATTCAGCTCACTCCAGTGTTTAAGTGAGAAGAAACACAGACACACACACACACACACACACACACACAAGCGTGGTTCCAAATACCAGACACCATGACTTCAGCAATAGTGAATGCTGGTAGCCGGAAAGGCTATCACAGAACCACGACAGAATTTCTTACTACCTATGAGACTTGCATCTCGCTCATAGACAGTGGCACAGAGTATAAAGTTTACTTAAAAGGATGCTAAACCCTGCGGAGCGTGGCATGCTGCTCACCTATATCCGCCGCGCTCAGGAGAGTGGAAAGTTCAAACCCAGCTTGTGCACCTTGGTGACTTAGGGACGCTCTGTCTCCAAATGAAAACCAAGGAGTGCTGAGGCCGCAGCTCAATGTGCAGGCCTGGGTTCAAGCCCCAGTAGCACATGCATGTACACCTAGAATAAGAATAGGGCTGCTTTGGCTGGATAAGTTTGTTTTAATCATGGAGAATCATGCACGCAAAACAAAACAAAAAAATTGCCCATCTTTCTAACTCGGGTACAGAGAAAGAAATGCAAAAGGTAATCCTTTGGAGGAACTGGGGCCGCATACTAAGAAAATCACGGTGCTGGCTGAGGTCTCTAGCTCACCTTGGTTATGCAGCCGGGGGGACTCACCTCACGGCTGCCTCTGCTCGGGCCTCCGGTGGCTCTGAGGGACCAGGTCATTCTGTACACACACGGCGCCTGAGGGGTTGGGTCCCTCGGGTTGGGTCCCTCCCTCCCTAGCGTCACCATGGGGAAGCACTGGGAATAACACCTCTCGACATCAGAGGCACCTGTATGAACTTATTTTCTCCTTAATCACATCCTTCCATTTTCAGTTCTACATTTCTCTTTCAAGTATCTGTTACATAAAAATCGTCCCCAAACTTAATGGTTCAAAAAACAAAGCAAAACAAAAAAATCAAGACAGTGACTCACTGTTTCTCCGAGTGTGTGACTCTGGTCAGCAGTTCCCGTTGGCTCTTCCGGAGCACATACCCAGGTGGCCACAAGCAGGGCCCAGGTCAAAGAGGCTGAAGATCAGAGATACTGGTGCTGACTCAGGGGCAAAGGCTGCTCATCCAAGATCCCAAGGGCCAGACGAGGCTGCTGACCTGCAGGCCTGGGTGACGAGGAGGGAACAAGCAGACCCTGCACCCACTGCTGTGGGCCGAGTTTTGTCCACTTCAGATCCACATTTTGGAGTCCAATCTCCCTGGGATGTTGTTTGCAAAGTGCTGTGTCTCTGTGCTGACCTCTAGACCTTTGCTTGCACCCTTAGGAGCCCCAGGGTGCCCACAGACCTTTTGAGCCCTTCCACACCTGACTCTGTGAGCCAATTGTACAAATTCTTACCTATCTGTGTGTCTTGCATTATTAACTCTGTTCCTCTAGTAGCGCTGACTGGTACACGGTCCATTAGTGGTAGGAACTGGAAAGAAACATTGGAGAAACTGTCTTCATCTTCCAGAACAAGGTTCCACAAACACTTAGGCAACCCCCAGCTCCTGCGCCCACCCCACCTCTTCCATCTGCCTGGCCTGTCCGTCTCGCTCTCTGGGAGAAACCAATGATGCTGTAGTCCAGACCACTCAGCCCCTGCCTGCTGCCCTCTGGCCAGTGTCTTTCCTTCTACCCTTCCTGTGCTTCCTGGCCCAGCCAGCTCCCTCTCAAGCGTGTGTTTGTGCCCTTGTCTCCTAGGTTCCTCTGTCCTCACAGTGATGTCACAGTTTGTCATTTGTCTGCTCATCTTCATTTAGAGGCCGCCTTCTCCCGGTGCTACCTCGAAACCAGTGGCCACTGTGCCTGTTCCCTGGGCAAGAAATCCCCTTCCCAGAGTTGGTCTTCTTTGCACTGATGCCAGCTTTTGCAGGTCGTATGTGATTTAATGTCACAGACTCACCATCAGTGTCACTTGCTGTGGGATAGCAGCTGTTTGAAGGCAGGTGCTTCCATGTGACATTTGCCGTGGAATCTCGGGCCTCGGAGTGTGGAGCAGAGTTTCCTCTAGCACCCTGAGATGGACTCCAAGCCGCTGTCCACTGAAGATGCAGCTGACTCAGTGGGAAGCAATTGCGACTCACACACAGATACGCGCAGTTCAAACTTTTATAACCACGATGAGCAGAATTTTCTCCTAGAGCAAGTTTGAAAATAGGAGTCTCAGGAGTAAAGGTGCTTAAGCGTGAGAGGTTTGCACTAATCCGATCCCTCTCTGGTGTTCCCACTTCAGGACTTGATGATGGCTATTGTAGGAGGCTGAGAGTTAAGTGGAGCCAAAACCAATTTTCACCATCACAGTTTTTTTTTTAAGAGTAATAAAGTATACATCATAACATTTATCATTTTAAGAAATTTTAAGAATAAAACTCTGGTGTTCAGAAAATTCACATTCTATTACAGTCACCACTATCATCTGTTTCCGGAAACTCTATACACATTAAAAATTAGCTACTGGTTACTTCCTTTCTCCAATGCCTGGTAACCAGCGCTGCTGCGCTCCTGCACTGTCTTCTCCCCTCCACGCCGCCCTCCACTCCCCTGCCCTCTTCTCCCTTCCCCTTGTCTTTCCGCTCTTCCCCCCCCAAATTGAATCACTCCAGAAATATCACGTAAGTAGATTCATGCAGTGTGTTTCATTCTATGACTTGCTTATTATTCACCATAATATCCTCTCTATTTACAAATACTGCTGCAGATATCAGAACCTCATTCTGTAAACCTGATTACTTTACAGTAAAAGGAAATAACACAGGTATTGATTATCTATTGATGGACAATTGTTTATCCTTTTAGGCTATTATGAATAGTGCTTCTGTAAACACTGGTTTACAAGTCTAGGAACCCCTGCTTTAATTCTCCTGCAATGCACCTTGAAGTGGGCCAGCTGGAGCAGGCAGCAGTTCTGTTACTGTCTGAGGAAGACCCTCATGATGTTCTCCCCAAGGGGCTGCACAACTGGGCAAATCCATTAGAGACGCAGGGAGCGGCTCGCTTTACACATACTCGCCAGCATTGGCTTTTTTTCATTTTTTTCTTTTACATTGTTTCTTTTTTTCACTCCCTAATAAGCCTATATTATGATACAGCATGTAAGGTTCTAATTTCAGGGCCTAATGCTAATGATGAGAGAGGCCCAGCTCCAGGTCATCACCCTGGGAAACAGAAAGGGCTCAAGAAGCAGAGTGAGCATCCAAGTCAGCAGGTCACGATGGAAAACTGATGAACAGGCGTGGGACACCAAGTCTGACGTCACACTGCACACAGCCTATAAATGTACAGAAGTGATGCCCACTAAGAGAGGCTGAGTGCTCGAAATACAGACAGGATAGGTAGAAAGGGGAGGGGAAGAGAGAGACAGATGGACAGAGAGGCCTAGCGATGCATAGAGAGGCAGAGAGGCAGGAGAAATGCTGCATGAATGCAAACCGCAGTATTTGACCAAATTATTTTCTCTAATTCTTTTCTTCATTTATCCCAAAGCCAAATATCACCATCCTGCATCAAAGGGTATAAGGCTACACCCTGCCCAGAGCGGCAGGGTGACAGGAAGGTGACTGGAAGTATCTGCAGTGCGAGGTTGAAGGAGGGCTGGACTGTCCTCCTTATTTCTGGGCTCATGTGCTTTCTTGCCAGGTACAGAATGGTATTAGATCATAAGGACAGGGAAACTGGGCCAGAGGTAAGTCAGTAAAAATCCACAATGTTCCATGTGTTATTATTAAATAAAATAATAAATACATAAAATAAGTCCCGAAAGAAAGGAATCATAAAATAAAGCACTAATGGAAAATAGGCAAAATAAAGGGAACAAGAAAGGAAAGCACCCTTTGCAAATTAAGAAATGTGAACAGTTAAAATTAGAATCAAAAGTTCATATTTACAAATTTGAAAAGTACAGAAACAAACCTAATCAATATGAAAAAATACACAAACTATTTAGTGACAAAGAATATAAACAAATATGTGGAAGACACTGATATTTAAGAGAGTGCGCTGCAGAAATATTTGCCAATATATTTTAAAACAAATCATTTTCTACAGAATTAATTTAGTTCAATTAGCAACAAAAAGAATAAACCCAATTAGACCAATCACCATGGAAGCAGGTTATGTTCCCACAATTTAACTGCGACACTGCAGTAGCTGTAATGCTACACAGCACCATGGATCCATCAAATAGAGGCACGAAGAACAACAGTGCCACCTGAGCTGCCTCGGAGACACAGAACAGAAAGAATGAAGACAGTGTAGCCTCGCGATATCCAGGGTTCATTAAGTCAGGCGCCCGCACTGGCCAAGTGGGCAGTCGTTCCAGGTAGGCCGGGGCACGGCTCCAGCACATCAGCCTGGACACAAGTCCCTGGCACTTTCTCCTCTCCTGCGGGATGTCACAGCAATGTGGTTCTGTTCGTGCCAGAAAACCGATGCCAGAAACCCCTGGGGAGATGGCTCTGCATTTGCTGTCCAGAAGGAAGGTGAGCTGGGTCCACCGTGACCCTGAAGTCAAAGGTGGTGATGCCAAACTACTCAGCTGCAGTCAAATTCCTCTTTGGTTCTCATGGGGCAGAAGTGGGTCAAATGTGTACTTCTGACCCAATAGTCGGTAGAATCAGTGTGAATCTGCTCAGCCCAGCCCAAGCTACATCTACCAGAGACACTGCATTTGGAGCATAAACTAAAGGGCAAAGTGCAAGTTTATTAGCCAAAAAAAAAAGCAAGTTTGGTGCTTAGCGAGAAAGTTGATTTTCTGTGTTTTGTTTGTTGTTTTTCTGAACTTTAAGCAACCATTACCTACAAAAGAACTCCCAAAATCATCATAAAAGTCCCCACAGAAAGAGACAGCTGGATTATTTTAAGGGCTTTTGTGAGGTTATAGGGAAGCAGAAGGCAAGTCCTGTGACAATTTTGTACTAGACATGAAGTTCTTGAGATCTTCCCCCCAAAGTTTCCCAGGCACTGGGGGTCTCTCGGCATCTCTGAGACCCGCGGTGAGAACGCACAGGTCACCTTCACCCCGCACCTTATGCTACAGAATCCAACCCCACACTCCACGTTGCTTCTCTCCTACACACCTGCTTGGCAGCTCTGCAAAGAAAGCGATTTTTGCTGCTATCACGTTAGAAAGCTCCAGTGTGCGACTTCCGACTTCTTGTGTCTCCTTGTGCTTTGCAGTTTGTTGTCCCGGTTAGAGGTCTGGGGTGGAATTTTCTTCTGCTGCTAGTCGTTTTTCTATCTTTGGTTTTTAGCTTCTCTGGTGGAGCCTGTAGATTTCTTGGGGTAGATAGTTTTATCACCAGTATCAAAACATCCCCAGGAAGTGTCTATTCCTCAGAGATGTCTTCTGGTATAGGTTGATTTGATGTTTCTGTCTATTCCAAAATCCTGCCTTCCCAGTTTATTGAGGATGAGAAGTTGATATCTGTTTGGCTTTGCACCATGGACTATGGTGCTGGATTGTGGTGACAGATAGCTATGACTCCAAGTAATCACAATGTTGTCATACAAGGGAGAAAAACTGCTTACAACAAGTGCAACATCCTGGCTGGATTAGGACAGTTAGCAACAATGATACCATGAAGCACAGCCTAGCAACTGGAAAACTTTGGTGACTATTGATTTGGTAACTTAAACATAGGAGCAAGCTCTACATATTATATAACAAAATCCAACACAACCCAGGAACTTGCATGCTCTGAGTTTCCACTTGGTAGATTGATTTTACCCTGTCTTGCAGGTATTTTAGAGGGGTAGGGGACCAAATAGAAAGAAGAAGAGGGATAAATATAGTAGGAGCAAGGCTGTAAGGCTAAGAATGATCACCCAAATCTTGGGAGCATGCAGGAAAAAAAGAATGAAAGAGAGAGCAAAAGAATGTTAAAGCAAACCAGAAAGTGACAAGGTTTACTCACATGAAAGTATTGTAAATGTTCCACATCACTGATTATTTGAGAGATGCAAATTAAAACAACCCTGAGATTTCATCTCACTCCAGAAAGAGTGGCTACCATCAAGAAATCAACTTCAGAATGCTGGAGAAGATGTGGAGAAAAAGGAACTCTTTTCCAAATTAGTGGGAATGTAAACTGGTGCAACCACTGTGGAATTCAGTGTGGAGATTCCTCAATAAACTAGGATTAGAGGTCCCTTTCAGTTAGTTTCCTTCTGAGTATCTTCCCAGAAAAATTGAAAACATCATACTATACTGATGTATGTGCACCCTTGTTTACAGCAGCAGTTTTTAACAGCTAAATGTTGGTAATCACCCAAATGCTTATTAACTGAGGAAGGAATCAAAAAGATGTGTTTCTTTTATGACATAAAGAAAGATAAACATGAGACATTTCTAGGTAATGGATATGCCATGAGACCATATTCTTCACTGAAATAAACTGGTCACAGATGTGTAAATATCACATTGCTTCTCTAGTGTAGGAAACCAAAAGTGTAAATAAGGACCAGGTATGTAATAGGCATTGTGTATGAGGAAGACATTGTTCAAAAGAAAGGGCAGCTAGGAAGGGAGAGGGAAAGGAAGGAAGGGAAAAGAAAAATGATAAAAGAGAAGCACAGCTTTGCAAATAAGGAGGGAAAGAGTGTTGAAGGGATGGGAGGGAATTGGAAAATAAGAGGAACCAAGGCCTGTCCCTATGATAAAGATGAATGGTCACGTGTATATCAAAATTGTACCAATAAACTTAATTAAAATGAGAAAGTGGCTAAGAGTCTACATTCCTACGTTATATTATTAATATGAAAATATATGTTTAAAGAAACAAAAAGTGGGCAGAAGAAACCGCACACGCCTAGGAACAGTGGTTAATTCACGGTGCTTGTGTTTGGTCACACACTCTTTCTGCGCATAGTAAGCATGAAACTGTCAATAACTTTGATGTGCCTAGAGGATTCTATTTGTCTAATAGTGAGCTTCGTTTATTTTATGAGCTCTGTTCCTCCACTGTGGTTATAAACGTGTTCCCACAGAGAGAATTAGATCGTCCTCCCCATTACACTGGATTGTGTCTCCTTATCAGCGCATTGGAGGGCAAAGCTGTCGGTCTCGGAAGTGAACTCGGGCACCGCCCAGCACCTAGCCTGCCCCCACGGTCCAGGGGACATTCACCCTTGCTGCTTTGGGGATGCTTAGCACCAGCCCCTCCCTGCCTGTTCCTGCACTCACCTGCAGAGCTAGGATGGAAAACGGATGGAGAGGTGTGTGGTCTTCTCAGCTGTCCCTGACCAGCAGGATGGCTCTAAACCAGGTGTCAGCTTTCCAGCCAACTTCCATGGAAAACGGAATGTTAGCTCTTCAGCTGTGACAACCAGCAGACACTGCACTTGCTCCCTGATTTCCTTTCTCCCTTACTAGCCTAGCGTTTCCATTTCCTCCCTCATTTTTCTATTCTTACTATCTGCATGCAGGAAATCCAGGCGTAACCTCTGCAACCCCACTCCCCACGGCCGGAAAAGAGATCTGGAGACAGTGTGGCCCCTACCTACAGCACAGCTCCCCCTGGCCTTGAGGAGGAGGACAGGAATTCCTGATCCTGGAACCACAACTCACCTAGAGCAAGGTTTACCCTTGCGGAACATTTGGCAAAAAGCACACCTGGAGAAAGACACTGAAAGTGAGACCCCGCAGAACTGTGGGAACCCAGCACATTCCAGCGCTCCCTCAGAGCTAAACGCCTGCGGTCCCAGGAGAGGGACGAGAGGGTTTGTGCAAATCTTCATCTGAAATTAATAGATTTTGCCAATGACCTGCTTTTCTGTCGGCCTGTTTCAGGCCAGTATCTACTCTGACTTTTCACTCTCGTGACTAGCGCGTTCCTCTTTGTTCTTATTTAATTGTGGCCCCTAAAAGTCACGGCCAGCATCCTTCATGGTGCAACTCAAGCCTCACCGAGGCTGCCCTGAGATCCGGTGTGCATTTCCTGCCAGATTAATGATCCTCAGACAGTTAAACTGTTTTTAATGCTACCAAGGGTTTCCATGACCCCAAGAAAGTGTTCCATTAAATAGCTGATTAACCTTCAATATTGTCACCCTGACTTTAAGGCTGTCCACACATCCCTGTCTGAGGCCCAAACACCCAGTGTTTCCAGGGAAATCGGTTTGAGTGACACTGTGATTTGCCTAAACGGACTGAAGGGCTCATCTGTAGAAGTCTTGCAGAGGTGCCTGAAGGAGGAAGGTGCTCACAGGTAGCCTGACAGTGGGCTGGGGACAGAGGCAGTCACAAGACTCTCTGGAAGGGAGCCAGCAGCCCCGGGAAGTGAGCTAGTGGAGCAAGGGAGGAGGAGAGGGGAGTTTCACAGAAGGGCTAGGCCCTGTTCCCCACTGGCTCCTGGGGAAGTTTCCAGAGAGGAGGTGGAGAGTGCACTGAGTGCGGGCTCTGACCAAGGTACTGACAGGTTATTTCTCTGCCATCCCCTTTTGAGGATCCACAGATACTGCACGGCCCTCAATTGTTTCAGGGGTGGGTATTATGCTAGAGAGCTTGAGCAGGATTTCAGGCTTCCAGTCCCACCTTCCGCTACCCTGGGGTTCTTGCAAGAGGTCATTGTGGGTGCATGTGGCTTCTCTCCGAAGGCTCATGCACTAGAGGTTTGCGCCCTAACGTGGCCAAGTGCAGAGTAGCAGAGGTGGAGCCTTGCAGAAACACGGGTCGGGGGTGTGAGGAGTCCATCAGTGCACACTCAGGGCCGTGAGTCAGGGCTCAGGGGCAGGGTCAACTCCCTCAGCATGGCTCTTCCGGCGACCCTAACCCGCACGCCCCTGCTCCCGACAGCACGGTGCTGTCCACCTTGAGGCCTCGTCACGAAGGAGCAGATTCTGGCACCGTGTGCTCCACTTTCCAGGGCTGTGAGCTAAACGTCCCTCTGTCCTCTATAAAGCTCACAGCTTCGGGTGTTTTCTTATAATAATGATACGGAAAACAGACCGAACACGGGAAGAAATGGCATGGAGAAGGTTTAGGAGGCAGTCAGTACCCCAGTGGGACTGACTGGTTTCTTTCTAAAGAGTCAGAGCCTCACCCAGCACAGTTCCAGGACTTCTAGGGGGAGATCCAGGGCGAGGTAGAGAGGCAGATTTGGCGCAGTTTTCCTGCAGGGCTGGGTGACATGGGCTCTAAGGGGATTTAAACATTTTAGGTTACACTGTAAGGCCATTGGTTATACAGAGCACAGGTTACACAAAGGAAGACATATCCTTTCGCATTTTACATCACATTGCATGGCCATCAGTTAGACAAGGTTACACAAAGGAAAGAATGTCCTGTTATCAGGCTTTCGGGACATGGACATGTCTACTGGTTCTGGTCAGCACCCTTGGCAGGCCTTAAAATTTTAATTTCCCTCTTAATAGCACCAAATGGACTGAGACAAGGCCCCTAACCTCCTTTATCCCAACTGCACTGCTGCGGGAATAGGCAATGAGTGTCTTCTTCCTAAGGCTGCGGGGATGATTGAGTACCTCGAGCAATACAGCTTCACAATTCCCAGCCTCTCACTCAGCACCAGCGATGGCTTTCGCCCCTTCACAGACTGTGATGGTCCTGGAGACACAACCTGGATGTGCGTCCCGCGTTCAGAGTGAGCTGGGCCGGGGTGCCCTGCTCCAGTGAAGCCTCTCATCTCATTTGCAGGGCAGCGGTGATCAACAACGCAAAGCCCCCTGGGGAGGGGACGGTGGCATTTGTCCAAGGCTGCTCAGATTTTCTTTAAGATTCAGAGACCCGACGATCTTACAAGTCAACCCGAATAGGCACTTCAATTTTACCTGATTCCAGTTGAAGCACTTCCGCTTAAGAAGATACTTAAGAAGCCACACTGAAGTACAAGTCAAAGCAGGCACCGGAGAGCCAGCTTCTAAAGTATTTTCTTCCCACGTGACTTCCCTGAAGATATTCAGAGTTCACACGGCTCTGAATGCTAGACTAGGAATTCAAAGCTCCAACTTGAGGTGAGTAAAGATGAGGAAGTTATTTCCTGAGTCTGGGAAGCGATGGGGAATCAAATCGGAAGGTCAGTATTACTAACTTGTGTTTTTTCCCCCCAATGTACACGCCGTAGAGTAAACTCTGATGTGAGCTGATAAAATACATGGGACAGTCAGGGAAGCAACCTGACCTGTTAGCTCGGGAAGATGAGAAGTATTTACGTCCTGTGAGTGAATCAGCGAAGGCTGTTAGGGTCAGCACGTGAGAACCAGCAAAGCAAGCCGGAGGCTGCAGGAAGGGTTCGTCCACACTGCACTCGAAAGGTTTGCTTCAAGCTGGGAGACCTGGAAGGGGAGGTCACTGGGGTGTCAGGCGGCTGTGGGGGGAAGCAATTGCTCAGACAAGGACAGGCTCGGGTCCCAGCCCTGCGAGTGGCAGGCAGCTGCAGCGCCCAGGCGCCTCCCTTTCTCTCACACTTCCCTGTAAGCAGAAGCAACCTCCCGAAGGCCGTGGGGCTGCAGCCAACCGGGTCAGAAGCGTCACTGTGTCAGCTTGGCAAGGAGCTCTAGGCCTCCTCGTTCTTCCCCCTCACCGTTTGCTCCTCCTCCTTTTCACTTTCTTGTTGAGTAAACCAAGCTGCCGTGTTGTGTTTCTGCCCCCACAGAGAGACCACTGAACAAGACAAGGAGGAGAGCCTCTGGCCAACAGAGAGAGAGGGAGAGAGACAGAGACACGGAGAGAGAAGCACAGCCCAAGACCTCACGGTGTGCGTGGAGAACTGGACCCTTCTGATCAGCATTCGGGAGAACCTGGCGGTGACTCCGTCTCTAGTGAGGCCCTGAAGCTCCAGTGGGGACTCAGAACCACAGCTCCGTGAGCCTCCTCACTCTTACTCCATGGAAACTGGGGACAATAAATACGTGTTTGGGGGTAGTTTGTTGTGCAAGAACAGATAACTCTTACTCGGTTGGGTTAGGCAGCTTCCTGGTGTGGTGAGAAAGGGTCAGCGGCTCTGGTCCAGGACCAGCTGGCCCTGCTACTCTGAGCCTGCGGTGAGGGAGAGTGGCGTGGTGGGAGCTCGTGGAGATGCAAGTGCCCATCTCACAGTGCCCAGCAAGCAAGAAGGCCTGGAATGGGTGGGGTCCCTCTATCCCCTCCCAGGGTCTTCCCAGGACCAACATTCCTTGCACCAGGCCCACCTGGTAGAGGCCATAACCCAGAGCCATACCAGCGGGCAGCCAAGCCTTTATGCATGAGCCTTTGGGCACTAAGCCCCAAACTGCAGCCAGCTAGGGACTCACACGGAACAGTTTCTGCTCTGCCCCATGCTACCTGGTGGCATTCCAGTTTCTGTTGTGCTGCTTTTATTACGCTTGGTTCTGTTTGTCTGGCAGGTTTTCAGTATTTTCAATGGGTTACACAAATGTCCTTCAAACAAAAATGCTCATAGCAAGACCCACTCTCGCCCGCTGCCTGGGAAGCATGGGGACCGCTCACTCACTGGGCCTCTCCTTCTGTGAGGGACTTTGACGGGTTACGGCGGCTGTCACGCCCCTCTTGGGAAACCATCTGTCACCCTTCTTTCAGGAGAACACATCTCTTTCTCCTCAGAGGTCACTGACTACCCCTTTGCAACCTTCCCCTCTGCAAATTCACATCTCCCGATATCTGGAAGCTGGAATCCTTGGACTCCACACCCGCTGTAACCACAACCAGTGGCGCGATGTCTGCGCTCACTCCTGGAGTATGGAGCTCACTTGTGAGCTCTTCTTGTCCTCCTATGTTATGTCGGAGCTGGGACTTTGGAAGGTGACTGGATCATGGGGCGCTGTACACATGATGAGCTCATGGCTGGATGTGCTGTCAGGAGTGGGGGCTGCTTGGAGGGGCTCACTGGAGTGTGACCAGTCAGGGTATGATCTTGTCCCAGCTGTGCCCTCTCCTTTCTGCTTCCTGCAGCCATTCCCTCCCCCACGCCCTTCTGCCACGCTGCTCCCGCCTCGGAGTCAGCCTACCTGGGGCTGAACTCACTGGAGATACCGAGCCATGGAACCCTCTCTTCCTTTAAATTATAAAGGGGACAAAGTTCCTTGCAAAGTGACTGCACTGTGTTTCTGTAATATTCTCATCTGGGTGGTGACACCTTCCGATGGTGAACTCAGTACTCTTCATGTAAACCCCAATCTTCCCCACTCCCAGCCCCCTACCCCCCGCAAGCTTTCCATGTACCTTTGTCCCCACCTCACGGGTTGGCAGTGCCATTGAGGGGCGCCCTCAGTTGCTGGATTCTGCCCTCAGCAGTGGTCTCAGTCCTCAATCTCTCCGTGAACACCTTCGCTTCTCCCCTCACACGCAGGTTCCCACCCCACCCTGCACCCCCACCAGGCAAGGTTGCCCATCACCTTCTCCCCCACGGTCGCTGCAGGCAGCTTCCAGACTGGTCTCTCCTTTACCCTCAAAAGAGCGGCTCTTCTCGGAGTAGTGGTAGGAGCGACCCTTACGAAGGGTCTCATGTGAAACTGCGAGTCCTGCCCAGGGCTTCCCACCCCGTCAGGTCACAGCTGGGACCCAAGTGCATGCAGGTGCCTACCTCCACGCTCTCATCCCAGGGCTTGCAAATCGCAATTACACTCACCCTGGAAGAGCTACTCCCCTCATCCACTCTGGCCTGGCCGGAACAGAGATGTTTATTCATGAAACTTGACCTCTCGTCTCCCTGATAGGTTGACGTGTAACAGGACTTGCTGTGAAATTTTCTATGTACCTGCTCATTTTCTGCGTCTCTCGCTGCGTTGTGAAATCCATGAACACATGATTTTGTCTGTTTTGTACAGTGGATGTATCCTAGTACTAGAGTGGGCATTAGCATTAGGTAACTTCAGTTCTCTAATGCAGAGAGATAAAGCTGTGCATGGCTGTGTTAGTCTCTCCAAAGTGTTTGTAAGCACCTGACCCCTTCTGATCTGTACTGTGGTGTCAGGAAAACAGCCAGGGGGCCCCTGCTAGCCAGGCGGCTGAGGCCAGTTGGGGACCAGGATGGCTCATTATTTTTACTTCTCATTTGGGAGTCTGGGAGTGTTCCCCTGCCCCGGGCTCTGCTCCATGAATGTCACTCCTCCAGAATTGACACATTTCAAGGGAAAAGGCGAAGAGCTTGCCCTGATGATTTTCACTTCTGCTAGTGTTACTTGTGCTTTTGTTTAAAAAAAAAAAAAAACAGCTCAGGAAGCTTGGTTCATCACGGTCACTTCCTGAGTCTGGGAAGCAAAGAAGAAGTCTCACTACATCTAGCCGAGTCAGGAAAGGATCATACAACATCCAGCAACCCCAAGGAACCCAGGACATCCACCACAGGAGACCGACCATTCTAAGGAGCCCATGTCCAGTGCTGCTGTACTCTGGGGATGGGTGGGGACAGAGATAGCCCACAGGGACACCAGGCTGGGAGGCAAGGTGGCCGGCACGTGGAAGTAACCCAAGCATTCTGTGGTTCACAGAAGTTGAGAACCACATCATGGCCAGGGGTAGGGTAACACACCTGCAATGCCAGCTTTTGGGGAGGTGAGGCAAGAGGATAACAAATTTGAGTTCAGTTTGGGCAATTTAGTGACTTAGCAAGGCCCTATCTCAAAATAAAATAAAATTTAAAAAGGTAGGGATTTAGCTCAGTGAGAAAGTCTTCACTCAAGCCACATCGCTGTAATAAATTAACCAATTTACTAATTAAACAAACCTAAACAAAACAAAGACAAACACAGGAAAAAAAAAAACCATGGCATGCAGGCAACAGACGAGGCTGGGCATTGCCAGCCAAGTGACCGAGTGGCACTCTAGGTAGCCCGAAGTGCTCAGAAGGTGCTTTTGATTATCAGCCTGTGTCATAGTGGCTCAAAGAGCTGGAAGATCAGGCATAAAAGCATGTGGCACTTTCTCTTAAGGCACAGCCCACAAGGGAGGAGGAGGAGATGGCACAAAGTGAGGGTGGCTTTGCCGTCGTTAGCAAGTGCTGAGCAAAGGGCATAGCGTGCATTCCACCCGCATGGGCAATCCTGGAAGGTGGCACTTGTCAGCTTTCCCTCTGCTGAATGCGGAACCCAACCCACAGCTTAAAGGACATAGAATTTAATTTCAGTCCTTGGCTTCTCCAAAGCAGGAGCATCACACAGGAAGGGTGTGGGGCAGCAGGGCTGTTTAGCTATTGTTACTGAGGAGCAGAGCAAGGGCCACGTGCCAGAGACGAGTGGACAAGATACCACATGCAGTCACCAAGGTCACGCTCCTACGACCCACCCAAACATACCCAGGAGTCCTCACTGTCGCCGGCGAGGCTGTTTGTAACCCAGTGAAGTTGACATTTCAGGAGTGTAGGTCACACAGGCTCCCACCGACCCTGGAGAAAGGACAGGTCTTGTGTGGACCGAAGCACTGCAGTCATGTGGCTTCTTCAGCAGTGTAACATTTAATGAGCATCGGGGCTCCTAGGGCCCAGAGTGCCTTCTCCTCTGGCTTTTAACCTCGCTCCACCTGTGTGATGCTTAGGAAAGATTCTGAAACAGAAGCACTGTGAGGGGCCTGGACAGGCACCTTTTCCTTTTTCATCACTGAAGAGCAGGAGATAACCAAGCTCACTGATTAGATGCTGTCCTTGCATTTGGGCACAGGAACTCCCTTCTGGGCGTCCGGGACAGGAGAACTGAGTTCTGTCTTAAAGGATACTGTGTGTGTGTAGCCCATCCTCAAAAAGTAAAGGGGCACCAACAGTGGGGCCTGGCAGTAAGGGACACAGTTCCAACCCACAAATACTCACCTTTCTAAGGGGGAGTGTCCCGTCCTACCCCTGCATTCAAAATGTATCCCTATGCTTACTGTTATTCACCTACATCTTAAAAATAACAAAATAAAATAAATGGGGCTGGGGATTTAGCTCAGCAACATAAGCGCCTGCTTGGAAAGCACAAGGTCATGAGTTCAATCACCGGTGCAAAAAAAAAAAAAAAAATGATAATATCGACATTGTCAGTTCTGTGTCAAGAAGCAAAAGCATATTTCAGGATGATATACATGTATAATCACCCTGAGCATGAGTTATCCATGCAGGAAACATTTATAACCATGTTTGGAGTGGCATCTTGAGAGACATATAAAATACTGATTATTTTGTATTTATTATATTCCTTGTAGCCTTTTAAAAAAATTTTTTCAGTACTGGGGATTGAACCGAAGGCTGTTTTGCTAAACTACTTCCACACCCTTTATCACATTGTGTTTTGAGACAGAGTCTCACTAAATCACTAAGCTGATCAACCTAACCTTGAGTTTAGGATAGTCCTGTCTCAGCCTCCCAGAGTGCTAGGATTACAGTTCTGCACCACCACACCCAGCTCACTTTAGGTTCTAATATATTCAGTGAAGCAATGAACTGGGCTTTCATCTTTAAAATGATGAAGCACTGCACATCACTATAACCAAAGGAGGAAAAACCTAGAACATTTGGCTTGGCAGTAAAGTAAAGTAAAGCAGTAAAGCAGTAAAGCAGTAAAGCAGTAAAGTAAAAATGGAAAGGGAGTCACACTCATCTGAGAGAGGAATAGAGAAGCGGAAGCACCTGGCTGGCTGCCCCGACCCCCAGCAGGCCTCCCCTGCCCTGCAGCCCAGGACGGGCAATGCCCCCAGGGCTCCAAGCCTGCAATGCCCCCAGGGACAGGAGCAGGACTGCAGCCCGCACGGCTTCCCGCCTGTCTGCAGATGAGCCCGTGGGGTCTCCTCCCCGGGCCCCAGCTTCTCCCGTCCTCATGGGCAGGTTGAGAAGAGCCTCGGGGCTTTGCACACCGCATTTAATCCTTGAGAAATGCGTGACTCTGGACAAACAGGTTATTGAAATTAAAGTTCTTTCTGCCTGCTGGGGCAGGAGGTCAGCTGATGGCCTGCAGAGCCTCATACATGCTGGGAGGGCTCCAGTTTGGATGTGGAAGGAAATCATTCTCGTTTCTGGTTCCCTTAATAACGTGGTGCAGAGCTGGCTACCGAGAGACAAGGAATCTGATGGAAACTGTAATAGGATCGGGAGCCCCATCCGTGTCTTTGATTAAGGCACAGTGGTCCTCCAGGAGGGACACGTGACAGAGTCCTGGAGATGGTGGCTACTAACGACCTCGCTGGGGACCGCTAACCCAGACAGAAGGAGCAGCCTCTGAAACGTGCCACCGCCCTGGCGCTTGTTGTGTCTCTCCCACCGCTCCTGTGACACCTGTGTGTCCCATTCCTGCTCTCACAGCTGCTCTGAGCTGCTGCACACACGGGCACACAGGAGAGCAGCCCGTTCTCTCCATCCCTTTGTCTCAGGAGTGGAGCTCACAGCTCTCCTGCTTTCTGGTGTCAGATTTAGCTGATTCACTGCGACATTATTTTAACAGCATGTGACAGGCTCCGCAGAGAGAATGGATGGGACGCGTCCTGGGGATCCATCCCCCGTCATTAAGCAAGGCGCCCGCATTGAGGCCATTAGTCAGCAACCGCTGCGGAGTCCACCAGGCTCAGCTCTGCAGTGAGGCGGCTTAATTTATGGCCCTGCTAATGGCACAGGATTTTTTTTTTTAGAAGACAGATTGTTATCGAGTTATTTTTATCAATATTGCTAATGTTCTTTCTGGTGTTGTTCATTGTTGGGTGCCAGGGTTTTAGGAAAAAGTCAGCCATGGGGCCCTGCAAAACAGACAGCCTGCTGGATTTTAAACTACGAACCCCTCTCCACAGGCAGCCAGCCAGATGCAAAACTGAGTCCCCATGGAATCGCCTTTGGATGCTGCAGTGTTTCCCAGCAGAGTCTCCAGACACTGGGCCTGTGCAGGCCCTGATCTGCTGGGAGCCAGGTAACACTGCAGGAGGGGGACACTCCATCTGAGTCCTCCACCCCCAGGAGCTGGCATCCCCACCTGGGCTCCCCCATCAGATCAACAGGCATCAGATTCTCACAGGAGCACAGGCCCTGCTCTCTGGGTACAGGATGTGTTTCCTGGAGTCACCCCCAAAGCATCCTCCTGCCCACGAGTCTTGAAATACCATCTTCCACGAAACCTGTGCAGAAGGTTGGGGACTGGCATTTTGTAGGATGACCTCTGCACCTTGCAGTGCTGCATGCACAGGATAAGGGGGCACAAGACTGGGGGATTTCACAAGGTAGGACTGCCCTTCTCAGAATAAGTGAGCTCTGATGTGGGGCCCTAACACAGCAGCTGGAAGTGAAGGCCTCAGAAGCCGTTTCGCTCTCTGACCTTCTCCCGCCTTCTTGTAACTTATTCACCTCAAGTAACCACTGAGACTAGAACACCGCTCCCCAAAGATGGACCCTGGGCAGCAGAGCCTCCTGGGCCAACCCAGCCATGAATTCTATTACTCTGGATCCTCCCTCTCAGCATCAACCGGCCACGAAGTAGCTCTCTCACCTCACTGATGGAAGAATATAAGATCCCTGCATTCCAAAGAGTCCTCCTGTGCCCAAAGGAAGGAGCATTGCAGCGCGACCAGGAAGCCCTGGACACACAGGCCCTGCTGGGCCTCCCATGGTCCACTCCGCCCCCAGGGTGTCTACATGGCTGTGCACACTTCAGCAGACCTAGGCAAAGCAATGGGCCATTTCAACACCGTGTACTTGGATGTTCGGTGTCAGGCGAGATTGTGATCCAGTGGAGGCACCCTGCTTGCCACCTGTGAACCTGTCGTGGTATAGGATAAGGCCCAGGGGACAGAGTGACCTCCCCATCAACCCGCAGAAGCTCGGACCAAGGAGTACTTAGGGTCAGCTTCCCTGGGCTGCACGGAGGCACTACTGCCAGTTAAACAGAACTGGGCCGAACAATGCCCATGTCACCTTCCAGCAATGAGGTTGATCTGCACATGGAGAGGCCCTGCTGTAGCGCTCTCTGTGTAGCACCCCCGGTCTCCAAGTCTCCCCGGAGTGGAGAAGACACGCTGCTTCCTCGGTGTGCAGTCTGCACGCTGCTTGCCTTAGACGTGGGGCCTGCGTAGCACATTCATCAAAAGATACTTCGCTGCAACTTTGAAACATCTCTTAAAAGACTTAGCTATTTTCAACTGCAGTCTGATTAATCAATTTTCCTCTCTGTTATTCTGTGATTTATGATTTGTTTTTGCCATGCGTTTTGAATTCTAGATCTCATCAGCTAAATGATGTTCTTGGATCCTAACAAAGCATTAAATTACATATTAAGAATGAAACAGCTCTCCCGTTTCATCACATGATTCATGGTCTCCTTTCCCCTGTTTTCTTTTGTGGGGTGGGTAGTGAGGAAAAAAGAGCTAATACACATCCTCCTTGCTCAGTATTTCTTTCCTTCCAGCTATGCCAATTTCTAGGTCGCTAGGACAAAGTTTCTATCAGGATTCCACCAGCAACCCAAGCTAGGAGATTTAGTCAACAGATGAGGAGGCCAGACCTTGTTTGGTGCCCATGTCGGGTCTCACTTTAATTTCCCTGTCAATCCAGGCATATTTGCTGGACATGCAGAGATGCTAAAAGTGCAGATTAACAGGAAGGGGCTGCTTGGAAAATGCTCGCGTGCAGGGACCTCCGGTGGAGCCGGGTGCGGGTGTGATGTGGGGAGAGGGCCACCCCGCTGCCCGGTGGGAGGGAACTTATCTTCCTTCTGAGGCAGAATCCTGGCAAACTAACTGGGTAACTGTCCACCCTGTGTGATTCAGTGTGACCACGTTTACAGTGTTTGTCCTCTTGCTAAAGTTTGTTTGCAGTCTGTTTGAGATAGATTTCCTATAGTAGAAATAAATATTTTTTTGAGAAATTGAAAAGAAAAGCTTTACAATTAGCTCCTGTCCTAACTCCTTGTCATATCTGCTTGTGAGACTTCAGAGTCACCCTGTAGACTGGAAAGTGTGCAAACTGTTCCCTGTCTCCACTCCTCGTGTGCACACATTCTGTGCCAGCCTCAGAAAAGTCACAGCTGTCAGCTGCCATCACCTTGACCTCCATCTGCAGCTCAAACTGTCCATGACAGCAATAGCCTGCCATAGGCACGCCATGGTACTGTCACCCTTCCTCTTCCTCCTGAGATATCGCTGTCCCCACTCTTGGTCTGGTGCAATGAGAGCTGGACATGACCAGCGCCCAGATATTGTGTGATCACGTGTGGCTCTAGCCTCCTTATGGCTAAACCTTCTGAAAGCGTTGTTCTGCATGTACCAGATTTCTTGAGCGGTGAACTAAAACAGCAGTGTGTGAGAAGGGACCGCAGAATGCTGCCGCTCAAAGTGCAACTCTCAAATTAAAGAGGCCACAGTGGTCTTTTGTAACTAAAGGAGCACGGTGTATGGTCATAGGTAATGTGGGCAGTGATCTCGCGGGGGGAGGGGAAGGGGTGAGGTGCCACGGTGTGCCCACAGCGGGCTGGAGCTATTGCTGTCACGAATGGTTTGAGCTGCAGGTGGAGGTCAAGGTGATGGCAGCTGACAGTTGTGACTTCCCCGAGGCTGGCACAGAATGTGTGCACTGGACCAAGGGCAGGGACAGAACAAAGAGAACAGAAGCCAGTAACCCCTGGCTGCTGTAGTTAATTCTGCATGTCGGCCGCACTGGGTCCTATGCAGTTTCAGCCAAAACCAATTTGGCAGTGCAGTACTGAGCTCCAGGGTGCTGTGGAGAGGTTGTCTGCTTGCAGCAGGGCAGGCTGGGCTCGGTCCCGTGCAGGGCAGCTGCAAGTGGCTGAAAACAGAACACACAGACAGACAGAGGCCTTCCCGGGGACGCCTGGACAGGGGCAGCTGTGGAAATGCGGCTCCTACTGGATACTGTGAGGAAACCACGCCGATCTCCACAGAGGTTCTATTAGTCTGCACTCAGCAACAAGTGGAAGTGCTTCTCTTCCTGCACATTCTTCACGAATTGCTTGTTTTCTGAGTGCTTGGTAACTGCCTTTCTTCCCAGGCTAAAATGAAGTCTCAGTTTTCTTTTAATTTTCATTTCTCGAGTGGTCAAAGGTGCAGAACCTGTTTCATGTACATCTTGGCTGTTTGTTATTCTTTTGCGGAGAAGCATCTATTCATCTTTCTTTCCCAATTTTTATTTTGGGAGGCCTATAGGTTTGAGCAGTCACTAATGAAAAATAAAATAAATAATAATAAAAAGGCAAAGGTTCCCAAGGTAAAGGGAGCTCTGTCTTCAGCAGCAGCCAGCAGTGTGCCTTGCCCTGCAGGTCTCAGGTCGCTGGGGCCTCCAGGTCCTGAAGAGGTCTTCAAAATCAAGGAGTTTCTGTCACCTTCTCCTCCCCTTCCGTTCTTTTCTCTTACGACATATAAAACATACTGTATAATTATTGCTTTACTAATTAATGCATATCATATATGCATTATATCATTATGTATGTGATATATATATATATAATTGCATAGTATATAGAATATTCTACTTATATTTAACATTAAACAAGTATCATAGATATTATATAATAATTATTAAATTAAGCTTATGAATTACATCTTAGTGTATGCATTATGTAATCCACATTGTATAAGTGTGCCGATACAATATATCTTGTGTGGATATTATTTATTTGTGTCAATATATCATGTATCAAGTTATATGTTGTGCATTATATTGTGTATAGTATACTGTATACAAAATCATATATATTTTATAGTGTATCTAGTGCAGCGAGACATCCTGTCTAGAAGTTTCGTTTCTGAGTGTGCACACATACCGCCAATCCCACGGACTGCTCCTCTGCAGGGCCGAGCAGTAAGTCATGTGTAGTTAATCACTTCATTAAAATAAGCAGTGACAGTAATGAAGACTCCAACAGCCCAAGATGTTGATGTGAATCTAATTCCAATGGAAAATTTTTATTCATTTATTACCTTCACTTACAGTATCTCAGAAACAAAATACTGACCGGCACCCTAGGAAGGCAGGAAAACCGAGGTGGCCTGCTGGGCACAGCACAGGTGGATGAGGGAGCAGTTTACTGATGACCTGGCCCTCTTGCATGTACTTGTTTGGAGTAAACATGACCCACCGATCCTTAGGGGCAAGGTGATGTACAGGACATGACACTCCTTGAGAGATTCCTGGTAATTTCTGATTTCCAGAGCCATGGGACCATCTCCACCAAAACCCCAGGAAGGTGGACGCCAAGTGCCCACAAGCGTGGATGTTCCATGTGATAATCAGAGGACACAGGAAGAGGGTCTGGAGGACTAGAAGTCCATGTAGGGCTGCAGTTATAGGAGAGAAACCCGGAGAAGCCCTGTAAAGTTTTGAGTTTCAGATAAACAATAACTAACTGCTTAATATGAGTTAAAATTCAAAATCAATTGTTTAACTAAAATCACTTGCTGCTTGCCATAACTTGGACCTAGAAAGCCTCTCAAAGCCCCATGTTCTAAAGGGTTATTCCCTAATACAGGTTTCTAAACAGGTTCTGGGCTCCTGTAGAAGTGCAGTAGTCTTAGAACACTGAAGGGGTTCCCGAGAAGGCCTCTTTTGTTCTGAATTTTGCATAGCCATGAAGTGACCCCTCAGTCCCTTCACAAGCATCCCGCTAGGCTACCATGCTGCAGGCCCCAAAGTACTGAGTCCTCTGGCCAGGGACTAACACCTCAAAAGCCATGAGCTCAGTGAGCTTTCCTTTCAGCATTCATTCTTCTCGGGGATTTGTCACAGTAACAAAAGCTACCACATTGCTTATTTGAAACTTCAGTGTAACTAGGCAGTGGCTGACCAGGTAAATAAAAATGTGATAAGAATTAGTCTTTAAGGGAACACTGATTTCTGGGAATTCCACAGGGGTGGGGGTAGCTTTTGGTTTATTATTTTGACATGGCAGGGGGTTCTCCTTTGACTCTCTCTACCACAGCCACCTTTTCTCCATGGCTTGGAATGTGGATATGGGGAATCCACAGTCTAAGACTAAGAAGGCGATAGCGGCATGGGTCCCCAGCGCCATGGAGCTTCCGAACTAGACCAGGACCTCTTCTGAGCAAGGAACGCAGATCTCTGGAAACCGCGCACTCATCTGAAGATTGGTGATTATTGCTCTAACATGGGGTAGCATTATTATTTTGTCATTGTCACAGGTCTAAGGTTCCCAGGCAAGATGCAGGATGCCTAATTAAAGGTTTTTAATTGATTCAGGCCACCCAGGCAGCCACAGCAGGACAACCAAAGACAGGCAGCCAAGAGGACTCCAGAGCTGCTTCAGAAAGCAGCAAGAAAGGGGACTGGGGATTTAGCTCAATGACATAAGCACCTACCTGGTCAGTGTGAGGTCATGAGTTCGATCCCTGGTACAAAAAAAGAAGAAAGAAAGAAAGAAAGAAAGAAAGAAAGAAAGAAAGAAAGAAAGAAAGAAAGAGAAAGTAGCAAGAATGGGAGAGGAGTGAGGCAGTATTTTGAGGGGGATTCACTGTGACGGCTCTTACTGTAATCTCATTCTCCATAGCACCGTTCCCTGTACTTTTTGATCACACCACCCGCATCACAAGCACATGTCATCACCCTGATTTGCCTCATCAGTCACGGCCCTTCTCCACCCTGTGCCCTGGAGTCCCATTTTTGCAGCAGCTCTGGGAAAGTCTCTTTCCTGAGGGTCATCAGCTGCCCTGTCACTGCTGCCCACATGCCCTGAACCAATACAGACTGCTCCATTTCATCATCATTTTGACTTTGAGAAAAAGCCGGAAATCTCACAGTGCCAGATCCAGGGAATCAGATGGATACAGGCTCAGCGCTGAGTCTCGTGCAAGCCTGTCTTTCTTCAGATGTCACTCAACACACCAGCCGCCATGCTTCCGCTCACATGTCACAGACACTCAGGGTAAAGGGCTCTCAGCACTGCTTCAGGAAGTGGCCGAAACAAGGAGATGAGTGTGTCTGAAGAGAGAGGGATAAACGGGAATACCTCTTTCACTAATAAATCTTTAGAATTTAAACATTCACTCTATTTTGATCAACCCCTCCCCTCTCCCCGGAGAAAATCAACACCCACCTCCCCTGCTGGCAGCATCGCCCTTGGCCTGAAGATTCTCAGCAGGAAAGGACCTCAATTCAGAAAGGGTTTGCAATTAGGTAGCAGGGAGAATCCAGCAGCCTTACTGTCTGTTTAGAAACTGTGTCCTATATTCTGTTCTTTGCCAAAATACAGTCCAGAGAGACCTTGGCCGGCCCAGCATCACATTGTCTTTATTGGTTTGTTACACTGATAACATTATCTTAGACTGAGACTATAATCAACCTCTTCTAGAACAAAAAAGAAATATGTGTACTTGCGGTTATTTAGAGTTGCAATCCAGCCAAATACAGACAAGAGCGGTCTGGCAAATAGGCATCAAGGATTTCCAAGATGATAGCTCTACGGACAACTTTAACCCACAAGAGGGGTTGGAATTACGATTACTGCAGTCAAGTGAACTTATGGAAAGGAGTTAGGTGAAGCCTCTGGACAGTTTGGGGTAAGAGGGGAACTTAGCAGAGATAACAAAAAATATTTCAGGAAACTGACTTTTGTTCCAGTCCAAAGGTCAAAGGTCCGCTCTCACGGGGGAGGGGCCGTGCACACAGCCCCATCTAACCCTGGTAAACCTGGGCTTCCTGAGTCCCTCTAATGCCCCAACCCATGCTGACCCAGATCGTCTTCTTCCTTGACACTGTGCTGTCTTGAGCCCTTGCATCAGAAGTAACAAGCACCCCAACACGTCTTCAGTCAATATGCCAGAAAGCCACACAAAGCTGCAGGGCTTGCTGTGTTGGCGAAATTCCCAGAGTGACCCTGGGAGTAGGAAGATACGGAGTCCAGGCGGCTGAGAGGCAGGTGACTGCACCTTGCACCCAGCAAAAGGTATAAAACTGCACAACACATGGCAAGGTTTGTGGCAAAGGTTTCCCCCGTGCATTTTTTTCTGGTAATTATAGGTCTGGACGGTTTGTTTTGTTTTATTTTCTAGCTCTGGGGGTTGAGGTTAGGATCCTTGTATTAAGCTATAGCCCCAGTTCTTCTCTTTCTTCCTTTCTTTCTTCCTTCCTTCCTTCCTTCCTTCCTTCCTTCCTTCCTTCCTCTCTCTTTCTTTCTTTCTTTCTTTCTTTCTTTCTTTCTTTCTTTCTTTCTCTCTCTCTCTCTCTCTCTCTCTCTCTCTCTCTCTCTTTCTTTCTTTCTTTCTTTCTTTCTTTCTTTCTTTCTTTCTTTCTGTTTTTTATTATGAGACAGACTCTTGCTAAGTTGCCCAAGGCTGAGCTCAAACTTGTGGCGCCCCTGCCTCGTCTCCCACAGTGCTAAGATGACAGAGTGACTCACCGCGCCCAGCTATAAATCTGGCTGTTTTGAGCAAGAAAAGGCCGGGGCAGAGAAGAGCTCCTCACAGAGCTGTGCAATGTGCCCTGGCCAGCGGCCCCAGGATTCCGCAGCGCAGTGGCATTAACAGCGTCTGCAGCAGACAAAGCTGCTTGGGGCATCTGAAGAGGCAGAACTCAGTGGAGGAGGCAGAGCGGGACAAGATAGGAGTCAGGCTTTGGCTCTTGTGTGGAAAGTGATTCTCTAATTGAAAAGCAGCTCTCTTCTTGCTCCTGGACCTGGGACAAACTGGCCTTGGACCACTGGACTGTCCACCCTGAGGTGGGCATGGCTTGGAATAAGCCATCTAGTTGGATATGCGGGATCTCACACCACATAAACATGTTCTGAAAGGGAGGTGAGCAAGGACAGCCCCGCAGCAGCCTGAGAGGCACCCGGACTGCAGAGTAGCAGCCCAGGCTCCAGGCTCCAGGCTTCTGCCCCTCTGCTTTGCCCAGTGGCCCCAGAGGTCTCCATAGCAAGTGCTCAGAGAAGGGAAGTTGGGGAGGGCATCTGCTTGCTTGGGACCCCCATCCTCACCCCACAGGGGAAGGAAACCTGCTCGGGGGACAGGATTGGATGCAATGGTGAATGTGAATAACCAGAGCAAGAGCTATTGCTGTGAAACTGTTTCCTCTAGGGCGACACCTTCTAGATGTCCCAGCCACTGGCCCTGTTTCATAGCGAATTGTGCTCACCTGTGAACCAGCACAGGGAGGAAACAGCAAGTATAGCTTTGTCCCCAGCATGTGTCCCACCAAGGAGGAAAATCCCCTTTCCTGCCATCTGCTTCCATGGAGCAGCTCAGGCCCTCAGTGCCTTCTCTACCATTGAAAGCTACACAAAGGGACAGCAGGAGTGGTTAAACCCATTGCCCACTGTCTTGGTAACTTTTCTCTCTTTGCTGGGACAAAATACACAATGCCTGTAGGGAGCCATTGAAGCTGAAGCTTGATCACATGTGTGGGGCTAAAGCAAGCCCAGAAAAAAACAGAGAGACCAAAACAAGCTATGTAAACAAGTTGTTCCAGCACCAAGAGAGCAGGGGGCCCAGGCCTGCCAAGCAGTGGGTTGCTAGGCAGAGGGGCTGAAATTGACATGGTCTTCCCAGTATATAAATAAAGGTGCTACAGTGGCTGAGCAGTTCCTTCCTCCCATCAGGAGGATAAGGGCTCCTCCTGACCCCAGCTTTGTCTCTTCTTTATTTTTCTCATCCTCTCACCAGTCCTTAAGCCCAAGAACCTCAGGAGCCACATCGGGCTGCAGCATATGGTGCCAGAACATGGATGGGGTAAGAGACTGAGGGCGAGGGGACACTTCTCATGTGCCCAACTAGGGGCAGAAGTGCATTGGCCTAAGTCAGCAGTCATCACCGGAGTGTATTGATATTGGCTACATCAGGTGTAAAGAGTGGGGCATTGAAACTCCCTTATTCTCTAGGGCCAGTTATAAATGGGCCTGAGAGAAACCCCTTCCCCTGAAAAGAAAAAAAAGCTATATTGATTATATCAGCTGTCTAACTATTGGACAAATGTTTCCAAAAGAATCATGAATGTATAAGGACCTGTTTATTGCATGCTTGATTCCAGTATCTACATTCCTTCTGTGGATCTGGATTAGACAGTCTTAATGACCTTAAGCTTCTGGAGACAATTACGAGGGAACTGGCTCCAGCCACTGCTTCAGAGTCAGGTCCCGAGCAGGGAAAAGATGGCAGCATGACCGCCACCCTGAGAACCTTAACTGAGCCACTAACTGTCCATTCAGCAAAACATTCAACTATCTGTTCAAAGTGTAGAGGACGGTATCACCAGGCCACTCAATGTAAATTCAAAACTTCCAGCAGGGCCTGCAGCAGCCCTGCCAAAAAGTAGGGGTGCGATGGCTCAGATGCCTTCCCTGAGATGGCCTGGTGCTGCTTGGCCCGGCAGGCTCCTAATGGTTGGGGGGTGATATGGTCCTGATTTGTGGTTTGCTGATTTGTGTACAAAATGCTCTTACAAAAGACAATTTCAAATAACCAATACAACAGCAACTAACCCTTAAAACTTCTAAAAATTCAACATTTGGCTTTCACAGCTGATAACAGGCTGGCTCCAGCATGTCACTGTCTCAGGATGGCTTTGTAGTGGGTCTTGATATCTGGTAATGTAAATTCTCAAACTCCATTGTTTTTTCAAAATTGTTTACTACAGAGGGGCTTGTTTCAAAGTCACAATTAATGTAACTCTACCTTTATTTAGGTCCCTTGTGCTTTCTTAAGTCAGTTTTAGTTGTCAATACACTGATGCTGCACAGCTTGCTAAATTTCTTGCGTTTGTCTCCAGAAGAAGAAATTGTAAATTTACATACTTGGGAGGAAACTGAAAAACAGCTTAGAGCAAGACTAGGGAAAAAACAAGCCAACAGAAATCAGCTGGCCCTCTACAGCTTTTAAAGGGTTATTTAATAGACACTGCTGCTTCTGCTCCTCTCACTACTTCTCACAGGCCCCCCGGCAGGGAGGGCAGCAAAACCTCCACTGAGCCTGGAGCTTGGCCCAGACAAGGAAGGTAAAGAAACAATACTGCTTGTTTCAGCTGCCAGGAGAACTCAGGGTTATGGTTCAATCTACTCAAAACACAGTTGAAATGTCCCTGGATTATTGTATTGCTCCATTGGTTATTCTTCCCTTGACAAAAATTGGAAAATCTATAAATAAAGAAAGGGTACCTAAGGATTTTGGATCTTCTGATACTTATTAGAAAGGTGGGACATGGCTCTGGCCTGCCCGAGCCACCCTGGTTTTTCCCATCACCTGTGCACACCCTTTATGCATCAAAAGTTTACACTGCACCGGTGCTCAGATCCCCAACTACAGCGGGGCCTCCAGCCCAGAGCAGGAGTGCCACCTGCGTGTCACAGGAGAGCCCGAGGTCCCTAAAGGTAAAATGCAGTTTCCATTTTTTTTTTTTTTTGTACCTCCTACAAAAATTCTTTATAATCTTCAGGTCTAAAAATGATTAATGTGCTCATGATTTAAATTTCAAAAAAAAGGGAGGGTTCACCTCATAATAGATTTCACTTGGCAGTATATACCATTTAAAATATTGAAATTCCAGTAAAGATGTAACTACTGCAGCAGAAAGATAGTGCAATCAAATAAAAGCTAAAAAGAGTCCATTAGAATGATCTTCACACTGGACAATAAAAACCCCCAGTCCAGTGCTAATGTGGGGTCAAAGGTACACTTATGTTTTTCCCAGGAAAAGCTGAATGACCCATCTGGGTGCCAGTGTGTGCTGTCCAGCTATATCATGGGCCCCAACCTAGGAAAGGGGTTGATCCTACCTCTGGAGAAGATGATGCTCAGTTCTAGTAGGACAGTGAAGCCTTGGAGACCATGCCACAACTGATAGAAAGGAGGAAGCTAGAACCAACCTTCATTGACCCAAGATGCCCAGGAGATGGTAGCAAAAAAATTAAAAAAGGTCCAAATAGATGATAGGAGCATATGTTATGTCCCAAGACAAAAATATATGTTAACTATAGATAAGATTTTGTCTTTTTCAAATTCTCTTATAAGAGATCTCTGCTAATTGACCTACAACAAATCTGACTAGTCTATTAAAAATTACAAATTCTACAATTGTAAAAAAATTGTGTAATTCAATTTGGCTAAAATATATTTGAGTGCTTTCTGACTGTGTAAGATGTTCCTCAGTCTGCCTGTGTATCTGTCTGCCTGTTTGTCCAGTCTGTTAAGCAGTTCTTGGAAGTCACTGGGCCATATTGCTCACACGTGTGGAGCTAAGACCACAAGTGCCCATACAGGAGTGCCCAAGTGAGAAACGCCCTGAGGGCATGGGGTGCTGGAGGTGACAGGTGTTTCAATCCCAAGGACACAGGGTATAAGAAACGAGCTAGTTCAGCAAAGGGGCATGAAGTAGCCCCCAGGAACTTGGACAGTTCTTGTAGACACCAGCAACTCTGCGTTTGTATCTATGTCTGTTTGAATCTGTACAGATCATCTGTCCATGTTTGTCCATTTGTCCGTTTGTGAACAGTTGTTCTTTTTATTTTGAGCTCAACAGTTTTTCTCCTTTTCCTTTGCCTCTTGCATTTTGAAATCAAGGTTTATTTGAGTTATAGAATTACAAAACATGCTTCCTCCTGGGTTCCCAGTAAGTCACCATGACGCTAAAGTCAGTTGTGTAAATGTAATGTACATTGTTGCTTATCATAACTTGAGAGTCTCTCATTGTTCAAAAAAATATGTTAAATGTTATGATTGGAGTTTTCTTAAGAAAAAAATTATTATAAAAATGATTAAACAAAAATCCCTTGGGGTTGGGATTGTTGGACAGGACTTCAATTTATGAATAAGAAAGTGACCACCTGGTAACATTTTACCAGCTCTTTTTCATTGACTGGAAGCCTCAAGAATCTCCATAGCCTTATGGGAGACACCCCAACTAAAGTTATATAAATATTACTGTAATATGTTCACATTGGTCATCATTAAAAGGAATAATACAAAAGGTTTTTGATTTTAAAAATGCCCATATTAAAGTTTTTATATGGTCATGACAAATGATTGTTGTTAACCTCATGGTGTATTCATATATTCATGCTTCTAGATAAACAGGTCTTCAAAAAAGTATAAAATAGGGATTATTTATGTGATAAAATTTTGATTCAGATTCAGACCTCTGCCTTCAACTGATGCTTGGCAGATCTACATCCCCCTAAACATCACCCTTAGGTATCTTTTATTTATCAGATAGTGATGATTCAGCAAAAAGGAGAAATTTGATGTCAAGATGAAAATTCAAGTGTGTTACAAAATGTCATCACGGTTTTTATGCCATAAGACTGTATATGGTTTGATTTCTAATTTTCTATGTAAAATATGTAACTGTTTGTTAATATTCTACAGGTATTCAAATGTTAAAACACCGATGGTTGTTAAAACATAATTGTTCTATTTTATGTTGTAAGATGTTTTATATTTAGATAAGATGATAACACCTCTAACTATATTGTACTGTTATCAATCTTTTCTTCTGGATGTTCAACAACTGAGGTATAGAGACCAATAATTAGAGGGACAGGTGGGCTGAGAGGACAGCCACTATTTTGGCCCTAGCCCTCCAAGGTCAATGAGGGCCCAGGACATGAGAGAACTCTGCAGCATCATCCTGTACTCAGTGAGTCCCTGGTCTTCTGATCAAGAAGGTTGAGAAACCACTGAGGAAAGTGATCATCAGTGTGTGGTGTGCCTAAGGAGAGTCACCAGGAGCAAAAATCTCCCAAGCTTTCACAGAAAGCAGCTTGGTCAAGCAATGGCCATGACTCATCCCAACGGCTGACACTGACAGAAGAACTAAGAGGTGCTATAGCTGGTTCCAAGGTTCCTGAGGAGACTTAGCTGACCTTGATAGATAACAAAAAGTGATTGTATTCAAAACAGGTCTCACTTTAGCTTGGTCTTGAACATCCTGCAGAAAATGTGCAACTACTAGAGGTATATAAAACAGTGCTAAAGTAATATGTTGTAAAAGAAACTCAAATCACTAATACCTTTTGGCAATTGCCAGCTACACTGGTAGCGGAGTACTGTCACAGATTAATCAACTGCATCTGGTTTCAGTTGTGAAATGCAGGGACTTAAAATCTTTGGACAGCACTTACAAAGATCTACAGAGCTCTCCAACACAGCTCCCCAGCTTCAACTGACCACCTGCCCTGTGCAACACAAAACAAAAAAGAGGGATATGTAGGGAGCCATTGAAACTGGAGATTGATCACATGTGTGGGGCTAAAGCAAGGCCAGCCCAGAAAAAACAGAGAGACCAAAACAAGCTATGTAAACAAGTTGTTCCAGCACCAAGAGGGAAGGGGCCCAGGCCTGCCAAGCAGTGGGTTGCTAGACAGAGGGGCTGAAATTGGCATCATCTTTCCCAGTATATAAACAAAGGTGTTACAATGGTTGAGCAGTTCCTTCCTCCCATCAGGAGGATAAGGGCTCCTCCTGACCCCAGCTTTGTCTCTTCTTTATTTTTCTCATCCTCTCACTGGTCCTTAACCCTAAGAACCTCAGGAGCAAGAAAAATCCCCTTCCCTGCCATCTGTTTCCACGGAGCAGCTTGGGCTCTCGGCGCCTTCTCTACCATTGAAAGGGACGCAAAGGGACAGCACGTGTGATTAAACCTGTTGCTCACTGTCTTGGTAACTTTTATCTCACTGATGGGACAAAATACCCAAAGTTAAAAAGGAAAGGTTTATTTAGCTCATAGCTTTTGGTGGTTTCAGTCCATAATCAGCTGGATCCAAAGCAGGGTGCCGTATGGCAGAGGGTAACAGTTCAAGGTGACCAAAGACGGCAAAATCAGCCAGAGCAAAAGGGGAGGGGACCAAGCCTCTTTTGCTCCCTTATATTGTGAGCAGGCTGCCTCCCTCAGGGTGGGTGTAGCACTCACACCATCTCGCTCACCTCCTCTTGCACATGATAAGGAAGTTTGCTAGTGAGGACCCTGATTCTCTGATGAGTCACTTAGTCTTCTAAACTTTTCAAGTTGACACTATGAATGACACTCTAGAGGTGGGGGCGTGCCCTTTACACCCCAGGTTGTAGAACCGCTGAGTGACTTAGTTAAGCTTCTAGACTTCTCAAGTTGGCACAACGTATCAACCAGTTCAGGACCAGTTCATTTCCACTTTTCTGCAACCCATGTCTTTGTGCAGTCCAGTTCCTCAGCTATGAACAAAGTATGAAGGCTTCTCTTATCACAGGACTTTCTGCATGCTTATCTCTAGGGTTGCTGTGGAACAGTCTCAGGCCAAGAAGGAATGCTTCACACACCACGTCATCAAGCAAGCCACGAAGAGTAGGAGCCACAGTACACAGGGGTCCGCGAGCTGCCTTGCTGGCTGAGATGTGCGCTGAGGTCGGGGTGTACACGCACCATGGGTTGGCCAGAACATTCTGGGTCTCGGCTCTTGCAGAGTCCTCCAAGGCTGAGAGGGGCGCTCTGAAGCCTGATGCTCACCCCTTACACACATTTGCTTGAAGCCATGGTTCCCTACTGGGCTGCTAAAGAACAGGCTCTCGTCTTTGGGAAGAACTGTAGTTGTCCTGCAGGATGGTTCTGCTGCCCTGAGGTTGCAGACTTAAGCTGAGACAGGGATGCCCAGGCTCATAAGCCTCCTCACACCAGCCGGGTCAAGACACCCTGCTTCAATATTGAGCGAAAGACTCAATCGCCTGGTCACAGAAGAAACCTTAATAAACCCTGGTGCGGGTTTCACTCCCCCATGTCCTGGCTATTCCCTGATATCCCTAGTGCATTTGCTGTCCATCGAGTTGCTTGTGGACCTGATAAATAGCAGACTCTTTTGAATCTCCATTCTGAAACCACTGAGTGATAATAAAGCACAGACTTCTGAGGGATAGCAGTTACTTGGACATTTTGATTCTTTTCTTTCCTCCCATTCTTAATTAAAATTAGACACTACTAGACACTTGGCTCATGAAGCAAGCTCTGATTCTGTTTGCTAATTGAGGCGTCACTCTGTTGCATACTTTCTGTTCCATTCGTGTAAGGTGTTTACTGAGGATCTATCTGCACGAGGCACTATTGTTCTAAGTGCAAGGAGCACACTGATTGTGAGCAGTAGAAAGTATGGGCCTCATGAAGCTTGAATTTTAGCTGGGAGAGAAGGTGGAAATCCGTAATCACATAGGAGAGCAAAATAAGACAGTTTGTGTGTGGTAGAGAGTCAGCCTCAGTGTTCTGAGGGACACTTCAATTACAGAGCACGGGAGCCTCTCTCAATACGACATTTCATCAGTGACTCCAAGAACGTATGTGACTCGCTGTGATGATGCCCCAGGGAGCATCCCTACCAGCGGGGACAGCACTGAGGTGGGAGGGCTGCTCCAGATGCCCAGGAGGCACCAGGGTCCTCGTTACTCTGGGAGACAGAGGATGACATACTCGGGCACATTCCCAAGGGTTCCAGTCACGGACAGGAGGGCAGGTGCAGGGCAAGGCTGGAACCCAGGACGCAGATTAAGTGGTTTGTACCCTAATTCAGATGGAAGGCAGTGACCAGAAGTAGTGGGATGGAACCTTCACAATTCCAGAGACTTGTGAAGACAGAGCATCCTCAGGTTCACTAGCACTCATCACTCACACATACTCACACGCACACGCACACACACACAAACACACAGAGCCAGTGTGCCCTGCCATGCAGCCAGCTTCGGGCTCTGCATGGCAGAATCCTGAGCCACAGCTGTGACCCACAAAAGTTCCCTGTGGAACCAGAGCCCCAAGACCCCCAGCACCCTCTGCCTTCAACTTATTTTACTAACACTCAACAGTAGTCAGTCCTTGCATTGCCTGAGCTCTTACACTTTTAAATAATCAATCATATGGAAATATACTTATGAGTACCTGTGTATTAATTATTTTGGGACTCCCTCCATTTAGTCTAAATTTCATCATTTGATAACAAATTTATTTGCATGTATTTTCTTTTTAGTTTAACATGGAGACATTTTTAAAAATAATTGCACCCATTTTTAAAATTCTAACACATTGGGTTACATTTTTAAATATTGGGTTACATTATTTACCTAATTGCACCAATTATAAAAGCAACTACTTCTTTGTAAAATTTGCCTGGCGAAATTCCTCATTTCATGAAACCAAGGAACAAGGTCATGTTCCTTGGTTTCATCTTGAGAAATGCCACAACACAGTTTATTATCCATCATCAGAAAATTGCATCTACTTGAAGTCTGTTCCTACTATCATATGATTAATTAAGAAGTTAATTAATATCAGGCATATTGTTGGCCTCTCTGACATTTCATTAAATACTTCCTTCCTGGAGACGTTGTCATTTATTTTACCAATTATTAATGGTTTTCTAACTTCAATTCTTTTCAATGTCAAAACTCCTACTTAACCCATATGGAATCCATTTTGCAGGTGAAACTTCATCCAAAGGTTGTTACATTAATTATTGATTGAAAGCATCGTGCTGGAATCTGGGCTGAGCTTGTTCTCAGCTGCTCTGAAATTCCAAGCACATGACCGACAAATCAAAATTAGCCAACTGCTTCTTTCTGTGCTATTTTTAAAGTATGTATTTTATTTAACTTAATAAGCAAACTCCCTGTAGTCCTGAAATGTTTAGTGAATCTTCCCACAAACTCCTTGGGTTAACAGAAACTTGACTTCATCCTAGGCATTCCACTTATTCCACGTATTTCCCCTTGCAAGTGTACACACACGCACACACACGCACGTGAACACACACAAACGCATGCACACACACACACACACACACACACATGCACTTTACCTTTCATAGGCATCTGTACCTGGGGATTCGCAGCAGTATTTTTCCTCCTCATTGTGTTCTCTAGATCATGTGCATTTCTCCTCACTGTCTGTGTGCTCTGAGCCCCACACCTCTCTGGATGGCACACAAGGAGGTCAGTGGCTGCTGTAACCCTCTGTGGATTCCCCTTGCCTGTCAATAACTGTATTTCAACGGAAAATAGAGGCACGAAGCAGAAGCCATTTCTTTCCATTCAAACGACTAAGCTGCCCCTGGCCCCTGTAGTTCCTCTTCTCCGTGTGTCAAGTGGACTGTCCACCCTCCTCCCTTCAAAACTCGCTCCTCTGCGTGTCACTGTGTCTCTCCCCCGTCGCTTTCTCTGCCTGGATTAATTTGTGCCGACTCCCTCTCTTGCGTGTCACCAGGTTCTCCCGCTCTACAGAGTAGGTTCTAGAATCCTTCATCCACACTGTGGAATCCCCTGTATTGGACAATCATCCTCTGATGCCCTAGCACCCCTTCCGCCTACTTTGTACTCCTTGTTAACCTTCGGATGGCCTTCTTTGAAAAAGCCACTTTCTCTGTTTTTCTGAATTTCCTGTGTTGTTTATTTCTCAAATCACCTCCTCTTTCTCAGCCTGTTACTGAAGCTGCTTTCTGGAACTGTTGTCCATCTCCCCCAAGGCAGGTCCACTCTGCGGTCTGCTCTGCGATCGTCGGCTGGACCTCTCTGCAGCTCTGACAGCATGGACAGTGCTCCTCTGCACAGCAGCCCGCTCCACTGGAGCACCTTGGGAGACCTCCTCTGGAGACGCCTTTTCCTGCTTCCCCTCCCAGCTCTCTGGATTCTGTCTAAGCTTCTCTGGCTGTTGTGTCTGCCTGCTCGATGCTGCCACATGCCCACACCCTCACCAGTGCCTTCACCTTCCACCCTTTTATTCTCCCCTTGGGAATCTTGGGCATTTTCTTGGCTTACTTAGCATTTCACGTCCATACCCTGAGTTCTTTGTCTTATGCATGTCCAACCCTTATTTAACATCTCCGCTTGAAAGTCCACTGGCACCCAAACTAACATGCCTGGAGGGGGCGTTCTCCTGCCGCCAGCTCACTCTGAACCCACTTTACCTCAGTGCTCACTGAGTCTGTGCTTAGGATTGGAACATTCATGTACTCATGTATTTAACCCAGAGACGATGAGCCTCTGCTGCTCTTTTTTTGTTCACCTCTAGCCAATTACTCAGGTCCAATCATGGAAAAACTCTGAAGAGCACCTTATTTCGAAGTGGGTTTAAAGCCAGCTGCATTTATCTTTTCCCAGCACGCCGCCAAGTCTTGGTGAACTGCTGTGGTAGCCTGCTCAGATCTTCTCTTCACTGAGACAACAGAGCAAAAACAATTCGCTAATCAATAAATTGGACCATGATGCATCCACTTAAGTTCTCCAAGGGACACTGTGAGGATTGTAGGGGCCGGTTTTTAAGTGGGTAGAGGATGCCCTGTGTCACCTGGCTCGGAGCCTCCTCTCGGGCTATTTCCTCTCATCCGCCAGTGTGCCCGCCCTGTGACGGCTTCCAGATGCATTTTCTCCCCCGTTTCAGGCTCTCTGCTCCGTGACTATGGTCATTTCTCACATAAATCTTCTCGTGGTTACTTCCTTCTTATCTTTCAGGTAACAGCAAGCAGGTTTTGTAAGCGGGAAGATGTTTTTGTTTTGTTTTTCGGTGCAGACCCCTCATTGTCTTTTACAGGCACTTTTTACTGGAAGGAGTTAAACTCCACGAGCTATAATTAGAATATCTGCGCTTCCTCCACCTTGCTCTGTACTGCCAATCACTCTTGCAGCGTTCCAATGTCAGAGGGTCAGAGGCCCACCTCGCGCGCCTTCCCGGTGGACAGCGTGGCTTCCTATTCAGTGTAGGTGCCCACACAAACTGTCTAACAGCGAGGAAAAGAGCCACAGTTACAAGTGCAGAGACGTGAAAGACCAAGCACATGACTGCCAGTAACTTGCTTTGCATTTAGTTCATTTAATTTTCATCCTAATTTTCAAGAAGGGTGTGGTTGCCCCATCTAAAGAGTTGGGCCTTTTCTTCTGCACTTACTTGGAGGGAGGCACACACAGCTCCCAGGCCTTGGCATCTGCGCCTTCTGTGTGTACGGCCTGGGCTTCTCTGTTCTCATGTTATGGGATAGTCTGTGCATTCTGCAAAAGCCATCAACCTTCTGTGGCCATGGATTCCTCATTCATGATTCAACACACCGTGGGTTGAAAATATTCAGGAAAAACCTTGTGCCTGTTCTGAACGTGTACAGACGTTTATACGTCTCTAAACAATATGGAACAATGAGAGCACACAGGGTTTATCTTGTCTTCTGTGTCGTTAGTAACAGAGAGAGGGTTTGAAGCACGCGGCTGGATGTAAGTTGCACGCACACACGATGCTACTCCATGCGGGACTTGAGTATCCACGCATTGCTGTATGTGTAAAAGTCCCGGAAGAAACCCCTCCTGGAGGCCTAGGTAGGACTGATCCTAGACAGGATGCTGGCAGTACATCATCAAATGTGGCTGCTAGTGCCGCTGAGCTTGAGGTCTCAAACCAGCTGGTACTTCCTGCCAGCCACGAGTTCCTGCAGCTGCTTCCTGTGCTGCTCCAAAAAGTGACCGTGGCCTTCCGGAGAGAGAAGTACTTTCTCCTGCATTCTTGGGGCAAGAAATCCCAAACCACTGTCCCAGCAGGCTCCCTCAGAGGGCTGCAAGGGAAGGATTTCCTTCACCTCTGTCAGCTTCTCAAGGCTCCTGGCCATCTTTGGTGTATGTTCAAAACAGCACTGTCCAATCTCTACCTCCACTGACCCTAGCTCATTCTTTCCATGTTCTCCAAAGCTCTGTGTCCTTCTAGGGCTCCATTCATGAGGTGAAGTGTCCACTGCAATCCACTAGGAAGTCATTCAAGCTTCATTAGACATGCAGAGACCTTGCTTCCAAATGAGGTCAGGCTCACATGTACCAAAGGTTGGGGTTTCTATAGCTCTCTTTGAGGAGACATTATTCAACTCACAATGGACCCTTCAGATGAGAGGGAAAAAATCCAAAACATGCTATAATGCTCAACTATGGAAACTGTTTTCAACAGGAGTTTAACTTATTTGAGATCCCCCTTGTCACAGCTGACCCCAGACAGTTCTCCTGATTATGGGCGAGTACAGTAGCACCATCTGTTCCTAATGCCTCAGAATCCAGTTCAAAGGTAGCAAGCTGTTTTCGGATCCTGAGTGCCTGAAAAACTGGGGTGTGAAGGTTTGATCCCCAGTTGACAACACTATTGAGACCTTCAAGAGGTGGGATCTGGAGGAAGGAGGTTCAGTCATTGAGCTCTTGCCCTTGAAGGTGATATTGGGACTCTGGCACCTTCCTCCTTCTCGCTTTGCTATTGGCCACTATGACTGAGCAGCTCACAATAGATCCCCAAACAATGGAGTCAGTCTACCATGGACTGAATCCTCTGAAAGTATGAGCCCACACAAATCCTTTCCACTTGTTAAAACTGGTGTTTTAATAATGTATTTTGTCACAGCAAAGGGAAGTTGACACAAAAATCTAGGACAGACTCTGAAAATGTTTAGCTAATGAGAAACAAAATATTCAGGAAGGACTTGTCTCTCCTCCTACAGTTTCAGATCTTAGGACAAAATTTGAGAAGTAATATTTGAGAATTGTCACTAACATGGCTTCACAGGAAGAGAAACAGACTGAGGAGAAAATGCAAACATCCAAGAAAATTTAAAACAGATCTCACAGAAAACATTGGAAAGAGTCTCAGCAACAGAAAGACAATCACATTCTACTACTATGTCAGTGAAATGATCTGAAATCCAGATCAAGAGACCAAGGAGACAATAGCGCCCTGAAGCAGGACATTTACCTGAATCTCCAGAAAGTGATACAAACCCTAGTTTTCTAGTGGATGGTGGAGGTATGGATCTAAAGGGAAATACTCACCCTGTCATGCACTCTGACATGTATCAGGCCCTAGAGATGCTGGTAATGTTCAACTTGTAGTGGGAGGAAAAAGTCTGAGCAAAATTAGGAGAGTGTTAACGGTATAAATGTTGGAAAAGAACTGACAATATTTAGTAAGAACAAGAGGAAAAGAAAGCACTTTGTAAGTGTGCACATAGATTACAGTCAAAAGGGAAAGAGCTGAGCAGACATTCCATAAAGGATTCTTTAAAAAAAAAAAGTCAAACATTCAAAGCAAAAGAAGGAAATTCTGTATAAGTCTTTTTAATAAGTCCTTTTTTACTAGCAAATTATTGAAAATACAGGAGTGCAATAAGAAGAAAGATTAAATTTAAGAAAGTTAAGAGGGCAATCAAAAGAGATTTCATACAAAAATGATTTAAGGCGAGGTTTGCAGCTATAATTCCAGGACTCGTATAGGCTGAGGCAGGAGGATTTTGACTTGATGCCCAGCCAGGGCAGGTTAATGTCCTAGTGAGACCCTGTCTCAAAATAGAAATGGAAAAGGGAATGTTTTGAGACATTTATTGATAAAATAGACAAAGGTGAAAATTCAATTACTTTCAGAATTTGAATTCATTCAAGTGAGTAAGAGAAATAAAACAAACGATGAACCATGAAGGAGTGAACATTTTAACATAAGGGGAAAGTCAACATGATGCATGATCATATCTTGCAGTGAAAAAAAACCCAACAAATTAGTAAAAAATATATTTTCTACATATAACAAACATTTCTCCTAGAAGAATAAGTGAATCTAAAAGTGAAAACATACCCTTCCCTGTCAATATTCAGCATTGTGAGCTGGTGATTAAACTCAGCCAATAAGTCTCAGGCTCTAACAGGAGAAAGGCACAGGTTAGAGCTGCTTAGCATGAGAGACTGGAGAGCGCTTTCCTCTTGGAAAATGCACACCCTTCTCACAGTCTGGAGGCTGAATGCTGCCCTGGGAGATCACAGAGTGCTGCATTTGCTGCCCCTGATTCTTTACAAGTGACCCAGCCACTCTGGGCTGTCTTTAGAGAACTCAGTGTTTTCTACCCACACCGTGGTCCTTTCCCTTTGGTGGGCGGATTGTAATTCTAAATCGGTCCCCCTGCTTCTCTTTTAAGAGGAGCAGTCATGCCGCCTCCTCCACAGAGGAAACAAAGGACAGCAGGAAGTTAGTGACCTCAACTTTCTGTGCCTGAGCGCACAGATGCTCTAATAGCTACTCTCACTCTCAGTTTTCTCAACTATCAAATGCATGCATCCCTTGGTTCCTGACTGCTCATGGAGCAGAGCTTCTCTCTGTCTTCAGTGTGGCATGAAACATCTTTTTCCTCCATCTCACCCCACTTTTCTCTCCTTCCCTATCCTACCACCCCCACCTTCCTCCTCAGCTCACCCTGTATTCAAGCCAAACCGACTCACTTAAAGACACCTTAATGTGCAATTCCATTTCTCCCCCTGCCTTCTCTCCTCCAGAGTCTACCACATGTTTATTTTTATAATTTAGTTCAGAAGCCATAACTCTGCAATTCTGTGTAGACAAAGCTAGGTGAGAAGCAGTCACACTCTAATGTGTGAAAATGCCAACCTTCTGAATTCCGCATCTCAGTCTCCAAACACAAGGGGCTTTTCTACTGTGCTGTAGGCTCTCGCTGAAAGGATGTTATTTCTTAAGATTTCATGGTTTCTTTTCTAAAAACAAGCCAAATGCAAACAGAAAAGATTAAAATAAAGGGCAGGAGAAGAGATGAGTCTCACTGGTCATCTAGAGGAGCTTAAAGCCTCTTGTCATTGTTATTTCCTGGGGCCACACAATCCTGTCTTGATTGAAAAGAAATTTTTTCCTGAAGTGCATGGATTTAGAGGAAAGAAAATGTACATATCCAAACACTTTCCAATATCTTCCCACTCAGGGAGTTCATGGATATTTTATTGCTCATAACCAGCAAAAGAACAATTTCAGGAAAAGCTCTTATCAATATCTGTTGGGTTAAAAACCATGAGACTTACTTGTCTACATAAAGGAACACAAAGGAATTCTGAGACAAATACAACATTCAGAGTAACTGCTCAACAAATGTTTGCTTACTGAGAGTGAAAATGAATTCAAAATAAAAAAGCCAAACATCCAACATGTGTTGATTTCCAAATCCACAGTGCAAGAAGTATGAATTATTTGATGATCATTTCACATTTATCAAAATTAGATGATTTTTTTCTGATTAAACTTTTTGTCTAACTTACATCTTTTATTTGTTTCCATGCATTTTTCTCTGCCCGACACAATATTTTTTAATACAAATTATTACAGTTGGACACACAGTGTTAAGTTGATCTTCATTCCTGTGCAGAATACTGATTCTACTACTAAAATGTTTCTTTACAAACAATTCTTACTTACTATGCAAACTCTTCCTGTTGTAGTCAGGGGTTGCAAGGATAAAGGCAATACAGGACACGTGATTTATGGTATTATTTATAACAGTCACCCCAGAATTCAAGTATAAAGAAAGTGCAGGAAATCTGTCCACTCACTACAGACCTAAGGATTCCAGCCAAGGGCTTGGATCCCACAGCAGTGTCCTGCATGAATCCATCTGAAGACCTAGAGCCCATGACAATGCCCCCCATGAAGCCAGCTGAAGGCCGGGAGCCCACAACAATGGCTGACACAAGTCTGTTTCACAGATCTGCCCCAGGAAGCCCTGAAGGTCAGAGGTAGAAGCTGGGAAAGCCTATATCAGTGGGGTGAAGGATCTGTGCCAGTAGGCTGAGAGTTCTGCATGGAAGCCCAGAAGTGATACTAAAAATAAGGACCAGAGCTCCCATGAAAAGTGTCACAGTCATTCTCAGCCACAGTGAAGTTCCAAGCTCCTCTGACAATGAGAACAGCCAAGTTCGTAACAGGAAGACAGCATGGCTAGCTTCTCCTGAAGACTGAACAGCACCACCTTCCGCTCTGGAGCCAGAAAGCAATGCTCAAAGGAAGGGACCAGACCTCTCCCAAAGCAAGCCTCAGCCACTCTCAGCGACAAGGTCCTGAGCTCCTCTGATCATAACAGCTTAGTTCATATCAGGGAAGCCAGGATGACAAGCTTCTTCAGGAAAACAAACAGCTGTAAAGAACCAGTAGCCCCAAGCTACAAACACTACGGAGAACCAACAACACTAAACTCTTGCTCTCCAGGTTTCCTTTTATGCTGGCACGGTCTGCAGGTGGGCCATCTACACTCAGCACCAGGCTGATTGCTTCCAATGGACCACCAGTTTTCAATCTGCCACACTTCCCCACATTTGACACATAGCAGGATTGTAAAGTGGAGAGGCTAGCCTGGGAAGATGCGGTTTTTTCTGCTCCATAATTTAGAATATATTTTTTCTGCAGTTTATTGTTTAGATAGTGTTTTAAGATGGCTCAGAAAATCTGGGTTTAGAGTTGGATTTCACCAGGTGCCTTTTCTTTGGTATAATAGCATTTTCTAAACACATACTGCTTTTATTTCTGTTGCTGAAGAGCTTTCTGCACACAGTGTCCTCACACAGTTTACGTGGGGATGGAGGGAGCTAGGAAAACACCAACATCGGACACTTGAGAGACCTCCAGCCTCAGGCTGAGCCCCCACAGTGCCCTGTAAAGGGCCCCTTCACTTGCCCAATCACTGTCTCTGTGATAAATGCTTCTTTGATGTCTGCTTGTCAATACCTGTCACAGGATCAAAGTAGAAACATGGGGGGGGGGTCAGTATGTACATAGCAGATGTTTATTAAACATCAGCATTATCTCTCTGTATTTAAGATCGTTAGCTCTCTTAAAGGTAATAAGAGAACAGTGCATTTTATAGACCTTTCAAGACCTTTCAAACTTTAATTTTGTCTTAATAGTGGTATATATTGTTTGTAGCAAAGACATCTGTCTATTTGGAATATACGTGTCCCTTTATATCAAAATAGAAGGTATGAATTTTTGAGGACAAAAATAATGGGTTTGGATAAACATATGTGAGATTTGAGGTTGAATTACTTATTATAAGTAATTATTTTCTAATTATTCACTAATGTCTTATATAATAAGTACTCCATACACACTTGTTGAATAAAGAAATAGTAACTATAATCAACTGAATTTCACATTTACACTTCTTTAGAGGAGAAAATTAGAAAATTGCTAAATAATCAGTTTGTTATTCAGCTTTCTGTCCACCATTTGGCAAACCTACACTCTCAGGTTCTGTAGTCAGAAGATTCAGATAAAAGAAGGGTAAACAGCATAATTATCTACATAAGCCAGTTTCAAAGGTCCTCAGTAACTAAATGCACATAACTTGGTTATGCTGTTCTTTAATTATCAGACACATCGGGAGTTTCTGTATTTCTCGGGAGTAGGAAATACATTCTTATACATAGCCTGCATTATATTCAGAATATATGTAAAGGACACTGCTACAAAAGTAGATGGGAAAAAGAACACAGGAAAATGCATGGGTTTAAACTTTCAATACTGATCTTGAACTTCTGTAAGCTCTTTAGCAAATGGACAAGGGACACTGCTGCCTTGAATGGACTTTTGTGCCTACACATGGCTCCATGATTGCCACTGTCTTTATAAAGCCATTTACAGCTTATGTTTTATGTTTACTTTCTTATTTTGAAAGGCAGTCTGTTATGCTTTTCCATTCAGAAAAAAAGAAATAATGACCTTGGCTGTATCTCGTCTTCCCAGAAGTTAGTTATTCGCAAGTGTTTCACTTAATACAAACTCCTGAAGCTTATTACAGTGAGGTCTTTACAAAGTAGATTTTAAGTACCTGATTTATCAAGCACAATTCATGTACTAGATTCATCATCAAATAGTCCTTGCTCTAGATTTTAATTTGCTTTATTACAATTTAAAGTCTTCATACATATTGTTTATGAATGTGTCAGATGGCTTGATAAGTACTCTATTTTTATGTGACTAAAACACAGACTGAGTTGGCATTATGCAGTCACCAAGTGTTAAATGTGGTTAGAATGCTTTTGATTTCCTTATTGGATTATATTTTTATTTACTTTTCTTAAGTTTCTCATCTTCATTCCTGAGATAGCCTATAGATTGATCAGCCAAGTTAAGTGTTTCTAGTGAGAACTTTAATATGTTTCTATCTCGGCCCTTTAACAAAGCTTCTCTGGACTGGCAATGTGCCCAGGTAAAAGCCTGGTGCTCTTCAGTAGCTCAGGATGACCCCGGACACCACTGCTGACTGATGAGATAAAGCAAAAGCCTAAGACCTGCCACAGACTAGGATTAAAGTTTAAGTCTTCCCAAGACTTAACCTAACAATGGATGTGAATCAAATCTTAATTCACCATGCAAAAGTTTTGCAAAGTGATCATAGATTCAAATACAAATATAGACTATCTATCTATTTATTCATATATATATATATATATATATATATATATATATATATCCTTATACTTCCAGCATTCTCAGAGACTGAAGCAAGCAGACTACAAGTTTCAGCCCATCCTGGTAAGACCCTATTTCAAAATAAGTTGTTTAAAAGAGATGGAGGTATAGCTCATCACAAAGGCCTAAAGAAAATCTTCAGGTTCTGCTCCTGCTCCCCACAAATGAGGGCCTTCAAATCCTTTTACCTACTTTCCCTCAGTGAGAATGTCATGATTAGCTCAATAAATTTCATAACTAAGAAATTGACAGAACATCGAGGAAGCCAGCGTCAGGCATAAGCTTCCTGAAACCTCCCCTGTGGGTGCACCCTGCCACCTGGAACATCTCAGAAGCCCGCCCCAGGCTGAAAACTGCCCTGGACTGCTTCTTCTGGGCCTGCCCTCCCACCTGGAACATCAGAAGACCTGAGAAGGCTCCAGTTAGTGTGAAAAAATTTGGAACTTTGCTCCCAGGTGGCAAAACTTGGACTACAGTAGATTAACTGTGTCAGTGTGGTGAGTATGCCCATAATAGAGGTGTACAGGGGATAAATAGGGCCAGTAGTAAAGCCCCTCCAACTAACTGTAAGACATTGGTGAGTCTGAAAAGTGTGTGTGATCCCCTCCTACACATAGAAAACATCAGGCAGAGTGAAAATGACAAAACGAAAAAGCAAAATGCGGTCTCAAACATCTAGTTCACCAGAAGTAAGTACAGGAGACTTTGAAATAGAGGACCCCAAAAGTAACACACTGGGAATCTCTGAAAAGATAGCAAGTAAAATAAAAAAACAACTCCATCAGGCTATAGAGGAAATCAAATTAGAAGTACTCTCCCATGTAAAGTTAGAAATAACGACCTTAGTAAAGGAGTTGTTGAATGCAGCTAAAGAAGAAATAGAGAAAAAATTACAGGACATGGGAAAGTAATTGAAACCTTCAATGAACAATATAGAAAACAAGCAGAAATCATGAAAAAAAAACTCAAAGAGACATCCAAGAAACAAAAAATTCTATTGAAAGCATGCAAAACTGCCTAAAGGAAGCTGAGGATAGGATTTTGGACCTTGAGGACAGGATCACAATTAGTGATAAGGAAAGAACAGAACTTTTAAAAATAACAAAACAGCATGAAATGACAATCCAGAAGCTTCATGAAGATGCCAAGAGCAATAATATAAAAATAATGGGCATTAGCAAAGACGCAGGAGTCCAGGCAAATGACATACGTAAAGTATTTACAGAAATAATAGCAGAAAATTTCCCAAACATGGAGAAAGAATCTGATATGCAGATAAGTGAGGCATATAGAACACCAAACAGTCACAATCAACATAAATCCACACCCAGACACATAATAATTAAGATCTCAGAGATACAGCATAAAAACAGAATACTAAAAGCTGTCAGAGAAAAGACACAACTCACCTATCAAGGAAAGCCCATTAGAATCATGGCAGACTTTTCAGCACAAACCCTCAAGTCAAGAAGAGCTTGGAGTGAGGTATTTCAAGCCCAAAAAGAAAACAACCTTCAACCCAGACTGATGCACCAAGTAAAACTTTCATTCAAATTTAATGGAGAAACAAGATACTTCCATGACAAAGAACAACTGAAGAAATTCATGCCCACCAAACCAACCCTAGAAAGAGTACTGAAACACATACTAGATAGAGTTAAAAAAGACCACAATCCCCAAAACAACAACAGAAAGAAACCACAAGTTAGGATAAGCAATTAAATAAGGGGAAAAGCAGAAAGAAACAACTGGAAAGTAACATGGCAAAGTTGAGCCAGTACATATCAGTGATATTCTTAAATATAAATGGTCAATTCACCTATAAAAAGAAATAGATTGACAGAATGGATCAAGAAACAGGATCCCACAATATGCTGTATACAAGAAACACATCTGACCCAAAAGGAAATTCATAGATTAAAAGTCAAAGGATGGAAAACAGTATTCCATGCAACAGAAACCCAGAAAAAAGCAGGGGTAACTATTCTATTTGCAGACAACGTTAACTTCAAACCTAAAATGATTAAAAGAGATAGAGAAGGTCACTACATACTTGTTAGTGGAAAAATTCAAGAGGAAGAACTAACAATTATAAATATATATGCACCAAATACAGGAGCACCTAATTATATAAGACAGATACTAATGGACATAAAAGACCAAATACACAAGAACACAATTATAACAAATCTTTACAGCCCATTGTCGCAAAGAGATAGATCAACTAGACAAAAAGTCAGCTAAGAAATAACAGAACTGAATCATACCTGTGAGCAATTGGACTTGGTAGTCGTTTACAGAGTGTTCCACCCAACCACATCAGAATACACATTCTTCTCAGCTGTGCATGGGACATTCTCCAAAATAGACCATATATTATCCCATAAAACATTCTTAAGTAAATGCAAAGGTATTGAAATCATACCATGCATAATATCTGACCATAGTGCACTGAAATTTGAAATTAATGGCAAAAGAAATTGTAAAACCTGCACAAATACATGGAAATTAAAGAACAGCCTTTTGAACAACCAGTGGGCTACAGATGAAATTAAAGAAGAAATAAAGCAATACCTACAGTTCAGTGAAAATATGGAAACAACATACTGTAATCTGTGGGATGCAATGAAAGCGATCTTAAGATGGAAATATATAGCAATAAATTGCCATATCAAGAAAACAGAATGAGCACAAATAAACAACCTAATGCTCCATCTCAAGCTTCTAGAAAAAGAAGAGCAAGCTAAACCCAAAGCTCAAAGAAGAGAGGATATTGTAAAGATTAGAGCAGAAATCAATGCAACTGAAACTAAAAAAAAAAAAAAACCCAAAGAATTAATGAATCAAAAAGCTGTTTTTTTGAGAGAATAAACAAAATTGACAAACCCCTAGCTAACCTTATCAAGAGAAAGAAAGAAAAAACCCAAATTCATGCAATAAGAACTAAAAAGGAAGAAATTACTACACATACCATGGAAATTCAAAAGATCATGACTACCTACTTTGAAAATCTCTGCTCATATAGAATGGAAAACACAAAGGAAATGGACAGATTTCTGGAAACATATGAACTACCAAAGCTCAACTAAGAAGATATAGCAATCTTGAACAACCCAGTATCAGCTATTGAAATTGAAAATGTAATTAAAAACTTACCAACAAAGAAAAGCCAAGGTCCAGATGGATTAACAACTGAATTCTACAAGAAATTTAGAGAAGATTTGATTCCAATACTCCTTAAACTCTTCAATGAAATTGAGAAGAAAGCAATCATCCCTAAATCATTCCTGGAGGCAAGTATTACTCTGATACCAAAACCAGAGAAAGACACAACCAAAAAAGACAACTGTAGGACAACCTCACTAATAAACATTAATGCAAAGATTCTCAACAAAATACTGGCAAATAGAATGCAGCAAATCATCAAGAAGATTATACATCATGACCAAGTGGGGTTTATTCCAGTAATACAAGGATGATTTAACATACACAAATCAATAAATGTAATACACCACATCAACAGAGCCCAAACCAAAAAACAGATGGTCATCTTAATAGATGCAGAGAAAGCATTCAACAAAGTCCAACACATGTTCATGATAAAAACCCTTCAGAAACTCGTAAAACAGGATGTCTGCCTCAACCTTATAAAGGCCATCTATGACAAACCAACAGCCAACATTATACTAAATGGACAAAAACTGAAAGCTTTCACTTTAAAATCAGGAACAAGACAAGGATGTCCACTCTCACCACTCCTTTTCAATATAGTTCTGGAAACACTAACCAGGGCAATCAGACAAGAGAGAGAGAAATAAAAGCAATAAAGATAGGAAAGGAAGAAGTTAACTTATCACTATTTGCAGATGACATGATATAGAAGACCCAAAAATCTCCATTAAAAGACTATTAGAGGTAATAAACAAGTTCAGCAGTATAGCTGGATACAAAGTCAATGCTCAAAAATCAATAGCATTCCTGTACACAACAAAAAACTCACTGAGAAAGAAATTATGGAAATATCACCCTTTACAATAACATCTTAAAAGTGAAATATTTAGGAACAACTAAAAATGTAAAAGACCTATATGCTGAAAATTACACTACAATGAAAAAGGAGATTGAAGAGGATATTAGAAAATAGAAGGATATTCCTTGCTCTTGGTTAGGAAGAACCAACATTTTGAAAATGGCCATACTCCCAAAACTGTCATACAGATTTAACACAATCCCAATCAAAATATGATTGACATACCTCACAGATCTAGAGAAAACACTACTAAAATTCATTTGGAAACAGAAGAAACCTAGAATAGCAAAGGCAATTCTAGGCAACAAAAGCAAGGCAGGAGGCATCTCAATTCCTGACTTGAAGCAGTACTACAAAACCACAGTGATAAAATCAGCTTCGTACTGGCAAAGAAATAGACCTGAGGATCAATGGAACAGATTAGAAGATGCAAGCGCAACTACAAAGACACTCAGCCACCTGATATTGACAAAGGGGCTAGATATGTCCACTGGAAGAAGGATAGTCTCTTGAATAAATGGTGTTGGAAAAATTAGCTCTCTACATGCCAAAGACTGAAACTAGATCCAAGCCTATCACCATGCACAAAACTAAAGTCTAAATGGATCAAAAACCTAAACATTAAAACAGAAACACTAAATCTACTGGAAGACAAGGTAGTAGAAGTTTTGGAGACATAGGGGTAGGCAGAGAATTTATGAACAAAATGCAAACTGCACAGGAAACACTTCAAAGAATCAACAAATGGGATCTCATATTATTGAAAAGTTTCTGCACTTAAAGGAAATCACCAATAGAGTGAAAAGAAAACCCACAGAGTGGGAAAGAATTTTAGCTGGCAACCCCTCAGACAAAGGACTTGTGTCCAGAACATATAAAGAACTGAAAAACATCAAACCCAGCAAATTCAAAGATGCTCTCCAAAAATGGGCATTTGAGATGAACACAGTTCTCAGAGAAAGATATACAAAAGGCAAATAAATACATGAAGAAATATTCACCATCACTAGTCATTTGAGAAATGCAAATTAAAGCAACATTGAGATTTCACCTCACTCCAAAAAGAGTAGCTGCCATCAAGAAGTCAACTGATAACAAATGTTGGTGAGGCTTCGGGGAAAAGGGAACACTGCTCCACTGTTGGTGGGAATGTAGACTGGTGCAACCATAATGGAAATCCATATGGAGAATTCTCAGAAGACTAGGATTGGAAGCCCCATTCAATCCAGCTATTCCCCGCCTGGGTATTTTCCCAGAAGAACTGAAAAGTTCATATCGCAGTGATATATGTGCACCTATGTTCATAGCAGCACAATTTGTGATAGCTAAATCTTGGAAACAACCAAGATGCCCATCAACTGCAGAGTGGATGAAAAAGATGTGGCATTTGGGGGGGGGTACCAAGGATCGAACTCATGACTTTGCACTTGCCAGGCAAGCACATAAGCCTCTGAGCTAAATCCCCAGCCCTTAGGGTTATTTTTATACAATGGAATATTACTCAGCTATAAAAAAGATGCTCTTGAGGCCTTTATAGGTAAATGGAGACAACTTGAGACTATCCTCATTAGTGAAATAAATAAGAATCATATTTATAAATATCATATTCTGTCTCTAGTGTGAAAAGTAAATAAGAACTATAAGAGTAATAAAACCAAAATGTGTAAATGCTTTTGTAAAGAAGAGAGGAAAAGAAAGTGCTCTAAGGGATATAACTGCATGTATGGTTGAGTGTGTAAAATAGATGACCATATTGCTGAATCTTTGTTGGATCTTTGAGCAGAACTGTCTGCAGTCTCACCATTTGAATGTCTACTATGTATCCTTTAACTTTGTAACTTGAACAACTACATCCAAGATGAAAATATGTAATTTATAAACTAGTGATTTCTTAGTGGGGTTTTTTCTTTATTCCTTTTTTTCTTTCTTTTTCTTTCTTTTAGAATTCTGTATTATTGCTACCCTTTTATTCTGTTTTGCTTTTTTTCTTCTCTTTAAATAAAATTTTTAAAATGTATAATTGCCATTGTAAAAAAGGAAATAGGAGTGCTATAAAAGATACAGTTGCACGTATGTTTAGGTGTGTGGGATTGATAACCATATTTCTAGGTTCTTGTTGGACTGTTGAACAGATCTGTTTGCACTCTCACTGCTTGAGTGTCTACTTTGTGTGCTTTAATTTTGTAATTTGAAAAACTATCTCTAAAAGAACAATATGTAATTTATCATCTAGTGATTTCTTACTGTTTATTTTTTTAAATTCTGTAGTATTTCTATCCTTTTTCTGTTTTTTTCTCTTTAAATTAAGAAAAAAAGAAATTAACAATGTCAGTATCCACTCGTCTTCTCCAGGTTTCACCAGTCTTACACGCACCACTGTGTGTGTGTGTGTGTTTGCGTGCATTTCATTCTAGGCAAATGTGTGACTTGCACCGATGAATGAACTACTGATGCATTTGAGAAAATATGTGTTTGCCTCATACATTCCTCTCGCTATGATTCTCTCTCAACTTTCTAAACATTTGGCCAACACACAAATCTGTTCTAAATCTGTAATATTCCATTTGTACAATGTAAAATAAAATGGAATCACACAGCACACACTGTTCTGATTTTGTCTGCTTTACACAGAACAGCTTCTTTGGTTTGTGTGCATATTAATATCTATTCCTTCTTGCTGCTTTGGCATAGTCTACGGCTCAAATGGAACATAGTTAACTGTTCACCAAATTAAGGTCATTTCATTTGTTTCAAGTTCCACCTTTTGAAACTAAAGTGACCAGTAGCATTCCCTTGTGTTTGTCTTTATACAACAAAGCTTTCTGTTTCTGTGGGATAAACATCTCAGTGCAATACTGGGTAACATGTTAAGTGCGTGTTTAGTCCAAGAAGCTGCCAAAGTCTTTTATTAGAGCAGCTGTTCAATGTTAGGTGATGTCTCAACCCTGCGCACGTGATCCGTTTCCCGAGGTCCCCACCTATGTGCTGTTGTCACTGTTACTCATTCTGATGGGGTCCAGTGTATGTTTTGAGTCATTTCTCTGATCAAAAATTATCACAAAACTATCTAAGTGTGCCCCCTGCCATCAAATATCCCCTTGGTGAACTTCCTGTGTCTTTCACACATTTTCTAAAGCACTTGTTCCTCTTTTTGTGTTTCGAGTGCTCTTTCTATACTGTAGACAGTAATTCATTTCTGTGTTTGTCAAATACAATCTCCAAGTCTGTAGCTTTCTGTTCTATTCCCTTCACATAAGCTTTCACCAAATATTTTTGTGGGTGTATCAAGGTCTCTTTGTATCAAATCTAAAAAGCTTTCACCTAAGCGTAGATCTCAAAATTTTTTCTTGATTTTCCTCTAAAAGTCTTATTTTTAAATTTTAAACCATGTTCCATATTTGAGCTAACTGGCCAGGAGTTTTGTTATTAGTGTTCTTGCTACAGGTATGTGTACAGGGGTAACCAGGGCTCGAACCCAGAGCCTTTGAGCTCAACTACATTGCCAGCCCTTTTTTATTTTGAGACAGGGTCTTGTTCAGTTGCTAAGCTACCCAGGCTGGGTTTGAAATTATTGTCCTCCTGTCTCAGTCTCCCAGAGTTCTGGGGTTCAGGGGTAATCCACCACAGCCAGATCTAGTTTTCTTTAGTCAATATGTATTTATGGCATTAGATTTAAGTTGATGTTCTTTATTTGCCTGTGGATAACCAGTAACACCATCATCGTTTGTTGAAGGGTTATTGGTTTTGCTATCATTGATTTTTCACCTTTGTCAAAAATCCATGGCACACTTGTCTGAGACTGTCTGGGGACTCTGGTTTGTCCCAAGGATCTATGTATTTATTTCTACACAGAGAACACATTGCCCAGTTCCTGTTGCTAGATGTTAGCTCTTAGTGTAGCTCGGAGTGATTGCTTCCACCTCATTCTTACTTTTTAAAGTGGCTTTAGCTAACTAGAGTTTGTGCCTTTGCATACGCATTCTCATGTGCTTTTGCCCACAAAGCCTTGCTAGGATTTTGAAAGTAGTTGCATTAAGCTTATTAAGTTGTAGAAAAAATTGCTAGCTTTACCACCTTAAGTCTTCCAGTCCATGAAAATGGTATGTCTCACCATTTGGTTGTCTTCTTGGGTTCACATCTTCAGTCATTTATAGTTCTCAATGCATAGCTAGCATGAGAACATGACAGCCTTACAACCACACACTTCAGCTTTTAAGAATACTCTAAGTGGTACTGTCCTTTGGGTTTGGTTCCCAGTTGGTTGTTATTTGTGTGAAAATTGTTATTGAGTTTGCAGCCTGTAAATTTAACAGATTCTCTCATTATTTCTAGGAGATTTTTGGTAGAACTCTTACATTCTGTTCTTGGAGACAGTCATGCCATGCACAAATGAAGACTTTATTTCTTCCTTTGCAATCCCCACAAAGTATTTTGTTTTCTTGTTCAACCCACTGACAAGAATCCCAGTACTATTTTCAAAGAGAAGGTAAAGAGCAGACATTGTTTTCTTATTAACAGACTTGGTGGGGGAAACATTTAACCTTTAGTCATTTGATCACATATCTACAGATTTTCGTAGAGCTATTTTATCATGTGGAGGAAATACCTCCTTTCTTATCTTATTACAAGTTCTTTAATCACCTTTGAGGATTTCTTTAATAAAATCTTTGTGTATATCAATAGATTTTTTTTCCTCAGTCTATTGATGAGACTGTTCCGGTTGCCTGTTTTATCCTGGCTTAATTTTGGTGGCTTTTAGTTTCAAAGAATTGATTAATTTTTGCTCACTGGGGAATTTATCACACAAACCTATTTATAATATCACCTTAGTACTTTTTATAGCAGTGGGCCACAGTGATAATTCTTACTTAATCTCCAGTGTTTTTTCTTAAGTTTGTTTATATTTGTCAATCTTGCTACAGTTTTATCAACCTTACTGCTAAAATGTTTTCATAATATTGACATTCTCAATTATTTTCTTGTATTTTATTTTGTTCACTTTGTTTTTATTATTCAGTCCCTTAGATTGTTGATTGGAGAGATTTAGTCCAGTATAAGCACCTAGAGTTAGACAAATCCCTTTCAGTAATGTTTTGGCAGCTTATTATATATTTGATATAATACATTTTCATTAAGTTCCAGATATTTTACAATTATTTCAAGATTTTCTCTTTAACCCACGTGTTATTTGGATCTGTGTTGGTTAATTCTGAGTCTGAATTTTGCTGATTTTTTATTATTAACTACATTACAGCCTCAGGGCATATTTTGTGTAATGTCGCACATTTTAATTTTGCTTTGAGACCAGAGAATGGTCTAACCTGGGAAATGCCCCCTTGGTTTTTGAAGCAAATGCACCTGCCGCGGCTGGGCCAGTGGGTCCATCGGTGCGTCCAGGGCACACTGGCGATGGTGCTCCCTCGGCGTTTCTCATCCTTGCTGATTTTCCGTTCAGAGGTTCTTTCAAAATGCTGAAACCCTGTAACAGTAACTCTATATTTTGTAGTTGTGTATTTCTCATCTGACCTCCCACCCCATGCTGGTCCTCCTGGGGGGTCATCCAGACACCAGGAAGTGAGGGGGTCACAGGTTCATCTGCCAGCTTCTCTTGGCGACAGGAACGGATGAGAAGCATCCTTCAGCTCAGGCTCGCAGAAACTCTCCAGAGGACAGATTTGATTTAGGGTTTGGCTTGAGTTTGTCACATAGCCCCTACCCCAGCACACACGCGCGTACATGCGCACGCGCGCGCGCACACACACACACACACACACACACATGCATGCACACACTTCTCTTTGGCCATCACCTTTCAAATCCTTTGGCTGGAGGGACAGGCTTCCTAGGGCATTTTCACATGTGCTGTCACCTGTACCTAGCTAGAGGTCTCCGCAGCACCCCGTGTAGATTGTGGGGGAGACAGTAAACACACAGGGGACCCAGCTCTGGGCCACTCTAGAGTCCCAAGACACAGGTGCGACCAACATCTCCTTTTCACGTTCCAGAATCTTTCTGAAGAGGTTCACATTATGTCCAGAGCTTTGTTGTTGTTCTTTACTTGCTTGCTCTCTTACTTGCTAGTGCAAAAGGTAACCCTTGAGAGGAAGGGGTCTTCTTTATCTGGATCTGAAAAACTGATTTTTTAAAAAACAAAATCAATGATTATTAACTAATGCTCAGCTTAGTTTTGCTGCTTGAAATTTAGAGATAAAATGGTGTTCTATACATCTGCATGTGTTTTACTTGTTCTATTTCTTTCAGGTTTTTTAAAGCAAAGCACAAAAAAGAATAAAAATAATACAGAATTTCAAAAAACAGAAATCAACACTAGTTAACACATTTTATATTGTTATCTTAGAAGTAGTTGTTCAGGTTACAAGATTTAGGAATAAAAAATGATTAAACAATCAAACAGTGACTTTTCTACAGAGCAGACCTCTAACTTCTTAGTTCATTCCTTATAATTTCTTTTCAATTTCAGCTTCCAGTAATTAACCCAAAGCAGGTAGGTTCTTGCACTTTAAAGTCACAAATAAATTGAGCACATTAGCTGCCTCCCAAGATGCTGCAGGCAAGAGTTTTAGCAAGCTATTCCCTCCGCAGGCGAGGGGTTCTGTCATGCCAGCCTCCAAGATAACATTCTTCATCCCTTGCCAACTGATCATTGAGCAGTGCCTCATGGGTTCAAATTCCAGCACAGAAACACACAGCAACAAGAGCCAGCTTCCAAATTAATCAGGTAACAAACAAGGCCTAACATCCTGTGGTGAAAGCAACAGCAGCTACTCTGTGATGCTGTGATGCACGCAGGACCACATGGACAGCTCCGTCCTTGGTGCCTTCTACTCAGACCTGGGATGCTACAGGGACGACCTCCTAAGCAGCAGCTGCTGGTCTCCCATGTCACAGGGTCACAGCGTTTGGATGGGGCTGTCCAATCTTACCACACGTGGAAGAAGAAAAACAAATTTCAATCCGACTTCAGTAATCCTCGTCAGTTGGCTCCAAATCTTGTAAGCAGTGCCAAAATCCAGTAATATTGAATGGATTTTACCCAAAAGAAATACTGACTTTGTCCAGATGGGCAAGGGATGCAGACAGAGGGGAGAGGGCAGTCAGAGAGAAGAAGGCGTTTCCACCCTCTCCAGCAGAGCTTGCGAGCTCCCCTGTGAATTGTCAAGACTTCGCCCAAACCTGGGAAGAAGGAGGATTAGACACAATGGTAACCATTGAGCACCAAGAGTTGACTGGCAACAAGTAATCTTCTCTTCTTCTGTATTAAACAAAATTTCTTCTTGATCAGGAAAATAATACCCTGGTTAACAATAAGAGAAAGAGTGGTAAAGTGCTTCTCAGAACCACCCAGGTTGTCCCGATGAAGATGGTCTAATAAGACTCTCAAGCAACCAGTGACTTCTCCATATATTTCTTGTTACTAAGAGATGAAACAGTTGTTGCATGACTGTAAAGATAAGCAAATCTACTGCATTCCGTATCTGATCAGAAATGAGGAGTTAGTTGCCTGTGGGACAGACAGTGTGCTGAGCTGTATCTTACTCTTGGATGGCAAAGATTGAGACTGCTAATGAAATGTAAGAAAATAGAAAGATATAAATGACTTACAAGCTTATCTCATCCTCATTTTTTGCCAAGATATTTTCTAACTTTAATTGATTTATTATTTAAAGGCATTTCTAGATAGTATTTGATCAGCCCTATTGTATTGGTAGAGATATAATTAATTGATACCACCTTATCTGTCGGCCATCTATCATCTACTATCCAAATACAAAGATATATGACAGAGAAAGTGACAAGGGATTAATTTGTCCAAAAGAGACAAATACCACACAGTAGAACTGAGAAACAGAGATTAATGCTTGGTATGATTTCATTGTCAAACACCCACTTTCTACTTTTTCATTAGAAGCTTTCGAAAGGTATTTGAAAAATTACAGGGATATGTGATCTTCATACTGTCCCTTCCATGTTTCTGCATCACTGTGACTAGATAAATATTAAATCATAAACAGCAGGGCACATCAGCACACCATCCAAAGTGGGAGTGATTCCCAGCGTCCATGATATCACATTTGGCATCCGTGAGCATCTCAAGTCTTGTACCTGTATGTAGCACAGTGGACACAAACCATGAGGGAAGAACTCGGACCAAACTACCCATTTGAAAGACCAACCACTTCAGAAGTTAACCCTGAAGCACGGCTGGGATTGCGATAACTGGTACTCCTCCTTTGCAGCCCAGGAGCCAGTGAATGAGCCTGACCTTTGCTCCTGTGGGCATTCTATGCTGCAGACACATGGTTGATCGACTTTCAGCCCTGTAGTGTCAGTTACGTCCACACCACATCCACGGAAGAACTTCCAGCCTTTACAGCCTTCTGCACATGGCATTCGTGCCTCAGCTCTGAAGTCCACTTCATCTGGTGGGCAGGTAACGGAGAGGACTCAGGGGAGATGCCAGGACAGAGGAGAGCGGGCCCTGTCCTTGGGAACCGACTGCCACCGCTTGACTTGTATGACTTTGCTTTCCCCCGGGTATTTTAACCATTCTGAGGTTTACACATAATTAATCCATAATTCCCCAAAATCACACTGCACTCCACTCCACAGGAAGAGTGGACAGGCAGCATGCTCAGCAAACGCTTTACCCTTACTCATTTTTAACTTTCTGAATCTCTCTTGACAATTAAAAAGTTAATGTTGTTTTTAGTCGAAGCCATTGCAAATTATCTGGGACAGTTCCCAGTTCTAACTCTTTTTGTTTTGGTCCGAACATTGCACTCATGACCTCACGCGTGCCGGGCAGGTGCTATGCCACTGAGCCATAGCCCTGGCTAGTTCGAGGAATTTCAACTGGAAGTGTTTTATAAACTGTTGAGTGCATAGGATCTATATGGTGACCACTACAAAGATCTATGAAAAAATTTGCTTTCCATTCTGTTAGGCTACAGATTGATTATACTTGAGGAATACTCCCAGCCATGGGAAGATCCGGTAAAATCTTAAAATTTTCCTGTTCTCCAAGTCATTCTATCTCCCTTCCTCCAAGGCATCAGGTTTGCTCCCCATTTCTTACACGATGGACCTGAATGAAGGCCTCATTTCCGTCAGCTCTATTCTTCTGCCCTTTGAGCTTCATCCATGGGTAAGAGCTCACGTGGAGCAGCGTGTGCACATGTCATTCCCGAGTGAGGTAACGGATCCTTCTGCAGAAGCAGCACCAAAGGCAATGAGTGGGACAGAAGCCACCGTGGCCTCGTCCCGGCCCACTTCTCCAGTGGGTCACCATGGACAGGACAGTGCAGGTTCCCGACGGCAACTCGGCCCCACGCTCAGTTCGCTGCCCCAGGGACCTGTGGTTCTCCAAGTGCGCGCCTGTCTCTGCTGTCGCTGTAACGGCTCTTCTCGCCTGTCCCCTCTCCTGGTTGATTCACCTCAGAAGAGCTCCCAGGTGTCCACTCTGTTGATCGTTTTCACTGTTCAGCGTGTGTTAAAGTTGGTACATCTTTTCATACTGTTTTCTCACTACTTCATTGCCGGTGTGTACAGATGGCTGTGTGGTAGCCTCTCTTGATCTTACGTTCAAAGGTAAGGATTATAGTACAAGGCTTAGAAACTCTGCACTTAACGCAACAATTGTATGTTTTGTTTTCACTGTTTGTCATTATTTCCTGTATGTTTGTAATGGCCAGAAGTCCCCAGGGAAATAGAATCCACAGGAGACGCAAACACAGGCACACATATTTAACACACAGCTCCCACAGACAAGGTGGCCCTGGGTCTCCACCAGCAAGCAGCACTCCCAGGAGAGCAGGCAGCGTGGTTCCACTGCAAAAGCCAGCGGGGGAGACAGCCACAAAGAACCAGGGCTCAGTGTGAGGAAAGAGAGAGGAAAAAGACATCTCAGCTCCAGGAGCCCGGACAAGAGCACTGCCCTCCTCCCGTGGAGGCATCGAGCTTTTTGTTCTGTTCGCTCCTTCCACCAACTGTCTGAGGCCCTGAGGGCTCCTCTGTCCCCCACCTGCAGATCTGAGACCACAGCCATGTGCACAGAGACACTGGCCATCCTTGCAGCCAAGATCCAGCGGCCCCAGCGTGCCCTCCTGGTCACCTTGTGGTGTAAGATTTCCGGTGACGAGTTTCCCTTTTTGCTTTTCTAGCAAAATGCTGTTCCTAAACTTCATTCCTAAATGATATTTTCACCAGTCACGGAATGCGAGATGGCTAGTTATTCTCTTTTCTGAACATTTCCATCAGTGCGTGTGGGCTGTACCGATTCGGATGTTCACGTGACGCTCTCCATTTCCCCCACCCCTCCTGCCACCTTCCCCGACTTTCACATCTTTTCGGGGGTTTTCAGTCACGTGTTTTGGCTATATTTATGCCCCTTGGGCCTGCCCTCATACTCTGTTCCCCCTCTCTCTTCTGCCCTTTCTTGTTTTCAAAAAAGGGATCAAAACTTTGTCGTTTGGCTCAGCATAGTGACGCATGCCTGTAATCCCAGCACTAGGGAGGCTGAGGCAGGAGGATTGCTGTGAGTTCAAGGCCAACCTGGGCTACAAAGTGAGTTCAAGTTCAGCCTAAAGAAATACTGTGTATTCTCTCTGGTACATGGAACCTAGAAGAATGGCAAGAAAGTAAGAGTCTGCTATTACACGGCTACTTTCTCGCCATGCTTTACAATATCATTCCATGGCTCCCGGCTTCCAGTCTTTCTGAGATGAAGTCTGCCTTCAGTCTGAATGCCTCTCCATTAGAAGTAGCCCGCTTTTTCCTGAAATTTTTCACTTCTGCCTCAGTTGAAAAGACCTTTTGTCTTGAATCCCTACCTCTGCATGGTATGACCTCTCCATCTGTGCCCTTGCATATTTCCCTTTATTTCTTACACATGTTTTTATTTCTCTCCAGAGAATGTTTTATGGTTTGTGAAGTCTTTAATGATGACAACTTTAAAATACTTGGACAAATGTTCCAATATCTGATTCATCTACATGTAATATCTTTCTTTATTTTTCAGTTAAAGTCGGAATCCCCTGCTTTTGGAAAAAGAGGATTTTATTGTGCTGTTGGAATTTGGGTCTTGAGGAGGAGTCTCCTCTTTGGGCAAGTGGGCTCGCTGTGGCTGGAGCGTGAGGTGCAGGCCGGGGCGCCCTGCTGTCCCCTGGCTCCGTGGAGCCCTCGGTGCCTCCCGGGCTGTGGGCTCCTCCCGCATCTGCACGTCGGTCTCCCCTCAGCCTCACTGGCGCCAAGGAGAGCATCCCCGAGGGCTAACCCACCCCTCCCCAGCCACAAATGGTGATGAAAGCGCAGTGCCCACAGATCCCTGAGGAAAGGAGAATCGAGCAGGGGAGGGATCCGGTGAGCTTTCCTCCCCCTCAGTGACTGCGGATGAGGCCGGAGGCTCTGCTGTTCACCCAGCCCTGCTGCCAGGGGATGGGGTGGCAGTGAAGTCCTGGTCAGCCCTGCCCTACAAGCCTCATCCAGCCTCACTGCTGCTGCAGGGATTTGGAGGTTCTGCTCCCATTGGGCCCCAACCTTGCAGGAGTTGGGGTGACCCTGGTGGTGACATGTGTTGTCTTGCAGGTTGGGGCTGCAGTCCAGAGAGCAACTGGGCTCAGCGGAGAATCTGCTGGTGGGAAATGGAGCACCAGTTGATCCTGCCAAGCCAGATGGACTATCAGCTCCCTGCTCAGGCCTTAGTACCACTCAGTAGGGGATCAGTGCTGTGCCTGGGTCCATTAAGCATGGGTAAAAGATGCGTCAGCAGATTGGTCTCTCCGATTCTCCTCTGCCAGAGATGCGCCAGGCTCCTTTCCATTGAGCAGAGAGAAGAATGCACCTGCTCACCCTGGTACACCGCTGAGGGGGAGCTCGGGGCTCTGAGCCCCACTCTCCTCACTGTCCACGCCAGCCGTCAAGTGAATGCAGCCGGACAGCTCCCCCAGGCCTGCTGGACCACAGAGCTCGCAGGACCTGGGCTTTCTATTACCCCTGGGAGAATGAGCTTCTTCCACACTGCCACACAGCTGGTCTGCGTCTCTGCCCAGCTCACTGGTGAGGGGAACAGATTCTATTGACGATTTCGTTTGCACTTATTGGAGGCTCTGATGAGCGTACTCCTGTTGGCCCAAATTTACTGTGTACAGGAGGCAAAGGGAAAGTCCGCAATGGACATGCTTTTGGGTCTTCCTCAAGTACTGAGGCCTCTAAGATCCACTTTTGCAGGCCACCTTCCAGAAGGGCCCACATTTCTTGCACTATGTCCAGGGATTTTAGTTTAAGTACAGAGAACATGGGAGAAATAGAGTGCTCCCACGTGAGCTCACATCAGAGGTCCCTTCTCCTCTTCAGACAAATCTGCCTTTATGACTTTGACCTTGGGCCATGGAGGCACAGGAGGGGTTTTAATCCTAGTTACATGCACATCTGCATGTTCTCTATGATGTGAAAATTTAAAAAATAATTCTCAAATGAATTTAAAAATCTCTCTAATGAAAAATGAATTTCAAAAACTTTAGAGATGTTAGATTTATTTTTAAATCATAACTTTCAGATGATATTTTAAAGACACATACTGCATTCTCATAGCAGTCAGAAAAATTCCTAGATTTCACTGATAGAAAACAGATCCTCACAGAGATTCCCAAAATGATCCACTTGAAACCTGAAGATTTTATAATGAATAGCATTAATGACTGGATAAAATTTTGCTTTCTTTGCATGGAATGAAGTGCAAGCAGGGGTCCAGGAGGGGGATCCTGGGGAGCTGGGAGAGCCGGGTGCACCTGGACCAGGACCAGGCACCAGGACTGCAGTCGGAGGGGTCAAGGTTTGAAGCTGTCTTTACTCCTCTTTAACTTTCTCAAGCATTTTAGCATTTTATCACACGCTTCTGCTCAGCTTCATCTGCTGAACAGGAGAACTAATTTGAAACATTTTTCATAGAGCAACGTTTTCTCCCTGAATGCACAGCTTTCCCATGAAATGGTTCACGTCTGATGGAGAAGTCTGCTCTCTGTCTGTCAATGTTCTTCCACCTTGCAAGTCCTGCTGCTGGGCAAATGCTTGGCACAAGGCTACTGAAAACCAGCCCTGCAGAGGAGGAGGAGGTGGAGGAGGAGAGTGTGATCCTGCCAAGTGTCTTCTCACAGTATGCAAATTGCACCCAATGAAAGTTCACTCCTCCAAGACCCACCCACCCCCGAACATGTGAGCATCTTCAGTATTGCAGTTACATTTGTCTTGCAAAATATGCAACTGCATAAGAAAACGAGGGCCACAAACTCTTCATAAGTTTTCATACACAGTGCAGGAGGCTTTATCACAGCTCTGATACTAAAGCCAGAGCCAGGCATATTTCCAGTAACTTAATGAGTTTCCCCAGCTGTTATGAGTAGCAAAGTCTCCTTAAATAGGAAGACAGAGTTACTCTGCAACCAGGCTGATTGTTACCTTCTGTCTAGTCCTCTGCAGTGCATACTAACATCTTCTTACCTGGCCACTTTACTGCCTGCGAGTAATGACCCCCGAAATAAGGATCCTCCTTCCGGATGCTGTCGGCTTTCCCACATTTAAACAAGGTGCCTTGCATCCGATGTGGTGGTGGAGTTGAATAACCACCTACAGGTCACAACAGAAAGTTGCATTTGCTACATTATTACCAATTATGGGGGTTAATTTTTAAAATGCTTTTCGGGTTTAACAATCTTTTTGCCTTCCCTTAAAAATGCCCAAACATAAAAAGGAACAATAAACACTTTGGGCTATAATAAAAGCTTAATTTGCTCATTCTAAATGTAAATTTTCATAGATTTCTGAGATAAAATTGACACTTTAATTATAGACTGCAAAGGAAGAAGGCCATATTTCTTTGAATATTTTCACGTTACTGCGTTTAAATGGCACTGCCCGTATTCAGTCCAGTCATTTGTTCCTGGAGGCTTGACGGTCTTGGATAAATGTGAAGATATGCATTTCTAAATAATTAGTTTAAGTGTCATTAAGCTTTTTAAAGACCATTTCTGCTTATTATAGTTTGCATATTAAAATGTATTTACTGAGATTTTGAACTATTTCAAGTGTGGGAGGTAAAGGCCAGCAATAGACTAAAACATATTAAGCTACAAGTGTCTCCATGGATGCAGACTTCACACTACCCACTGCTCTGATTGGTTGTTTTCGCTGGATCCCTGAGACTACTCTTCTACTGTGTGATGCTGAGACATTACGGAGGCTATGGTACGTTGAACAATCCACACTGCTTAGGGACCTGGGTCATGTTCTCTTCAACACCTGAACCATGAGTATAAAACTCACTCAAGAGATTTGGAAATCAAAGCACATTCCAGAATCCTGACTGGTGGAGACTGTTCAGGAATGGTTGAGGTTCCCAGCAGGCACTGCTATCTCCTGCCTGTAGAACCAGGGCTGGTCTACAGAACCTGATCACTTACTTCCACCCCCAAAAAGCTTCTGCTTAAAATTTCAATTCCACTACTTTAGATTTTCATAAAAATAATGCCAGGAAGACAAACACATAAAACTGAGAAAGGTCACAGTCCTACAACTTTGCACTGAAGCTGTCTGGGATGAATAAGCCATTCATAAGGTATGCAGTGACTCAGTTTCAATTCATGAAAACTATACATCCAGAGAAAGAGATTTCAAAGATGAGTTACATGCATGTACCACCTCCTCAACATGAATATAATTACATACTGCAACTAACATAAATAAAAATGTTTTAAAAATAGGGGAAAATGATAGTCCTAAGAAGATTCATGCGTTGTGAATGATTTGATCTTAAGATTTGAGGCCAACATCAATTTTCAAAACATTACTCCCGGATAACGGGGATTACCTGGCTTGTCCAAATACTTCACAAGACCAAAATTATTTCTATCAGTAATGTTTGCAATTTTCAATGTGTTGCTAATGCATTGGGTGGAAACAATGCAATGGTCCTTCTTTGTTTCCCTTCTCACAATCAACATGGTAGCAACAACTTCTGCATACAGTCTTTGTTTTCTTAAAATCTGCTATGTTTGTGTCTGAGTATCCCCACAAAGCCTCATGGGGTCATGGGGGTGGGCTTTTCAGAGGCAGATGAATTATCATTTGTGATTAGTTCATTGTCTAGTACTGGGATTGGGGGTTGTGAATGCTACACCCATGCTAGTGCAGGTAGCCTGCATAAAGTATAATGGAGGAAAAGGAGTTTCTGTCCCCTTTTGCTATCTTTCTTATCTCAGCTGCCATGAACTGTAAACCCCTTGCCAGGCTACTTACTCTACCTTGAAACCAGTTGATTACAGACTGCAGTCTCTACAGATCATGACTTAATAAACCTTTCCTCCTTTACCTTCAAGTGTTGAATATTTTCTTTCAGCAATGAGAGAAATCAACTAAGACCGAAGTTGGTTCCAGAAGTGGGGTTGTTGTTGTGACTATACCTGAATAAGTGGTTTGAGAGTCTTTGAGAATAGGTTGTGGGAGAGTTAGGAAAGATTCAGAGATGTCACCTGAAAGAGTAGCATTGGAATGACTTAGGCTGTTCTGTATGGGAGATCCTGGTCTGAGGTCAGAAGGATGAGACCAGAAGGATGATAGAATTCATGTAGTAAATACCAGGCTTGGGAGGTTTCTGAGGAGGAGGACTATGTTGCCTGTTGAACCACAGACAATGTGTGTTATGGCTTGGCAGAAAGTTTGTCTGCATTTACTTCTGTCCAGAGACTGCCTGAACCTGTGATTAAGGGTGGCAAACTAATTAATCTTGCAAAAAAAATTTCAACACAATCAAATGTTGATATGGTGGCATGGCTACTGTTAGGGACTTTTAGTTAGATTTATGTTGTGAATCAAGAGCAGAGAGTGCAACAGAATGATTTAAAATGTTGTGAGTTTGGCCAGAAGGGAAGCTCTAGTAAAGGTGTGTACTGTGAAGATAGAGCAGAGATGTTGATTGCTAAGAAGGAACAGGAGAATACAAAAATGCCTTGAGGCATCACAAGCAACAAGATTCCACCCTTTTCAGCCTCAAAACAGCAAATGTGAATGGCTTTGCTTTGAGAAGAAAGCTGCAGAAGAACATGTTCCAGAATGGTGGCTGCTGCATCAAGTTCTAGAATGGCAACAGCACAGAAAGTTTGTTCTTCAGAACTAGATCCACCATGCCCAGTGCTCAGTGATCCAGACACTTGACCCTTACAACTAAGAGAGAGGAAAACCTGGCTACTGGCCCAGCTGGCAGCAGATCTTGGCATCATCCATGTAATGCTAGTTTTTGGAAGTTGTAAAATGCAAGAGCTGTGGGGTTAAGAAGGCTTCCACCCAGATTTTAGGCCTTGGAGGTTAGATAGTGTGGCCCTGAGACAGCAATGTATAAAGCTGTAAGTATGAAGCCAAAGGTACAATTGAGACCCCAGTGTGTAAAAAAGCCAGAAATGTGGATCATCTAAGGAGATTTACAAGGTGGGAGCAAAGCCAGCCCAAGAGAGAAGCCATGGGAGCTACTACCACCAGAAGCACCACTGAGGCAGAGCTGCTCAAAACCCTTTGGAGCACACATCTTGCCACAGACTTCCTGAGACCCTGAACAGGGAGCTACAGGACTTAATGATTACCTTGCTGAATTTTGGACTTGTTTTGAAAACATTCCTTTGTATCCCCCTAATTGTAACTTTTGGAATGAAAATCTCTATCTTGTTCCATTAAATGTTGGAGCTGTCTAACATTCTTGTCATTTGTACAAGAGCTCACAGCTAAGAGTTTGCTTTATACCTTTGAGGAGGCTTGGAATCTGAACTTTTCAGCAATGCTGAAACTGTTAGGACTTTGGAAACTCTTAGAGATGAACTAAATGCCTTTTGCATAAGTGAATGTGCATGAGTCTTGGAGAGGAAGTTATGGTTTGTGTCTGGATATCCCCCTAAAGCCTTATGTGGTCATAGAGGTAGGCTTTTTGGAGGTGGTTAAATCTAGAGTTTGTGACTGGTTCATTGTCTAGTGCTGGAATTTGTTGTGTGAGTGTTACACTTCCTCTAGGGCGTTTAGCATGCATACTTTTAGTCTGCATACAATTTAAGGCAGGAAAAGAGCCTTGTTCATCTCTTTTGCTCTTTTTAATTTTGCTGTCTTCCACTACAATGAACTGTTTCTCCTCTGTGATGCCTTCCAATCCACCCTGCCTTGAAACCAGTGACTATGGACTGAAACCTCTACAGACTGTGAGCTAAATAAACCTTTCCTCCCTTAACTTGTGGATGTTGGGATTTTGTCTCAGGAATGAGAAAACAGTAACTGAGACAAAATCCATCTACTTGGAATTTAAAAAAATATTATACCAATTTCACTTCAGAATGTTGTTCTTTAATCTTGAAGTAGTAAAAATCCTTAGGTTTTAAAACATTATCTCTATGTCTGGTCTTTGCTGTGTATGTTATCATGAAAACTAGATTGGGAGCCCTGGCTTCATGACTGGCTTCCCACCTTGGTGAAACCTCAGACCCTGTGCTCTGGAGGGAGGGGGCACATTGAGTAGCTTCTATCTGACACACTGCTCAGGATTGGGGAGGGTGGGGAAGTCAAAGAGACTGAGATCTTGCCCACTGACCTCTCCTCTGTAGAACTGCTACCTTCTGAACAGCAGAGAGAAACCCTGGCCCAAGTGGCCTCAGCCAACTGCACCCAAATCTCCTTCTAGGGGTATGGGGTGTGCAGATCAAACCACCCCTCACCTCTCCACTGCTCTGGCCCAAGACTCAGCTTCTGTGGGCAGTGGCTGAAAGCAAGACGAGCCACTCTGAAATCTGCTGCTCATGGGGAGCCACCTTCACCCTGGGGAACGGAGGGGAGCACTGTTGGCTCAGGTCATCAGAGGCAGAGTCCCCAGTTGCTGAGCTAAGACCGAGAGAGGGAGTGGTCCTCACCTCTCACACGTTTCCTTCAACACTGTTGCTCTAAAGACCATTTCCGGATGCTTTAATTTTTTTCACCAGGTCTCCCTCAGATGTACTGAGAAATGGGTCAGTGCAGCTCTTTGATTTTTAAAAAGTTTTTAGAATGCTTGCGATACATAGTGAGTGTGTTCACAGTTGAAGCATGCACGCTGCACGCCTCTTTCTGCTCCCTTCCCCTCCTCTCCCACGTCTCCCCTGTCTCCACATAGTCCACCTCAGTGTGTTCTGCCCCCTCGTCCTATGATTCAGCTCTTTATGGCATTTACACTCTGGGTTTCTCCTATAAGGGAACCGTGTGACACTTAACCTGTGTGTGCTTTGTGTCCCTCAGCATTATGGACTCAAGGGCCACTTGTGTCATGCCAGACGCTCATATTATAACACAGGTGGATGTATTTATCAGTGCATTCCTGGTGCCCACCTGTCCTCACCAGGGACCCTCTGGAGGGTGGGCTGGCCAAGGTCTTGCCAGGGCTGGAGGGATCTCACCAGGGAGCCTGCAGTCTCTGCCACTCCTGACAGGGTCCACTGTGGCTGAGTTCCTGCTGTTCACATGATCAAGCTCTAAGAATTTGGCTTCTGAATTTCTAAACAAGCTGCTGAATTGTATTTTGATGAAAACCCATGTTCTCTAAGGAAGAGATGCAAATACACAATATGGCAGACACAAAGTTTCCAAATTCAGGTTTCGTAAAACCACTTTAAGGCAGTTAACGATTTTATAACAAGACATGTCTTAGTCTATGACAATTCCTCTTTCTCATTTATTCACTTTTTCCTTAGTACATACTCATTTCTCTATGTTGTCACTGTACCCTGATATCAAATTGTACATATCATTGAGAAAGGAAATCGCTGCTATGAATTCCTGAATGAATTTAACTATGAACCATAATTTCTTAATATAACCTTTTCTGTTAAAGGAATTGTCAAGCTAAAAATAACTGAGCTTTACATTATCTTCTTATCTATTAATATAAATTCAGTGAATATAAACTATCACTTTACATTCAAACCAAAGGAAAAAAATGAGTCTAAAATCAAATATTTATGTAGAAAAATTTTAGCTTCCAAATGACATACTCCATGCTTAAAAAACAAAGATATAAAAATATGGTATCAATTCATTTAAAAATACTGAGAAATGGGGAAATAGATATATAGGCCATTAAAAATTACCATGACTAAGTAAGCTTGTAATAGTTTGTTATAGTTTAAAAATGCTGTATTTATTCTATAATAATAACCTGGCAACACAAAATGTTAAACTCTTATCTCTGGAACCAGAAAGATAGTAGTTTAACTTGGTAAATCATAAATAATTAGATATATTCACATGAAGGTTAAGTGAATTTCCTCTATAAGTTGCAAAATTAGAAATATGCACATCAACCAGGAAAATGTTTTGTAATTAAAATCTCAAGAGCAACCCACAGAATGGAAGAAAAGATGGGCAGGTCACATATCTGATGAGAGATTAACACTGAGAATATATTGAGGATACTTAAAACCCAACAGTAAAAGCCCAACTCCTCCCATTATCAATGGGAAAGGACTTGAGATGTTTCACCAAAGTCGACGTGGACTGAACCCACCAGTCACAATGAGCCTTTTTTCCTTTCATGTTGATTATTTAGGGCATTTGTGCCTCAGTGATGGAGCAGGGACTAACACCTAATTTCTCCTGCTGAAATGTTTCTGAAATCTTGAAATCTCTCTTAGTTTTCTTTGCACCATGTCACCTCATAGCTTTGTACACCAATTTTATAAAACAAAAACCATCTTGCACTTTCGGAGAAGATTTTAATAAAATTTCATTCTTTTGCCTCTAACATGTTTGTCAGGAGTCGATCTAGTAAACTGAGTCTCTAGAATAAAACTCTGCATTTATCTGTATTTGTGCTTGTCTTTCCTGCCTCTCACCTGGATACTTTGGCATGGGTCTTTCCAGACCTGGTGATTTCCAAAGGACAAAACCCGCGTCTCACGTACCTGCTGGCGTTTCCCTCTCTTAGCCAGACATGGGCCCTCCAGGAGGCCTGGTGTGCATGCTTCAGATCCATTCTTCAGGTTAATGGGCTTTCAGTTATTGGACCTCTGCAGGGCTGAGTCCATCTCTGCTCTGCTGACGCCTTAGATCAATGCAGCTCTTGAAAGCCTGTAAGCTCTCCTGTGGGAAGCACCTCTTTCCTCTCTCATTTTATTTCTAGAAAAGTTTTCTCCCAGTGCACAGTGTACCGTGGTTGTTCCAGTCATTCTAATTTCTGGCTTCAGGCATTTGGTGCTGAGGGATTTGAGGTTCATAGGATTTGCATATGCTGGGAAATAGGGGCTGGGAAATAGGGGCAGTACAGAGCTTTCCCATTGATTTAGAGATGCCAGATTTTGTCCCCTCACCTTCAAATTCTCCTGTCACAAGGTCCCCATGCTGGATGAGTCTTACAGGCATTTTGTTAAGGAGAAACCTCTTAAGTGGTGCGTGGATTTCCCTCTCCATCCTCCTGGTGACCGCCATGTCTGTTTTCTAATTCTTCACTCTGTAGATTTGTTTTCCCTGTGGAAATTGTACTTAACAGCTGAACCAAGGCTGCTTTTCTCTGCCTCTTGACCCACATTTGTCAGATACTGAACTTGATCCTCCTCTCGCTCTACAGTGTAGACTTCTGGGGATCTAAAACTTGAATTCAGGGCACCTGTGCCCTCCATTGCTCTTTGCTCTTCACTGCTGCAAGTGGAATACTGGGGTATGTACCTCGCAGGCTCTAGTCCGGTGTAAATTAATTAATTCATGAAAATACCTGAGATACCAAGTGGCCCCTAGCCAGGGCTCCCTAAGGGTTGTGACTGTAGAGCCGCTGGCTGTGGAACTTCCCGGATTCTTCAGCGCAGGCTCTTTCTTCTCTCCCGTGTCTTGTCACCTCCAGACAGTGTTCACATCAAGAGGCAAGAAGGTCCTTGCCACCCACCTTGCAGCACTGTGGCCTGGAGCCTAAGTGCTCTCACACGGAGCCCCTAAAGCATTAGATGTGGCCAGGACCCCCTCTCTGTGGGATTACTGCTCTTACAAAATGACCACAGGCTGCGAGCTTTCCCTTCTGCTGAGTGAGGGTACACAAAGCAGGTGTCACCCATGAACCAGAGCAGAAGCCTTCACCAGACCATGAGCAGGCACAGTGATCCTGGCTCAGCTTCTGGAGCTGTGAGCAATAAATCTGTTGTTTTTAAACCAACTATTTTATATTGTGATATCACTCCACTTAGAATATGACACTTAGTGACTAACTTCTGTGCCATGTGATATATGTGATGTCAGTTTTTGGATATGGCTTTCAAAGGAGAAGGCCTATACTTTTCCACCATCTTCCTTCTAGTAATGGGATGTAGACTTAATGGTGGGAGCTCCAGCAGCTGTTTTGGACCACATGTGGAACCTATTATGCAGTGACATGAAAGGGGACCGGAAGTGCTGTAGCAGTGCTATATTTGAATGCATCAGGTATTTCTTGTGTGAAATATGTGTTGAGGTTGTCATTCTGATTTTTGTACACATGCGTTTATTGAACCCCCAATCAAAGTACTATCAGTGTGTGTTTGTCCCTCCAGCCTTCGCACTCAGCACTTACACTGTGACATTTATCCTATAGCTCTCAATCAAAATATCCTCCGGGTTGAGGCCTCCTCTGAGGTCCAAATCACGAAAGCCCTGCTACGGGGCCTTGGTGCCTGCAGACTCACTGGGGTCACACAGAGGGTGCTCCATGAGGGGTTTTATTTCCTGCTCCCAAGCCCGGTCTTGTGCTGGGTCCCCTGGCTCAGGGGGCAGCACCCCAGCACACCAGAAAGAGGCAGACACCCGGGCTCCCCTTCGACACCAGCCCTAGAGTCTCGGCACTCGATACTTTACCATATTTGTGATTCTCCCTGCATGGCGTCACCTCACGTTCCCCCAACCAGACATGAATTACAGGGGACCCTAAATGCTGTGAATCGTCCTCTGGCTCTCCAGCCCCCTCCAGTCATCATGTTGGTGCCCACAGCGCAGGTCATAGTGTTGATGCATATGTGCAGCTGTTTAGAGACCAGCACCAAGGTCCTGAGCAGCCGCCTTATCCGGAGCCGCCCTCCCCATCTGCTCTTTGGGCACCATGGTTCCCCTCAAGGGAGGATGCCAGGCCACGGTTCCTGTGGTTCCCAGCCAGCCTCAGCTTCATCCAGGCACAATGCACCTCAATCGTCCCTGTCTCGGGAAGGTTTCCCAGCCTCCCACTGTGGAGATGTGCGTGCCAGCTCCTCCTGGGACACCAGCAGAGGTGACATGCAAGACCCATGTACAAAACAGCATGGCGTTTCTGTGTGGCCTTAGTATGTGAGACTGTATTCTTCTGGTTACTGCCAGTTACTTACATGGACCAACACGAGGGGACTGCAATGTAAATAGTCCATGTAAACTCTAGGTAGGGAGCAGTGATAAAAAAGACAAAAACGTACATATTCAGTACGGTTGTGATTTGCTTCCATTTGCGATCTGTGGTTGGGTGAATTTGTGGACATGGAATGCTCAGATTCACAGGAGCAATTAAACACACACACAGCATGCATGAGTCAGGTGTCAGGACTTCGGGAGCCCTGAACCCAAGAGAATGCTGGGGTTTCCATGCAGAACAAGTGGATTGATCTGTCCAGGAAGACCTGACGCTCCTGGAGAGCAAGCTGGCTTCCCAGAGGAAACCCCTCTGGTTACCTGGGTATCAGGGACCTGGCCAAGAACCCCCATCTCTCAAATGAGTATACGGCAAAGACTTAAATAAATGAGACAAGTGGTATGATTTTAGGGCTCCAACAGGATCAAAACCCTCTAACACAGTTCAAGACTCTGGGGGCCAGGACAAGAAATGTCTCTGGGTGACCTGTATTTATTTAGTTTTCAAACAAGGATGGGGTTAGAGTGGAAAATGCAGGAAACTGAGCAGGACCTTGGGAGAGGTTCAAGGACTTTTCCAAGTAGCAGATTATATTTAATTTAGGAGAAGTATCCGAGGAGAAAGTCTCCAGGTGACTTTCACTATGGGAGTCAGATGCCTGCAGCTACCGTCTTTATTTAGTTAACTGGGGTTGGAGCCAGGCGTCCTCAGCTGTGACCTTATTGTGCCCTTTGAGGCGACTCTTTGCTCTCGGGTTGGCCATGCCCCGGCCATGCTTCAGCCCTGCACATGTTTTCAGTTTCCAGCTTCAATGGCTCCCAACACCTGGAGAAGCCAGAGGAAGCCATGGACACTCCCAGGGTCTGGGGTGGCTTCTCAACCCAGACACAGTGGAACACACCTCCATGTAGCAGCCAGAGAAGAATCAGTTCTGCAGCATAAACACGCAGAAACAGACCGCAGCACAAAACATACTCAGTGGTGCAGAAAAGAAACCCCAGTTCAATAGGCAATGGGTCGTGGAGGCCTACAGCCCCTCTGGGGACACAGGTGCACTTCATGGTGACCCCGTCCTGTTGACCTCAGGGGTTACGGTTGTCCTGGGGACCAGAGCAGGCAGACGCCCATGTGCTCATGGGAGGCAGGATCTTTCTGGAACTGCATGTTAAAAGCACAATTATTTTATTGAATTTTATTGGGTTTATGAAAAAGACACCCAGGTCTTCCAGCTGCAGTTTGTCGAGTCAGGAGTCTAGCTCCTTTCAGGTATTGTGCCCGGGACACATGGGCACTGCTCATTCTTCTAACCCTCAGCTATTTATTTTTTGGTTACACAGACTATAGTAAGGAGTCTTCCTTCTAGAAAGGTGTAAATAGCAGCCCGGGGACATGGCTGCTGCTACCTGGGGAAGCAAGACCTGGCAGAGACCTTTGGGAGGACAGTGCTAGACACATTCTTCTGATCCCAAGGCCACAGCTGACTGCTTCCCTTCCTTCTTACCTCTCTTCTTTCCTGCATCTGCATTTAGCTGAAGGTCATGACTTTGGCTCCTGGACTGAGAAAATCCATCTGTGGATACCTGGCTCCCTCCCTGCCCATGTAGCTGATTACGCGCAACTGTTTGTTCTTTCTGGACTCAGAAAGTTTCACTTTTCCCCAGCCCCTGCCTCTGCCATTCAAGTCTGCAGCAAATACTCAGCGTATCTCACCAATCTGTGATTTTTCTACTGTATTCCTGAAGCTTCGGCCTGGCTGGAGCCCTGCCTGGAGTCCTGGAGTCCAGATCACCAAGGGAAACAGAGTCCCAGCTAGTCCCCTGGGGAGAATCCTCTTCACCTGTGTCCCACTGCACGGAAGCCGGTTCCAAAACTGTGCAAGCCCTGCCACCCACGGTTTCAGAATGGACCCAGTTTCTGTGGGGCCAGGTGGCTTGTTCGTTTGTTGGTTTAAGTCGAATAAATCAGTTACAAACTAGTTTATGCAAAACGAGAACGTTGGGCTCGTGTACCTGAATAAAAGATTATTGGGGGTGGCATTTTTAGCCTCGGATCCGAATGACCCTGAGTGCTGACTGGATGCTGCCAGGGAGCTGAGGCCCTTCTCCTGCGTCTGTGCCCCTCTGCGCTCGCTCGCTGACTTGGGCTGGCTCTGTGCTGGGAAACACCGGCCCTGAAAGCTCAGCTGATGTGGTCCTTGTACTTGACTGGTCTGGGAGGGCACAGCGCCTTCTGATTTTAGCTGTCACAGTAGCTCTTCCCAAGGACTCTGACGTCATTTGCTGCTGGATGTGAACATACCCCCGTGACCAGTCACGTCTCTGAGGGTCAGTGTTTGCTCCACCTGTGTTTCCCCCAAAGCCCCTGGCGGGTCCCTAACTCTCCATGTTCACGTCCCACAAGGGACAATCATGGCCCTAGATTAAGTAAGGCAAGGAGGGAATGGATTTTAAAAATTCAAAAGCAAAAATGGGATTTTTGAGTTGCACACAAACTTATAAAAATAATTCAAATGTTTTGCCTGTGAAAAATGGGAAAAAAAACAGCTGCTCAAGAGACAGAGTGGGCGTTTTACTGTCCACTGTGAATCTGTTGGGTGATATTTGGTGTATGTCTGTATCTGTATGCGTGAGCTACTTCAATAACCATTTAAAACAGAAATTAGTAACGGGAGATTTAGTGGACCACACACTTGTGGGCATGAGTAGGGACACTTACACAGAGAGCCCAGGCAGGGCCATGTGCTTCTCTCTACCACTGTGAAATTTTGCTATTTATTAAAGGGATTCCAGCTCTCCATAATTTGAAAAAAAAAAGTAACTTTTCAGCATCCATTTTTGCTTTCTGTTTCACACTAATGTTTTAACCCTTTTTATACTCTGATAAATCAATTTCAACCAAAGATTACAATTTAAGAATATACATTATAATAAAAGAAACAAATTCAACAGTATATGAAAAATAGTGTACTGGTAGTAAATAAGATTTATCCCCCAAGATGCAACAGCCAATTGCATATTTGGGGATCTATTTCTGTAATATAATTTAAAACACAGATGTATTCCATTGTCTCAGAAGTCATTCAATGCTACTATGCATATTTTCTGATTAAAAAGTAAACAAATTCTTTCAAAGGTAAAACACAGATACTTCTTGTTCACAAGAGAAATATCTTTCCAAACCTTATTATTTTCACTTAAAAATCCTGGAGCTAATACTCTTTACAATTTAGCACTCCTAGTGACTGCTAACCTCATTATCATTTTAAATGGTGCTGGGATACAGAGACAATTAAGAAGGTACGAAATGAACATAAGATATACGACTATTGAGGAAGGGTAGGAAATAATGATCTTGTGCAGATAATGCAATCAGCAAATGGAAAAGCTTGGAAATTAAGTTATTTAATAGAATTTAAATGAAAAATTATACCAAACATAACAATTATTTTTAATCAGCACTCATTGTCTATAAGTGGTCATTTGTTAGACATTGATTTTAGAATTTGGTACTTTAATATTATATTTCTAATCACTTTTGTTTTCAATTCAACATCAGAAAAATCCATGTAAATGCAATAATCTCAGTCAGCTCACCATTTTAATGAACCTACCTGGGGTATTTCTTAATAAGATTTTTTTTTTCTCAGTAACACCTGCATTTTACTGTAATTTCTAAGCAACTCTTTCTTTAGTATAAATAATAAAAACTGAGCTTCTCCAGTTCAGTGTGTTACAGCATTTCTAAAAATTGTATGAACTCAACTTGAAATGCAAATTCAAGTACTCTATTCGCTCTTAGTCTTTTTCTCCACTTCAGAGTGTGTAAAATACTAGAAGTTTGCTATTTCAGTGCTTCGTAGCCAGGCCATCCATCGTTTAACTAAAGCATATTCCAGAAGCCTTCTTTTGGTAGCCCTCTATGCACTCTCGTGAGCGCAGAAGCAGCTGAAATGCCGATGTGTCTCAACAGAGGCAATGTTTAAAAGTGATGAAATGAGGTTGTTTGAAAGTTCTTCTATTTGAACGACCGGAACTCTGATAGTTTGAAATTTCCTGGGCCCGTGTTCAGCTTGCCCTTCAAACTTCCCTGTTTGAGTAGAGCTGGAACAGAAATTTTAAGCCCTGCCCGCAAACCCACAAGGGGCACCCTTCAGAAGCTGAAGGTGGAGTAAAGAGAACTAGGTGTCAAAGCCCCGTGCAGAATGCAGGCAGAGAGAGCCTGGCTGGCCGCACCCCTGCTGCTCCCAGGCAAAACTGGCCAGCACAAGCACCTCTGTGGCCACCCCAAGGTAAGGACTGTGCATTCCTCATGGTCACATTTGGGACTCAGCATTTCATTTCTTTGGGAGGAAAGAGGAAATCTTTCCTGCAGGCTGTACCATGGAAGAAGTGTGACCCAGTAGACAGTAGTAATTTAAAGCTCATCGCTTTGGCTTGATGATAAAACAAAAAAAAGAGAGAAAACTGCACGAGTCCCACGTGTGTGTTCTAAAGTGAAGGACAATAGACAGAAGGAAATCTGTAAAATCTGTGCAAACACTGGCCGTTCGATATGCACCTTCCTTCCAGTAACCTGCAGGGAGCATTTACTGCTACCGCACGGCCAAGCATTCGGAGAAGAAATCGGGGATTAGAAAAGAAGTTAAAGGAAAGCTCTGAATAGCTGAAGGGATATTTGCATAATCATGTAAGTATCCAGGCTCCTTCTAGGCCTGCTGTCAGCCAGCTCCCCAGCGGATGCCGATGAATACAAGGCCCGGAGCGTGCCAGGAGCACACTGTTCTTTGAGAACACAAGTCAAGCATAAAGTAATGACGTGAAATGCAAGATGAGTGACTGAGGCCATAATGGAATCCAGAGGTGGAAAGTGGGATCCAGGGGCGAGCAGCCTTTGGGGGAAGCTGTGTCAGAGAGGACCGCTGTGCGAATATGTACATGAAAACCCATTTGCCCCTGGGTCTGCTTCATTTGTTTTCAGGACTTTGTTCACATAGATATTTTATTGGTGTAAAACTGCTAGTTGCCTGTATAGAAAATCAGGAAAATATTAAGCGATGTAATTTTGTATTCAACACAAATAATGTGTTTTGCAATGTATATTTTAGTGAATCTCTGATGTTAGAATTCTTAGGAGTTAGAGAAAAATCACAAAGGTGAGCAGAAGGTTTTAATCTAGCCTACCTTTTGTTCCCGTCTCATGTACGGATGGTGCATTTATCAAAATCAGGTGGCAGATACTGACTCATTTTTGTTAGCTAAAGCTAACAAAGTCGCTATGGAGATTGTCACAATTTCTCTCTAATATTCTTTGCTGTCTGAAAACCCCACCCAGGAATCTATGTTACACTTCTCATTTCACCTCCTTAGCCTCATGCGGATGGGGACAGTTTTTCGGACAGATCTCGAGTGTCACAGTCCATTGTTCTGTAGACTATGCCGTCCCTGAAATTTACATGGTATTTTTCTCATAATAAGGAGTTGCTTATGCACGTTTGTAAAGAGACAAAAGACAGCACTATTTCAGTGACAATGGATCACATTAACACCCTGTCCCCCCGAATTGTGACCACTAAGTTCAACCTTGGTCGTGCCCCTGAGAGTTACAGAGTTTGTCTGCTGTAAAGTTATGCTGATCTCTGGCTTTCTGTCTGTGCTCACTGGAAAGATCTCCCTACCTATGGCCTGCGCCTGTGAAGGTTTGTGTCCAGCGTCTCATGGGAGCCTGTGCTAAATACTTGCTCACCAGCCCGCGGGGCTGAGAGGTGCTGAGAGTGGATGAAGCCTTCATGAAATGGGACCCAGAAGGGAGAAGTGGGATGTTTGGTGTTCCCTAAAAGGGGGGCTCCAGCCTCTTTTGTGTTGTTTTGTTTTCATTTTTTTAATTTTTGCTTCCAGACCACCATGAGGTAAGCAGCTTTGCCCCACCACACCCTCCCTGCCATGATAAGCCCCCTCAGCAACAGCCATGGACTGACACCTCTGAAACCATGAACCATGTTTACTTGTCCTTTTTATGAGTTGCCAGTATCGGACCTTTTTTCAGATATGGGAAAAGTTGAGTAACACAGCAACTATGCACAGAAGTGGTGCTCCTGCTTGAGAGAAGGACATTTCCATGAAGCCTGAAAATTCTGTGCAGGGAATTTGTCTATGTTCCCCAATGTGTCCATTGGCAAATGTGTTTATTGACATCACTGTTACTCTTAGAGGGTTATAGGATATTTTGGTTAATAGCCTCTTTAATTGTATTTGGGGGTTGATCACAGAGCCTCACACATTTCAGGCAAGCACTGTACCCTAACCCTAACCCTAACCCTAACCCTAACCCTAACCCAACTAAACCTAAAGGTCCTCAGTCAGGTTTTTTATTTGCTCCAATTATTTTCACTTTGACCACTGGTGGGTCTTGTGATTGCTTCCTCTGTCCCTTGGACATTTGGACGTAGCTAATCACTGGTTTTGTGGGGTTATTTGTGTGTAGTTTTATTGCATGTAAGGTACCTTGTTATTTCCTGACATACAAAATAAAACAAGTTCATCTTGCATGTTTCCAGCCTCAGTCTTACAATCGTGCACTTCAAAAAGTCACGGGGTTCTTTTTGGAAAATAATCAAAACTAAAATCTGAGTTCTGGATATGTGTACCAGTCACTCTTCATCGTCCACCTGACTGAATTTAGAGGCTCTTGATGAGGTGACGGGTGATTGGGGTGCCACACCAAAGAGTGGGTTCACCACTGATATCAGAATGTGCTGCCAGGAGGGAGACCCAGCTGGAGGAGCCGGGTCCTGGGATGTCTGCCGGAAGGCGTGCTTCCCCGTGGTCCTTCTCCCAGCCACCGTGAAGTGAGTAGCTGAGTTCTGCTATGCCTTTCCACCCTGATGTTAAACCCCAGAAGCTGTGAGCCTCAGAAAATGCCTCTTGAAGTCGTGGTTGTTGGGAGTTTTGCACAATGCACTCACATCGGTTTATCCATTTGCTTTTAAGAGGATGTCTCATTGACTTCAGTTTTATGAGATTGTGAACATAGCTGCTATAAACATTCACAAATAGGGTTTCGTGGGCATAGAGTTTTCAAATCAATTGGATAAATGTGGAGGAACACAATTTCTCAATTGTATGATAAGGGCGTATTTAATTTTCCAAGAAATTACAAAACCTTCTTCCAAAGTGGCTGCACCTAATTCTATTCGGGTCAGCACTGCGTGAGAGTCACTGCAGCTCCGTATCCAGCCAACATGCAGTAGCTCCGAGATGGCTCAGGCCCTCTTAGCCATTCCGAGAGGTGTGGTGACTTCTCAGGGGTGCTGAACCTCGACTTTCTTAACGACACACGCTGCCCGTGTCATTTTTGTTGCTTATTTGCCTTTGGCTCTTCTGTCACTCGTTTTGGAATTAGGCTGCTTCATTTCTCATTCCTAAGGCTAAAGGGAGGTTTGTATATTTAAGTCTTATCCTGGATAAGGGATTTGCAAGTATTTTCTCCAATATATTCACTCTCATGTCTCCTTGTAGGAAAGGTGTGTCACAGTTGGGTTAGAAGTTTTCCATTCATCGAGATACAAACTGCTACTACGACTCACTGGTGAGGAAAGCCTATTACATAGTCAAATCGTTTGTTATTAATCTCAGCAGAGAAAAGGGAAAGAAAGGAAGTAAACAGCAGATGCATTGCATGTTATTTGTTTTTATCTATAAATATTTGGGTTTTTTTCTTTATTTTAAGCCCAGGAATGTTTGTTGCATGCTGTAGGAGTCAACAGAGCAAAGAGATGTATAAAACCTGATGAAATAATTCTTAATATTTAAGTAAACAGTTCAGTTGTACATAGCCCTTTTCTAGAAGGAATGGTCTTCACCCAGGTGTCCAGAAGGTGAGCAAGGCTCCAGGAAGTTCAGCAAGAGCCCCTGGGAGGGAGATGGGCAGAGGAATGCCAACCTGGTCCACTGCAGGGACGCCTTCGTCTGCAGCCTCCTGCCGGCATCCCAAGGCCTGGGGTGATGGAGACTGAGGAGCTCGGGTCTGGAGCCAGTGGGGCTCCCCCTGCCTTCTGAATCACGTCCGTGAAATCTGCTCATCTCTTCCCTAAGGCTTCCAGTTGCCTCTCAGGTTTTTCTAATAGATGCTTCTTGGAAAGGCAGACAATATCCTTCTGGATTTAACTTCTATGCTGGGTCTGATTTCACCTGCTCTGGGTAGTCCAGTTATCAGAGAGATGCCAAACGCTTGACCACCTAGAAAAGACTGACTTGATCAAACCTGGTGTCACGTGAAGGCTCAGTGATATCCTCACTTTCCAGCTGCCAGTTTCTGAGCTGCTCCCGAGGCTCACCGGAGCCTGAATCATTTTAGCTGCCAGCACATCCATCCCTGCTCCTGCTGGGTAAAACCCTAGAGCCCTTTTCCCCATTCCATGCAAGGGACAAATTAAAACACAAGAAACAGCCCTGGAAATACACAAACAGAGCTTTCAAGAGATGAGTGTCTGGTTTTCTTTAATGCTTCAGGACTTAGAGTGAATTTATAGGACAGCAAGAAAAACAGTTTAAACTCTTCCCATTTCTGTAAGTGCCATTCCGGTCACCCACAGCCGGTGCCCTCACCGCTCTGCCAACAGCAGTGTGGCCCCCACAATCTCCTCACAGGGTCCTGGTTTCCTGTGCCTGCTCCCATCATCTATACCACACTGCTGTTGGGCCCACAACTCCCATTCTAGATTCATCTTCTGTTATGCCGTCAAAATGAGCCGTTACCTCTAGGAACCATCTTTTGTCTCGAAATCACTCCAATGAGCTCAGAACCAATGCACCTTTTATCCAGTGTACAGGAAGCTGCTGCGGAGCCAGCAGAAGTCCGAGGTGACCTCCGCGTGACCTCCCACGGGACCTCTCTTCCTCCGGAGGCCCTCGTGGATCTCACACGCGTGTCCTCCATCACACCTGTGCCCACTGCTATAGCCCGAGTACCTGTGACTCAGCTCTACTCGCCTCTGTCCTGGGGCAGAGGATGAGGAAGGCAGTTTGCGTTCGGGTGCACAGAAGGGGTGCGTGACTGGATCCCTCACCCTCGTGTTCCTGATCCCACAGGTGTTAGGAGAAGCGGGCACTCAGTACCCAGCCAAGCACATTTTGGTTTCTACTGAATCTCAGATTCTGTCAGTTGGCTTTTTCATCAGTGAAAACTAGTCTGCTTCTAATTACACTGAGTTGCCTCAAGAATTTGGTGATAAGGGCAGAGGTGTAGCTTGTAGGTGGAGCACCTGCCTACCGTTCCTGAGGCCCTAGGTTTTGATGTCAGCAGTGCAAAAAATACGGCACAATAAAGTAAAATAAAAAATAAAAGAATGTTATTGGTAACAACATTGTGTTTTTCAAAACTCCAGTTAAATTAGGAATGGATGCATGTATATATAATGTGTATGTTTGTGTGTATACGAGCACATATACACACGTACATACCTGCATACATACATTTACACATTTAAATCCATGTATAGTTGGATTATCTTAATGGATGTGATAAAGAAGAGGAGGAAACTAGTGAGCTGGAACAACTTTCTACTTGAAAAAGAAGATTAAGCAAATGTAGAGCAACAGAATCCTTTTTAATCATACAAATGAGAACATCATCATCTTTGTCCTAAAATATTCATTGATAGGTGACTTTAAATAGTGCTATGAACTTCAAATATTAATAGGTTCCTAAATTCAAATTAATATCTGATTTTCAGGATCAAAATCCTTACACCATGTATGCGATCACTGTGTAAAGGTATTAAATTTCAAAGAAAAAATGGTTTCTGACATCCACTTTGACATTTGCTATGGAAATTACAACACAAAGAAGCTGTTGCCAAAGGATATTTACACAGAAAGAGAAGGGAGCACAGGCTTTTAGGGTGGCCAGATTTTCCCAAAGACTCCTTTTAAATATATAAATCCACTGTTAACATCCCTAAGCTAAAACTAGCAGTATCAAGCTGCCCAGATAAAACCCACATCCTGGGCTATGTTAATCTCGCATGATAATTAAATCTCAGATGCCCCCTGAGAGGGGACAGTCTCTGAAGTCGACCCCTAGAGAGGCTGAGTACATAGTAATTCACTGTCAATATTTTCTTATTTATTATCCCATTTGGTGAAGACCTCAAAAAGCAAAAGTAAATACAAAATGGGTTCAAGAAGACGATTGAATGTTACAGTCTGCTTAAAATCTGAGGCTTAACAGAAGGGTCCCAGTTTCCCAAATATACACATCACAAACAACTTAGCTCAAGTAAAATCCTACAGTGCAGAAATAGCACAACTGCAGCCCAAGTGGAATTCGTGTGGAACAATCAGACTGATTTTGCCAGAACAAAACCAAAAACAACAACAACAAAATTCCTCTGAAGTAAAGAAAAAAATAAAAGCATTACAGGAAGCTGAACAAAGCCACTGGTCAGCATTTTCAGCAGGGGTCAAATTGCTGATGCTGCCAGGAGTTCCAGAGGCATCTCGGGGTGCAGGGTGTGAACCCACTCCAGAGCTCGGTCCCCAATCTGGTGTTTACTATTCTCAGTACTGAACAGGTTGTACTGCTGGAAATATAAGAACTGTTGACCCCCCTCAAAGAATACAGGGGTGCAGATGGAATTAAGGGATAGAAAATAATTTTCACAATACTTGTGCTAGTAGAGCAACTCAATAAAGCAGTGATTTTTTTTTTTTGTACTAAGAATTGAATTTATCACTTCATGCTTGCCAGGTAGGCACTTGTACCACTGAGCTAAATCCCCTGCCCCAATGATTCTTATTTCTGTGGAAATAGGAATCCCATCTTTCGAATTTCCAATTAACATATAACTGCCTCAAGTTTCTTTTTATTTTTACTTAGAAAGATGAGGTATCATTGCATTATAATGAATATTTAATGGATAAATGTTTGGTAAGAGTTGCAGTGAATTTTCCATATTGGATATATTGTCAGTGACTATTGAATGAACTATAAATAGAGACCATTGAATTAACTATAAATAAAGCTATAACATTTTCTTTATTTCCATATATACTCAGACTCTGCATTGCACTTGAAAATGTTGAAAATTTAAGATAGCAGAAAAATGCTTACCTTATCATGACAAATAGGTATGTCACATCATGTCTTAACCTGAGAGGCTCCATGGTGACAAAGATCTATCATTCATACCCCCTTTCTGTTAGAGCTGACATCTGAGAAGCCACGAATGCATCTTTCTTGGGAAAACTATGATGGGAAAGATTTTCCATCATAAAATGAATGTGATGTTGACGTTGCTATTTCTTTCGAGAGGACCAAAGCCATCTATTCATCTGGCCCTAACACATTTTAGGATGCAAACATGAAAGGCACAAAAGCCACTGAAAAACTGCTGGGCTGCAATTTCCCACTCAATTACACAGCACAGACCGACCATCAAGAGCATCGTAGGTCGGGAACCGTAGTGCATAAGGAGTACTCAGGAATACAGAAGTTGAGTAGAAGATTCCAGATAAAACAAAACAAAACAAAACAAAACAAAACACCGTGGTTCTGTGTTTTTGTAGCCATCACATCCTCAGAGAAGGCGCCCCAAGGAAGCTTCACCCGGCCAGTGACAACCTCAGCCTCACTCACCAGCTTTGGCCCCCGCCAGCACACTGCGGCATTTGCCCCATGTTTTCTGACTCCATGTGTTTGGTTGCTCTGTCTGGAACCGGCCGGCCAAGCCCTGTGTATTATTGAGACTTTCAGTCAGAGGTTTTCTATAGGACTCTCAATCACAGAGGTCACCAAAGTGAAAGAACAGCCAAGCAGGGGCAAAGCTAGGAAAGGACCAGGCGTGGACAAATGGGAGCCAGTGAGGGTCAAATCATGACTTAGCAGTGGTGATCCAGAAGAGCCACGTTCCGTGGAAATTTAGCACATGTGCAGCCTCCGTTATGCTTCATACATTGCTCAAAACAAGCTTTCATCTAACTTTCTTTGGAAAAATGTCTTCCACCATTTAAAATAGCTATAAATTCTATGCATTTGCATTTTTTTCAGTGAATTTTACATGGGTAAATATGCCAAATTCAAAATCACATTTAGCTGAAATCCAAGCAGAAGAGACTGAATAATCTCTTAGTAACATCGATACACTTGTACTCACATGCACACACGCACACATGCACGTGCAGGGGAGGGTTAGAATTCACAATCAAACCCTCCATATATAGGAATACACTGTATGAATCTGTAATTAAGTTCAACTTGCTCCTATAACTTCTCATCAGGGAAAGCGAGTAATTTTCTCTATGCTAACTTAGTCATTTCCAGATTACATTTTAGTACTCTAAATTAACCAGATTAATTTTTGCCCTTAATTAATTTGTTCAGATTGATTTAGCCTCTTTTTATCTTCCCCCAGAGCTGCAGATTGAGACTAGGGGCTCATGCATGCTGGGCAAATGGTCTATCACTGTGCTCAGACAAATCCCAGCTCCTTGCTGAGCCTTGAGTAAACAGTTTTCCCCGGTTCATTCTCCTTCCTTTTCCCCTTGATTCCCCCTCTCTCCTGTGCCTGTAGAGAAATGCATCTGTAATCTCATCACAGGAGGAGCAGAGCCGCACGACTGCCGGGCCAGCTACCCAGAAGACTGCATGTGTGCTCTTGCGGACAGGGCAGGCATTCCTGCTGCCGACCTGGCCACGGGAACCACAGTGAGGACGGGACACTGGGTGGAGCAGAGGGGAGGTTGCCAGAGGGTTGCAGACTTGGTTTTTCAGAACGGCAGGTGGGACAGATCAGGGTAGCTGTGGTGGCAGCTCTCCACCAAGCCTGCTCCACAAAGATGTGTTTTTCCTGCTTCCTGGGCTGAAACCACATGTTCTCAGAGTGGTGGCACTATGGAAGGGCCAAGTTCGATGTCGCGGCTGTCAAGGCCTCATGAATATTCAGGGGCTTCTGGTCTGGTCTCAGCCTTCCTGTATCCCACATGCTCCACTGCGCAGAACCAACACACAGATTGCTCCCTGCTTACCACCTAGTATTACATTTAACGCTTCTTATACATCTCATCTATATCATTTTTATTTGCTTGCTTCATTGATAAGTGCTGGATTCTTTTTCGACTACATTACCAAGATACAAAGCACTCAGCTCCCCAGTGAAATGCATCTGTACCAGCTCAGGGACACATTCCTGAGGTCATCGGTTTAATGTCCATCCTGTCCCACCATTTTCAGCCTGTCCTTGGAGAACTGCCTATTACCCTCTTGAAGATCACATTTGCGGTAAATACACTTGAGAGTTTTGACAGCTCCACTGAGTCCTCGAGGGACCCTGGGAAAGCCGGTCCTGCCAGAGTCAATGTGACAACCTCAGAGCACAGAGCGGGCTGGGTTAGAGCCAGCATGCTCTCCATCCTGGGGTTTCTCTTCATGTACAAATACATCAGTCTGATATCTTTGCAGATATATTCCATTTGTCCTCTTTGGAGAATTTAGTTTACATTAAACTATTATACAATGAAATCCATCAGAGTTAGTATCTAATTTTTCTTCTATTGAATGTTTCTCAGGAAGGACCCCACAGGGTCATAGACCCTTTCAATTTCCTTCGATTTGCCTTCAAAATATAATGACTGAATCATCTGCAGGCATTTTGTAAGATTTTGTTTTTCAAGAAGAGACATTTCAAATTGCTATTAATGCAAAGCAACACTTGTTCACCACTTGACCTACTGTTATCTAATTTGGACAACACTTCACTTGCTTTCTTGAAGGTAAATTTTACTATCTTCATCTTTGCAGAATTTGCTTTCATAATTACACTTTATTAAAGCTGAAAATATATAGAGCTTCAATAACTGAATAATTTTATTTGCATGCAAACAAATTTTAAGGAACTCTTTTACTGAACACAGTTCAATGCCACTGTAGACGAACATATTGATTTTAAAATAATTCCTCAAAAGTCTCATGGATTTGTAATTGAGTTACTGATGAGTAACAAGGTCAGTGCAATCTGTTAGGTTTACCTCCGTAGACATGGAAATACGTGGATGGCCAAGCACGGTCTGTCTGTGGATCACAATTATTTATGAACCAGTATCAGCTCCTTGATATGCATTTGACAAACATTTAGTTAACATAAAATAGGAATGTATTCTTGTATATAAAATATTTCAAACAATCAGAAATTCTGTTCTCCTCAGTAGAACAGTGCATCTGATTTGGACACAGCATGAATTGCATCTTACAGCCATGGATTCAAGGTCATTTCTCCTCCAATTCAAGTACCTTTCTGCTTTTGTTAATATCATAAGAAAATCATTTTTCTACAGTTCTTTGGATATGCAGATCTGTATTTAGATATGAATTGCTATTTAAAAATTAGCATTGAGCTTTTTAGCTGAATTTATAAAAGTATTGACAATAATACTAATTGTTTCACCTTTCACAGAATAAATATCCAAAAAGTTTGTTGAACTGACTGAAAATAAAATCAAACTTTTGTTACAGTTCATTGATTTTCTATTTGTAGCAACTGATGACACTGTTATAAAGGCAGTAATCATTTTACTCTTTGAAAATATTGTGTATTAATGAAGACTGCACAATAACAGACCTTGTTTTCTTTTCTTATGCTGGAAAAAATAGTTGTTTAATCAAAATAATGCAAGTATTTTCCTTTAAAGAAGATGTCCACTTGTTCAGATTTAGAAGGCCCCAGAGAGGGAAATAGATCCTTTCTCAGACTTAACCTGCATGTGTTAGGGTCATTTTCCTGGTCTTCAGTGATACCACATACTATTCATCAAAGTTAGGGCAGAGACTGGAATCATAAAAGAAAACTCTAGCAAATTATGTTAACTTATTATAATTTGAGAAAAAAAAATTTTTTTGAGAATTATACCCTGGGATATAGCTCAGCAGCTTAAGTGCCTGCTTGGCAGGCACAAGGTCCTGAGTTCAATCCCTAGTACTGGCAAAAAATTTACAAGTTCAAAATAAATATAAACCTGATGAAATCCAAAAAAAAAAGAGGTAAACTATGAAATAGAGTTGCTACGATTTAAATGGCTATAAGCAGATGTTCTGGGACCATATAGAGAGCAGCTATCCTGAAGGGGGCCATACCCTTGGTGAGAATTGGAGTACAAATAATTAGGAGAATAGCAAACAATTTTTAAAAACAGTTGTCAAGAGATGTTCCAATCACAGTCTTGCCCCTGTGTAGAGAAGGAATTAATGCCCACTGGGAAGCCAGAACAGCCCTATCTTGTATGAATTTGGAGCCTGTTTACCTGGCCTCAACAACAGGCAAACACAAAAGAAAACAAAATATAAAACATGAAATAGGTCCAAATTAACTGTTTCAAAGTGTGGCTGAAAGAAGAAAGTTTAAAAATTTGTTCATTCTTAAAACTATTCTTCCAACTCTTTCTATATAAAAGGAGACACCATATAGATATTTACAATCTGTCACAGAAATTATAAAGAGGTTAATGTAGGGCAGCACAAGCAATAAAATCAGGCTCTTTTAATGACCACAGATTTTAAAGTTATGAAATACAGAGTTAAAAAATATATATGTGATTCAATTCCAAGATAAAAGAGAAAATAAAAAGCTGAAGTAATAAGTGAAACTAAAACCTGTCCAGGAAGAACTGAATAAACACCTAGTGAAATCACAAAAATAGATTTGTGAGCATTCACACTACATTTTCAATAAACTTGTTAAACTGCAGAATACAAGTATTAAAATTGAAAAATCAGTGGGCAAGAAGGTAAATCTGAGAGGTAAATTTTTGTAAAAATATCCAGAATACAGCATGTAGAAAGTAAGTGAAATGTGAGGTAGATGGTTGGAGCCTCGAAGCTGAATACATGTGCAGGGCTGTGGCGTGGCCCGGGCACGGCTGAACTGAGAACGAGGAGACGCCTCAGGGGGCAAGATAGGCCACAGCTGAGGACATCTGGAGATTTTTTTTTTTTTCTCCTAGGATAGTTCTCCTTGATTAGCATCATCTGTTGCTTGGAGGGGGCCCTGAACCCCTCCCAAAGTCCTGCTCAGGTTTCCTGCATTTTCCACTCAACTCCTTCCTTGTTCTGAATAAATACAGGCCACCCAGAGACACTGTCTGTCTCAGCTGTCAGAGTTACGAAGTCTGCAGACAGTTTTGGTCCTCCTGGAGCCCTAAAGATCATACCACTTGTCACATTCACTTGGGCTTTCACCATGCACTCGTTTAGGAGTTTGGGGACATGGGCACAGGCTCTGACAGTAGAAAAGGGTAACTTGCTATATGTAATGTTTCAGGTTTCCTGTGAAGAGACTGAACAGGGGCCAAAGCAGGGAAGAAAAAAGGAAAGCATTCCAGAAGTAAATATAGAGAAATCCAACTTTCTGCACGTCGAACATGCTGCAAAATATGTGTCGGAGACTCATTGTTTCAAGAAGAGGCAAATGGGCCACTGAGCCAGAATGCACAGCTCTGACAGAGCCTGATTAGACCCTGGATTATAACCCAGAAGACTTTGCAGGTTAGTACTGAAAGGAGAGACCCTTCATTAATGAAGTGACACTCAGAACCAGAGAAGGTTAAATGGGCAGAACTTGATTTGACCACCAGTTTTATCCCTTTTTGTCTCCTCATTATTTTGGAAGCACTTATTTTGGTGACAGAGAGGCATCATACAAAATTTACATTAGTCTGCCCAGCATGCCGAAGACAGAGAGAGCAGAGGAAGGAAGGAAGAGAAAGGAGGAAGGAAGGAAAGAAGGAAGAGAAGGAAAGAGTAGCTTAGAGAGAGAGAAAGGAAAGAAGGTAGAAGTGAAAAAGAGAAGGAAGAGAAGAAACCCAGCAGGCATGGTGGCTTGAGCAGAACTTTACACAGCAGCTCTGGGGCCGGGGGTCTGGAGTTCAGCTGCTTCCTTCTGAAGAATAGGGAAGGGTTCAGAGCACCAGGTAAGGACGGAGCTCAGACCAGGTGTGAGGGGCCCCGAGTCTCCTGGTGTGCACAATTAGCCCATTTATTTGTGCAATATTCCGTGTTTGCTCTTAACAGATTTATATAGTTTTCTATGTTGGTCTGAACTTCTTGTTAGGCTAGGTTTTCACCAGTAGGTAAATTCTGAGGAATCTAAAACTAAACTTCTACCATGTATTACTTCTCTCCAAAGTGTCAGAGACTGCATTTAAGAAATGCAAATATTTATTATTTGTTTATTTCAAACAACTATATTTCTTAAAAATCTACAGTGGTTTCTAGAAGATGCATACACATCTGATTCTTAGGTAGCATAAATACCTTCAGCAGGCTCACTGAAGCATACATACTGTCCTAGTTACTTTCCCATCACTAGGACAAAATACCCAACACCTACAATTTAATAGAGGAGAGGTTTATTTTGGCTCACGGTCTCAGGAGGTTCAGTTAATGGTTGCCTGGATCAAAGGCAGAAACTATATGGCAGAAGAGCAGGGTGAAACTCCTTAATTCATAGCATCAGGGAAGCAGAGAGAGAAGGGAGGATCCAGGAAGACAAAAGACCCCACCAGGTTATGACACCAGGGGCCTCCTTTTTCAGTTGGGCCCCACCTCCTAACATGAGACTTTTGGGGGACATTTTAGATCTAAGCCATAGCCTTTTGATTCTATATCCCATGTTAAATTCACTTTAAATCCTTCAGTCCTTTAAAAGAAAGTTTTCACAGTAACAAATGTAGAGCTCCAGAATCAAGTTTTAATTTTCCCTTTCACCCTGCCCTCCCTTCACTGGGTGGTAAAGAATAAGTGAGAGGACGGACACAAACATTTCAGAAGTGGAATTTAAAAAGTGAGTTGAGTGAGTGGATGAGAAAGATGTGGTATTTTTACACAATGGAATATTACTCAGCTATTAAAAGGGAGGATCTTGAGGCTTTTATGGGTAAATGGAGACAACTTGAGACCATCCTCATAAGTGAAATCAATCAGACTCACATTTGTAAATATCATATTGTCTCTCTAGTGTAAAATAATAATAATAATAATAATAATAATAATAATAAACTGAAAGAATAATAAGATCCAAAGTGTATAGTAGATATTGTAATAGTCAAAGGGGAAAAAGTGCTTGAAAGGAGAGAACTTGTAGGCATATACATATAACTGTCTATGTGTTTAAGTGTGCAGGATAGATAATTGTACCACTAAGGTTTTGATAGTTCATCAAACAGAATAGTTTGTGCTGTCATTGCTTGATTGTCTGTTCATTTTTCATGATTTGATTTTGTAACCTGAACAACTACTTCTAAGATATGTAATATATCAAACAGAGATGATTTCTTAATGTCATTTTTAAAAATTCTGTATCACTTCAACCCTTTTTTTCTGTTTTGCTTTTTTTAAAATAAAAAAAAGAGTTGAACATCATTTTTCAGATAATTAAATCCGCTCCTGCTAACCATGATGCTACTTAGTGACAACCGTGGCACAGACACTCCCAGTGAGTCACTAGGCACCCTCTCTGCTAAGGAAGTGAGACTCCCAAGAATCTGTGAGGCGATTCAGGAAAGTAAACCCTTCCCTGCTCGGAGGTCTTCACCAGCACAGGTAGGAATGATGCTGCCCCTTGGGGCCCAGCCTTTCCCTGATACCGCTCAGGCTGGTCATCTCAGGCCACCATCTGGGCTTGCACAAGAAATCACCTCAGCCATGGGGCTGCTCCGTCAGTGACCTGTCCAGTGTGCAGGAGAGTGTGACCAGAGTGCTGAGGGCAGAGCACCCCACCGCACAGCACCCAGGAGAGTGTGACCAGAGTGCTTGATGGCAGAGCACCCCACCGCACAGCACCACTGACCACAGGCCACACACATCTCCCTGACGTTCTGGGGGTTCTATTCAGAGACCTCGGACTGCACAGCATTCTTTCCCTTTTACTTCCCAGGACTATTCTCTTGAGGAACCATCACAACCCAAAATGCTTGCACCCTCAACTGCTTGGATTTGAAACTCTCCCTCCGGTTATCTGTGGTTTATCATACATTGCCTCTGACCGCAGTGCACCTAAACAGCTCTTACCTCACTGCCCGTTAACTCTCTGGAAGACCCATTAGCTGCGATACCCTGCTGGTCCTCAGACTGGGAACACGGAGTCTACCAGTAAAGCCGTTCTGCAAGGGACTCACACAAACCGCTTGTTTTGTCATACTCTGAAGACCCTGTTTGCAGAATCGGCACTGCTTCCTGAAGGAGTGTTAGAAAAGCACAGTTCACCACATAAATCCAAGTCAGTTTACTTGGATGTAATTTGCAGCTATCTGATTACTAACTTCTACTCTATCAATGCCCACACGTACTATTTTTCTTCTGGCCTTTTGTCTATATAAATAATCTACATAAAAATGCTTTTCCCTGTATAAATAATGCCATTACTTTTGAGTATTTAATCATTTACCCAGTCTATACTATGTAAAATGAGTCCATATAAAAGAAATACACTGAGAACAAGAGCTTGACATATAAAATTTATGACGTTGCATTTTAAGAAATATGCAAGTAACCCAGTTGGTTGAAGGTAGAATCTCACAACATATTTCAAAACCACTCTGCAGATTCCATCGTGCAATTAAGAATATTTCCAAGGTAGCTACAGTTTTCAGTGACCAATGAGGAGTTGTATTTTAAGAATGGAAATCCTCAGAACTTACTGGTTTTAATACACTGCTCAGATGAGTAAAGTCTGGGATTAATGGTTTGAATTTCTTGTCTAACCATGTGTTTTCCTAAGTTGCAAGGAAATGTATTCTTTTTGTGCCCCATGGAAATGCATTGATGTTTGTAAATAAGAAATTAACTTCAGAAATATCTCCTTCACGCCCTCCCTAACATACATGTCACACTCAGGAGTGGGTTCTCTAGGACTGGATCAGGAGACACCTCCTCAGCAGAGGGAATAGGAACCGTGCATTAGCAGAGTGTGGTCCATGGTGGCGACTTGTGAGTGGGCAGCAGGACATCTGTCACAGCACCTGCAGGTGTCAGCCACACAGCAATTCCATACCTTGCTGGGAAGGAGCATGCACTTGGCTACCTGATAAAATAAACCTGACCCAGAAAAACATGGAAAGGTGGCAAAGCTCAGGTGTCAGGGCGAGTGTCCTTGTGAGCAATCATGGTGACCAGGTCGGAGCACCTGCTTTGCGGATGGGCAGCTCTCCTCTCTGTGCCCTGAGCCGGCACACTTACTGAAGCGTGCAGTCCACACCCCTTCATGACACGCGGAGCAAGAGAACAGCTTCTAAAGTTTCATGGAAGGTGTGTACTTAACGCGTTCCATGTATTCAAAATGTTATTTTCCTAAAAAACGCCCTGTTGGGGACAGCACATTACTGTCAGCTTTCATTTACCATCACAAAGATTAGAAATTGGGTTTCTGACTTTTGGATTCCAGAGTTGCCTTTTCAACCCACTGACTAAAATTTGTGCCTGATAGAAAATCACAGGGTGAGCCAAGCACAGTGGTACTGCACTTTGGGAAACTGAGACCGAAGAATTGTAATTTGAGTCCAGCCTTGGGAACTTAACCAGTTAGAGAGATCTGGTCTTAAAATTTAAAAATGAGAGAGAGAGAGAGAGAGAGAGAGAGCGAGCTTCCAAGACCCTTAGCCTTGCTCACATCATAATCTGTTCTCCAAAGGGGTAATTGCCTCCCCAAACCTGAGAATATCTATACTTCACCTAAAACTGTCTTTGTGTTTTAGCACGTTTGCCATATGTGCTGACACTTTCATCATGAGGCAATTGAGCTCAAATATGATGCATCTTAATTCCTTTTTTCTGCCAATCTACCCCCTGCCTTCAACCCTTCTTCCCCTCCCCATTTACAAAAGCTCCGTTTCTCTTTTTCCTTCACTTCTTTCTTTTATTAAAACACCCTTTTGCTTCTTTCCCTTCTCCCTCCCCATCTCTTGTTCCTTTTCTCATCTGAACATGTCCTCTCTGCTTCCCAATCTCTTTCCTCCATGATGCTCCTTATTTATTCTCCGGGTTCCTCACACAAGAGAAACAATGTGGTACTTAACCTTCTGTCTGATTTATTTCACAGAAGACTATGCTCTCCAGACGCATCCTTCTCAAGAGATACATCTCCACTTTGTCCTTTTTTATGGCAGCCCAATAGTCCATTGCATATAAACACCACATTTTCTTTATTCGTTCATCTGTTGATGGCCTTATGTGCTGTTCCCAATGGGTAGGCATCGTGAATTGTGTTGCTAAGGACAGTGGTATGCATACACCACTGTGGTGTGTTTACTTTAAACCTTTTGAGAAGATACAAGGATCAGATAGAATTTCTAGTGTTAGCTGTTTTTTTTGTTTTAGGAATCTCCATACTGATTTTTGTAGTGGTTTTTCAATTTACAATCTCACCAACAGTGAACAAGGGTTCTTTTTTTCCCACATCCCCGCTAGCTTTTGTTATTGGTTTATTTCTTGATGACAACCACATGCTTTGACATAATTTCTTTCTTGATCATGTTCCGGTTTTAGAATTTTGAGAAGGTATTGACAGAACCTCACTTAGTCTTTGTCCCGGTAGGAAAATCTTTTCATGCAGAAGGTGACCATCCCTTTATTTTTAACTTCTGTTTTAAAAGACAGCATTCTCCCAACATTCAAAGAGTATCAACAGGATAAGTGCATTGCTTTATGTGATTTTGCATGATTTATGAATGTTGCTGTGAAGCAGCTAATGAATTCTTCTCTTACATAGATTCGGAAAATAACCTAGGAAAGTTATATTTAATGAATGCTGTGATTTTATAAAGGAAGATTATGTTGATAATGCCATGCAAATCCTAAAGTTCTGAAGGCTGGAATCATACACCCTGTATATTTGAATCCCTTTTCCTCTAACGTTTTGCATATATGAAAATATTAGTCCAGGTTAACCATAGAACCATAGAACTATGGCCTAACTAACTGTAGACAGAGGTTGATTACTTCTCACTCATAAAGCTTTCCACACCCAGCTCTTAACTTAATTTCTTTATCCTTCATTCCTTAAATGTTTGTTTAATATCTGATGTAAGATGGGGACTGTAGCCCAGTGTAGCAGCAGTGAACAAAACATAAAATTCCTTCATTCAACAGAATTTTACAATTTCATGGGAAATAAGTTATATAGTAGATAATATTCAGTGTGTACAAATTTTGTGCACACCACTCTTTTGAATGCTTTATAAGTTATTAACTTGTTTAATTCCCACAGCACCAGCATGATGTAAGTGCCATTTTATCACCATTGTCAAAAAAAAAATTTCATTTCACTTCTACAACTTGCACAACCCAGTGAGTGTTGGTGCTCGACTTTGTGTGGAGGCAGCCAGACTTCAGCGCTGCAGATCCCGACAGCTCCTCAGCCACGGCCCTTCCTCAGCAGAGCGCTGCTCACGGAGCTGTGTCTGGTCCGAGGGCTTCACTGTGGAGTGGTGCTGGGTGGGGAAAGGACAGTGAGAGCCATGCTGTTGCAGGTTTTGGTGACTTACCCATCGTGACAGGTACTAGTGGAGCAACACAGAAAATTAAAATACATTTATTGCTCAAACACAACTAGGGATGCAAAGCTAGGGCTTAGCCTCACAGCAGGAGCCAACGAAGTCTGGAAACCTACTGACAAGCTTGATAACACTTGTGCTGAGACTGCTAGAAAAAGACTGCTGACAGTCAACCAGCCCCCCACCCCCCCACACTCACCCCACCCCACCCCCACTCCGTACCCCCTAGGAAGCATAATACCTTTCTGCCACAAGGACTCCGACCATCCAAGGTGAAGGTCTCCAGAAAGGGGTTCTGCAAAAACACTTTCCTTCCCTAACTAACTGTAGACAGAGGTTGACTGCTTCTCAATCATAAATCTTTGCACACCCAGCTCTTAACTTAATTTCTTTATCCAGCGCGCTGGGTAAGGGAAGCGTCTGCAGTTTGAAGAAACATAAGCTTCCCTTTCCCATCTTCGTGCCCTGGAGCGACATAGATGCTTTCACATTTTAGAGTAAATGACAGTCATCCTAAAGCTTCTGGCACCTCAAAGCCAGGCCCACATCCGTATCTTCCTTTATGCCACTTTAGGAATAGCACTAAACCACGGGTGATAAAAACTCTCGCAAGGAATTAGTGTTGGATAAGCACTTTGGAAACCAAGTTTCTCACTGTCAGGAAGCAGTCTCAGGTAGAGCATAAAGAAGACCAGGAAGAGGGTGGAGACGGTTGGTGGAAAAGAGCACAGAAAGGTTTGGAGCTATGTTTCCCCTGGGCCTGCCCTCCCGCCTCCAGTGTCTTCCACGAAGACAGCTCCCTTCCTAATCACCAACAGCTACGCTCTTCTGCCTAGAGATCCCCGTCACCGTGGGAATTCTTTGCTCCTCCGTAGCATCTTGCTTGTCCCTGACCCTCTGTAAGCTGGGCCATCAGCTGAGTGAGGATGTGGTTTTGTTCAAACATTACGAAAAACAAGAGACAAGATTTATGATGTAGCCTTCTCATTTATCACTTGGACTGTTTTGCACAAGAAATCATAGGTCCTTTCCGGTAGATTATGCCTGCCATTGGTTGGGTGTCTGTCCCAGGGGAAGTGATCCATGTTAGCAGGTGTCAGAGGAAAAGTCGGCTCAGCCTAACACCTTCCAGCTTCCCCAGGGAGCTAGGCACTAAGAGTATGCTCATGAAACCGTTTACCTCTGCAAGCTTGAAGGTCTTCCAATAGCAGATCATGGTCTGTGATTTCTAATTTTGTAACAAAATTGATTAGCACTAGCTCTGAGTGCACCAAATTATAATCTTTATGGGATGCCTCATTCAGCTTCTGATGTGCCATTAGTCAGATTGTCATGGGAACTGCAAGTGCCACAGACTAATTGCGTGGGGGAAATTTAATATATGAACTACCTGGATTGAATTTCCCTGCATCTATCCCATATTTTAAAAGTCTAATTTAATAGAAACCGGTTCTCAGACTTGGTGCATGTGCTAATCCTCAAAAGTTCAAAGTGAGAAAGAAGAGAAAGCAGTCCGAACTTACTGTTTACCACGCCCTGTGTCAACAGCTACTGATAAAATAATTATAAACACAACAAAAGGGAGAAAAACCGCTTTCAGCATATCCTGGAAAAGCGGTGTGCATTGTGGAGTGGGAGATGCAGAGGCCGCTCTGTGTTTTCAATATTCTCACAAACCCACAAGAAATAGGCTGCCTCTCTCATTTACCAAGGCTTGACACTTTCATCCGAATCAATTCCCTGCAGGCTTTCGCCTCCCCCTCTCTCTCCTTCCACAGCCAATCCATCACGAAGTCCTCTGGGCTCTGCTGTGTATCCAGACTCCAAACATTTCTCATCACTCTGCCACTCCAAGGGCTCCAACCCACCTATTTGAATTGCAACCTACATCCCATCCCACACTCCTGGAGACGCACGGCCATTTCTCTGCATTACTTCACCATCCAGGGCCATCTAGAGTAAGTGCAGCTTACGGGGTTATTATGAGGATTGCTTCCTGTCTACCCACCCACCCTGATAGATGACAGGCTCTATGAAAAGAGGAATTTTTCTTTCTTATTTCTGAATAGATCCCAATAGATCTTATGTCTGAATAGATCTGAATAGGTGCCTGGTATATAGGCATAGAATCATATGTTAAATAAATACAAAGATCCTTTTAAAATTTGCACTTAGTATCAGGAAAACAAAGATGCACTTGCTACTACACATTTCCCTGCTGGACAGCTGCTCTGTCTACCCAGGCACCATTAGCAGGGCCTGTGTGTTTACCAGAAATGCAGAATATACCACTGCACCCTGATCGCACTAAATTAGGATGGACTTTCCTTGGTGTGCTGTGGAATGAACTCAGGGCCTTGTGCATACCAACCTTGTACTCTACCTCTGAGCTACACCCCAGCCCCAAGACCTATTTCCTGATGGAATCTCAGGGAGGATCCACAAGCACGTTTAACCTTGAAAGCACTGTTCATGTGTCCTGGGAAGCATCTGAGCAAGTAATCCTAGAACATACAGAACTTTTCCATGTGCCTTTTCCCCAGGGCTGTAGAAACACATAAGTGAGAATATTCAGGAAGTCCGCCTCAGGGCAGTGCACAAGAGAGATTGTATCAGTCAGCATTCCTGCGGCTGAGGCACCACTGTGGCTGACACCCTCAGTTTAAAGGAGGAGAAATTTAACTCGGCCACTGTTGCAGGGATTTCAGTGCATGGCTGGGTCTCCAAAGCAGAACCGTCATGGTAGTGGGGTGCCGCAGAACAAAGACGCTTCCTTCATGGCGGGCCAGAGAGGAAGGACAAGGGACAAATGCTGCCTCAAGACAAGCTTCTCCACAACACACCCAGCCACACCCTGGTGTGTATTTCCCAGTCCCCCAGAGGGCTCCTGAGGTCAGTCAAGTGGACAGTGTACCTTCCCCATGACATAGGTCATCAGAACTAACAAGCCCATGCGCCATGGAACTGGTAAGAACTGGAGCAAACAAATTCCGGGTGCATTAACTTGGTTGACATTGGTCTGATCCCTCTTGAAGCCAAAATTCAACCGAAATTCTATAGTTTACATTTCAGAGAACCCGCAGGCAGGGCTGTTCACAGTGAGCTCACAGGAGGCCAGAGCAAGAGAAGCTGGAACAGTCATTTCCGGTACATGCACAGTGCTTAACAACACGAATACCTCCAAGGGTTTGCTTGGAGGTAGGCTTCTCTCTGAACACTCACTCCTCCTCTTTTCCATGCCAGGATTAAGGCCTTGGTTTCCTAGTCTTCCTGACATCGCGGTGTGCATGGGAGCTCTCAGCAGCCGGGATTAAGGCCTTGGTTTCCTGGTCTTCCTGCCATCGCGGTGTGCATGGGAGCTCTCAGCAGCCGGGATTAAGGCCTTGGTTTCCTGGTCTTCCTGACATGGCGGTGTGCATGGGAGCTCTCAGCAGTGTCTTCTCCTCTGCCTCTTTCCTCTTCCTCACCTTCATTATCTTTCTCCCTCTTCCCCTTTTTCCTCCCTTCCTTCTCTTCTTCCTCCTCTTCTTCCTCTCCTCCCACTTTTTCCTCCTCCCTCCTTTTTTTTATAGCATTGGGAATCGAAGGAGGTTATGTTCCATGAGTTCCACTCACAGCACAGCACTTTAAAAATTGTATTATATTTTTTTGAGACAGGCCCTTACTACGTTGCTAAATCCCCTAGTCTGGGTTTCAGTTTGTAATCCTCCTGCCTCAGCACTGCAGAGTTCTGTGATTGTAGCAGCAAGCCACCCATCCAGCCTTAACTTCTATATTGCAGACTAGCATCCCTCTGAGGATCACAGTTACAATATACTGTATCAGGGCTTCATGTAGGGAAACCATTTCCTGGAACTGACCTCGGAAAAAGGCCCATTTCCTTTGCAAATGTGAGCTCCCCCAGCTACCTAAGTCTGTTTTTGTCTTCAGCAAGAGCTCCAGTTTTACTTCTCCATGTTTCCAGGCTGCCGCTGGGTGAAGAGTCACCGAGACTCTGTCTTCTGACAGACTGCAGAATAGCCTCTTCCGGTGAGCACTGTCACACACCACTAACCAGCCCTTTACACCATCTCCCCAGTGAAGCAGGCTTTTAAAAACCCGAATGAATACTATGGCTGGACTCATGAAAAATAGGAGCCAAGAAAAGGAAGGGCTAGGAAATATGCCCCCTTTTAAAACCCAGGATATGCCTGTCTCAGGAAAAGGGCACAATTCACACTTTTGTCCTTTGATTTTAAAGCAGGTTCTAAACTGCATGGTTCCCTATTCCTGTTGGTAACTTCTGCCCAGTTCACTGACTTACATTGTCCACAGGTGGTTCTATTACCATGTAATGACTGAACCATCTTCCATTTAAATCTGAGTAAGAAAAGGGGGCAGGAAAATTATTTTCTCCTGGATTTTCCCTCTTCTTCTTTGCCAGCCCTTTTGTGGACACATAGTCAATCAGCTGTTTGTTTCTTATCAAACTAGCTCAAAGGAGGTGTGGCAGTCGTCCTGCAAGGCATAATGGCTCTGCCACTTGTGACAAGAGTGATTGGCTTTTAAATGGACCAGGACAGTTTAAGATCAAAGCTGTTCCCCCCTTGTGGAATTCTAGTCCTCTGGGACAGATGCGCCCCTTTGGAAGGCCTGGGCACCCCTTTCTGGCTTCTTTCTTTCCCTCAATGGAAACTGATGTGCTTCGCTTCATTTTATGGCAGAATCTCCATATCTCCTCAGACCTTTGCCTGTAGAGGTTATAAATACCTCACTCCTAACTAATTCTGACCTCCGCTCACACACACACACACACACACACACACACAGCTACTTCCCTTCAAAGAACTGAGCTGGTTAATTGCACACACTGGGGATTATATCACATTTTTCTGGGTTCTTGAACTCTGGACATTTGAGAACAGCGATTTAAACAATCAATGTGAGTTTAGGCATGTTGACCAAATTAACATTGCATTCCTGTTCTTGCCCTCCTTTTAATGAGTCTTTTTTATTTTCTACAAGACTAATCATTACGATTATTTATATCCTCATTAGTCAGACAAAACAAATTGTTTTTGTTCTATTAGCTTGGATGCTGGATTCAACTTGCATTGCTAATACATCCTGCACCTGGACTTCAGTGACAGAACCCAAATTCCTAACACGCAGCCCCATTTGGTTGTCTGGGCCCCTATTTAGCTGTGCTTTGAGGCAGGGTCTTGCTGAGGTACCAAGCTGTCAGGCATAGCTGGAATTTGCAGTCCTCTTGGCTCAGCCTGCCGGCCAGAACACTGGGAACTCCCCACACGAGCTACTGCACCCAGTTAGCTTATTTACTTTCAAGGTTCGTTTACAGTTTCCTGGTTTTCTTAAAAAAAATCTTATGACAAACCCACTACTTGAGACCCACATATTTCACTTCTTTCACGATTTCCTGATGTGACCATGATAAGCCATCAAGCATTACTAATACGTACACAGTGCTCTCCGCACACCTGAAAACCATCAAACACATTGGACCCTCATGAAAGCAAGTGGGATTCTCTGGTTGCTTTTAAAGTATTTATGATACTTAAAAGATTCTAATTTTTGAATATAGGATTAAAAGTTGTTACTATTAAATGGTCCCCTTAATTTAAATTGAGCCATGAATTTAATCAGTCTTGATTGGTTTGATTTCTTCCACAATCAGTAAAAGCTTGCACAAAAATTTTAATTAAAAATAAGAGAATGTTAGTATGCTTTGCTACCCAAGTCTTCTTTGGACATGAGCCAGGAGAAAATGACCTTATATCATGGTTTTATCTTCAAAAAACACAAATGCAAAAATTTCTAGCAATGACTCTCACTGCAGGGTCAGCACAGTGTCAGGCAAGAGAACTTTTGTTGAAATGGACCCTTCACTGCTGTAACTCTGGTCATTAAACAAGAGTGTAATATCTAAGGCTGTATTCATTACTGAGTAGAATTTATTTAAATCAGATAATGTTTTAACTGTCAAATTTGATGCCTTTAAATCCCTGAATCCCAATCCTGCCCATTTCTAATGGTTTCTCAGCTTCCATCATAGACAGACACACCCAGGCACACACATGCACCTCACACACACAAGCACGTGTACAGAGACACAGGCACATGCACTTCCTGTTTCTGGGAAGTGTTCTCGCTGGCAGGACCTGGCTCCCTTTATTGGTTTCCTTTGACCCATCTACACCTACTTCCTCTTATGGGTACTACAGGAGTGCAACAATCCGGTTGATGACCCAGGGATCAAGTCAGAAGGCTGGAAGATCACTTCCAGATGCTTCCAGAGACACTGCCGGGCTCAGGCCCAGCTCCAGTGAAGAAAGCTGTGCTTTCACCCAAGGCTCAGAGGCTTGCCAGTCTAAAGGTCCCTGTGCTTCAGAAACCCTCCCCGCTGACAGGTGTTGCTGATCTCAAGCGCCTCACTGCAACACTCACCCCCTCAGGCAGCCCTTAATCTGCACACAGAGACAGTGTCAAAGAGACGGTGGGCCCACCACGACCCAACTGTCTGCACACACCCCAGAAACTATGCCACATGCGCGGTTGATCTTTAGCCTTCTGCCTGACATCCCGTAACACAAAGACCACTCCATACGCTTAATGGTACTCACAGATCATGCTACAAAATAACATTTTATGCTATACGAAGGTGGGTGGAACAATGAAGAAAGAAATTATAGTGGTGGTGTTGGTGACAGTGACAGGCAGGCAGACCAACACTCACACGCCTTTGTGACACAATCAGGAAGAAAGACTTAAGACGATTACTCCAGTCACTTCTGTACCTGATCCTGGCATCTGTAGTTGTCTTCTTCCAGTGCCTGTTCAGTACCCCAATTGTCTTCTGCAAAGAGCTCAGCTTCTCATGGTGTTTTCTTCTAGCTGGAGGAGGGACCCAATGCATCCCAAATCATCCCTTATCCCACTGGGAATGTCTTGGACCATCCCACACCACTAGATTTCTAGAAGTCCTCCTGAGGTAGAAGGGCCTGAGTTTTAGTCACACTTATTTCCATCCTGATATACAGATGTGTCTTCAACGTGTCTAGTGTAGTTGCTACTTCTCACTCCCTGAGTGAAAACACCGTAATGCCCTCATTGTAATGGACCAGTGTGACACTGCACAGAAGGAAAGGATTATTATCATGGTTTCTGAAAACTAAATTTTGACATAGAGCTGGAGGTTGATATTCCACTGAAAAAATGGGGAAGAAATATTGCTGGCCACACCAAGATAAAGCAAACTGCTGATGAAGCTCCCAAGTAGGTATGCAGAGAAAGCATCTGCCAGATCCTGAGCTACTGGCAGGTGCCATGGGAGGTATTAATGGCTCAAACAGTGAAACACACCCCGGTGCGGCAGCTCCAACCAGGGTCACCGCGTGGAGAAGGAGAGGCGCACAGTAACTGCTGTTTACCAAGGTCCTTCTGTCCTCCACACAGGTGAAGGCCAAGGTCCATGGGGTGTGGAGGGAAGCAGCGTCTGCATCTTTCAAGCCTGCTTAGAAAGCACGCTGGCCCAGAGTTTACTATTTTCCCAGGGGGAGACAGTTTTGGTGGACTCCATCAGCCTTGTTCTCTATCCTGACCCTTGTGTGTAGAGACAGGCCAGTGTGGGAGCCCTGCATGTGGCTGAGTTTATGGCTCTGTACATTGCGCAGTCAGGGAAACAACAGAATAGTTCTGGGGTGTGCCATTCCCCAGGGAGACAGATCTGCTCTAACACTTCACGAGCTCCTGATCTCCAAGAGGCCCTACACAGACTGTGGGCCACAGGGATCTTTGTATCCCCTAAAAATACTGTGGGTTTGGAACACATGTCTACAACCCCCGGAAGGTCTGATTCCTTTCTCAGTGCTTAGTGACCTGGGAAAAAGGCAGCAGGGCTCTGGGAAGGCTGGGAGGGATTAACCTGGGCATTTTCTTCTCCAGACTCTGCCTCGCCTTCATTCCTGGGACTGGGGTCCGTTACTTGACTGCACTGTGTGAATTCATGGGTGGACTGTAACCCTCTGTGTTTGTGACTCAGGTAGCATCTTGCTTTATTTAACCTCAAACTACTCTGTCTATGAAAATCTTTAAAATGTAGAGCTCCTCACAGCTATTTCACTTCTAGGAGGTGAACCAGCCAATGCTGTGGGTCTGGGTCCACTGCAAATTCTGGCCGCTACAGGATTCTGCCAACTGGGCTGTGACTACTCCCACCTGGCCTTTGGTGACCCAGTGTCACCCCTTGGACTCTGCCATCCAAGGATCCAGTTATCCCCTCTGCACTGAGCTTTCCAGCTTTGGTAGCTACTGCTTCCTCTGTAGGATCTGACCCACAGAGAGGAGCAATCTTGGAGGTCCTCAAACACTCAGGCTCCTGCAAAACCAGCCTCACAATCATGGCGAAAGGAGTCTTCTGGACGCTCCCCGTGTGGGTGAATGGTCCACAGTAAACACTCCAGTCTCACCCGATGTCCCCAGCCAGTACCCCTTCCTCTACATTACACCAAGGGGCAGGAAGCATTTCTTTCTTACTCAGACCCAGAAAACCAAGGCCCGTGTTTCAGCCAACCAATCTGAGCTCTGTCTAATTTCTCACGCTGCAGCACTAAAAGCTGATCTTTACTAAGGGTGCCTAGATAAAGTGACTGCTGCCAACTTTGGGTCCATTCTAGCATCACCCACACTCTTGCATGCATCCCTACCTACTCCCCACGTTTCCATCTGTAGACGTGAGTAGATTGAGGAATTCTTTGGGAAGGTAGCACAACTCCCCTTGCGCCATCTTTTGAATGTCACCCTAGGGTGCTCTGCAGTTTGAGTTTAGCTACAGGTGGGTCCACCAGGAAGTGGATTAGGCGCTGTGTCCTGAGAGACTCAGCAGTTGTCCCCAGTGAGCCCATTACAATCCCACAAGACTCTGTAAAGCCTCCTGCAAGGGCAGAGAGAAGGCTTTTCCACAGCGGGGGCCTCTGCCTCTGCTGCCCAGAAGAACCTGCAGCCCTCGGGCTCTGGGTCCGTGGGTCTTGCAGTGTCTGCCCATTGGTTACTGGTGTGGGGTTTGAGCTGGGAACTCAAGTCCTTGAACTCATTTTTTTAGTCTTGTTTTGGTTCATTTAGTTTAGTTTTGTTCCTCCTCATTATTTTAGTGACCTTGGAGCAACCAGTCAGCCTCACCGTGGTCCTTCGGTTAAATGTGCATGTGTGTTACCTGCAGGACTGGTCCACTCCCTGCCCACGTGTGCTTGGTTAGGAGGAGTCCCTTAGTGATTTTGGTGTTCAGGTTTCCACTGTGATGTCTAACATGGTCCTCTGCTCCGGAAACAGGTTTACCAGGGGCCTTAAATCTAATCACGTCAGAATCTGCATCAGAAACCTCAGCGCCTGCTAAGAAAATTCATCTTCAGGTCTGTTCCTCAGGGTAGGATCATCCCCCAGGCTTGTCCAAGGCTTGACACTCAGCACCTCCCCCATGCTCTTTTTTTAATCCAAGTCCTTGTCACTGAGCTACATCCCTCCTTTCCTTAATTTTTGTTTTGACAGAGAGTCTCACTAAGTTACTAAATCATCCAGTTAAACTCGGGGTCTGTCCGCCTCAGTCTTGCAGAGTTCTGGGATTACAACCATGCGCTGCCATCCGTGCTTCTCAGCAGGTCTTCACGGTGTGAGGTAGCATTCCCTCGCCACAGGGGAAAGCCCAGGATAGAACGGGAAGAACTAATTGAAGTGTCATTGATGCCAGCGCCAACATATCACAGTGGCTGGAAGCTGGGATTCCAGTTTCTCCTGTGAGTTTGCCTTTGTGACTTGGCTATAGCTCTGTGTCCCTTTAAAGCAGCTCTTTTATCCAGCTGAAGGAATTGTGACTTATAGACTCTTTCAAATCTTTCTAAATAGGGATTTCAGGAAGGTTACGGTGGCAGGCTTCTATTCCTCTGAGTAAACGCATGCCTACAATTTGGTTTTACTTTTCCAATTGCTGAAGCAATTTCATTTGCTAAACACAACCTCCCTCATCCAAGCCGAAAGACATTCCTTGCTGTAGAAATTGCTCCATTTTTATTCCTGTCTTGCAATGATTACAAAGACCTTTTACGAGACCTGTGTTTTGGTTATCAAAATGCTCAACGTGTGAAGAAAACCGTAAAAAAATAGAATAATAAATTTTAGGGCATTCAGAGTCCTTAAAAGAGAGTCTGTTTCTCTAGAACTATTTTTGGTACCAAAATCTGTATTGGTCAAGGTTCTCCAGAGACTCAGAACCAATAAGGAGCAGAGAGTGGGGAAGAGAGAAAGGAGGGAAAGTGGAAGTAGAGAGACTCTCTCAGCTCCTCAACCCTCTGCACGCAGCCCCGCCACGAGGAGGGCCCGGTGCTTTGCTCAGCAATTGGCCTTGCTGGTGATGCCAGGCATTGGTCATTGGTGGGGCTCCCTGGACTTGGCTCTCTTTCCTCTCTGCACCCCTCCTACTTCTTCTTCATTCCCCACCTTCTTACTCACTCCCTCCTTCCCATCCTGGACACAAGCTCAGCATGAGGATCTGACATTTGGGAGAAAGTTGACAGAGATAATGACCATCATCAATAATACATCAGAAATGTTTAATTATGTGCATCTAATCTGTTGTCTTTAATACTGTCATGGTTTATGCCAGTGGCTCCCAAACCTCATGAAATTATGGACTTGACCATATCTAGCATTTGTGATTGGTTCATTGTCTAGCACTCAGATTGGTGGTATGAGTGCTACACCCACCTAGGGGTGGAGCCAGCACACTGTGCAGTGGGCAGGAGAAGGTGTTTCTTTCTCTCTTGCTGGTTCGTGCTTTGCTGTTTGCAGCTAGCCATGAATGGCAGCCCGCCATGACACTCTGCCTTGGAGCCAACTGAGTGGCTTGGACTAAAACCTCCAAGAACTGTAAGAAATAAACCTTTCCTTCCCTAATTTTGAGCATCAGGTATTTTGTCTCAGCAGTGAGTAAAATGTAACTAAGACAAATACACTGTTTTATCCTGTCTTGTGATTTAGGATGTGCTCCTGATGAAAACCAAGGTTTCCTACTTGTTCATTTAATCTATTTTGTTCAATCTAGTGTTTTATAATGTCTTATGATTTAGAAGTGCTCCTAATTAAATGACTTCTTATTTTTCCATTTAATCTATTGTCTGCAAAACAATGTTTGTACTGGTTTTTAAGACATAGTTCAAGGTAAAAACAAAAGTTCCTGTTTTTTTCCTTCCTCACTCCCCAAAACATGAATTAAAATAGGTGAGGCCCTTTAAAGGGTGAAAATTCCCATTAGGCTGACGTGAACGCTTCTCAGGGAATGGAGATTCACTTCATTCAGAAAAACCACCTACAACTGGCCTTTTGTGATCACTGAGTAGCCTGGTAAAAGTGGTTGGTTATAAGAAGATGGAAAGTGTTGAATTCGTGGGGATAGATTGGAGCCAGGCACGGAGGGGAGGGCAGTCAGACAAGTGACCCAGGAGGACCCAGGTCTCTGGAGCACCTCAGCAGAAACACACACCCAACATGCCCTGCAGCGGATCGTACCTGGAGCATCAGCCAGGCACTTCCCCAGGGGAAGCTTCCAGGTGGGGGTCAAGCTGGGCAAAGAGCCCAGTGCTTCTCCCACACCCACCTGCAGGAGCGGGTTAGGATTTCTGGCTCCAAAAGCACAAGCTTTTGACCCCTAGAAAAGCTGAATATATTGAATATTTTGTGTTACACAGATTCATGGTTCTGTTTCACTCTGCTGCTTGCCGTACCTGGTGAATAAATAAAATCTTTCCAAGAAAAAGAAATCTGACCTCAGAGTTTAAAATGATTTGTGAACAGACCTGGGAGAGAGTCCATAGCAACAGCAATGTGGATGTGAGACTGGGGAATGGAGGGTCACTTTCAACCCTAAATGTTCTGGGCCTTTCTCACCTCAAAAATGAAATTTTGGTTTGTGGAAGGAAAACACCACTAACATTCCTTCTGGGATCCCTAATGCCTAAGAGCACTGTTACTGAAATTATATTTAGACAGGTTTTCAAATCACAGCTTCCCGGAGTTCTGTTCATCTGTCCCTAACACCCAGCATCCCTGAAGGCATATCGAGGAACAAGCACCCACGCTCACAGCAACTGAGACCACAGCCAGCCAGGCAGGGGATCTGCAGTGGCCGGGTCCCTGGCCCTGGGAAGCTGTGTCCTAGGAAGGTGGCTCTCGGGGCTTGCCATCCATCACACAGCTTGTCCAGTGTGGTCCCTACATGGGGTCCTAAATGCACCAAGATGTGCTGAGTATCAGGAGCTTCCCCGAGGGGACCCAAGGAGATTCCTTTGTGTTATCCTTCAGACACCTTTTCCTTACTTTTTAACATCCTTCCGTTTACAGTGGTTTGGGGTTCCCAGTGAAATTGGGAACAAAGTACAGAAATCTCCCTGACACCCCCATAGCCCGACTTGCGTGTCCTTCCCAGTTACCAGGGCTTTGCTCTAGGGGTCCACTTCAGTTATAAACAGGGAGCCCAGGACACAGCGCTACGCCCCGAGGTTGCCGTCTTGGTCAGGCCTCATGCTTGCTTTTGCTAATTCTCTGTGGGGACGCGGTTGATGACACAGGCCCCCCAGCACCAGGGTGCAGAGGAGTTTCCCTGCCCAAACATCCTCAGTGCTCCCCTCCCTATTTCTTCCTCCTCATTGACCTCTGACCCTCTGACTGGCTCCATAGCTCGCCTTCTCCCAGAATGCCTTACAGCTGGCAAGAGAGTTCATACTCATTCAGACTGGCTACGTTCACTTGGTGATGCACACTTCAGTTTCTGCCTGATCTTCACTATTTCATAGCCAGGTGGGTTCATTTTGCTGCAAGCTCCACCTGGGATTCTGGTGGGCCCACAGACCATGAGTCCCTGTCCACCCCTGCAGGGACTTTAGAACAAACTGGGCAGTGCAGACATGTGATGATCGCGGACTAGCATGCTCTGAGAAGACACGGGGAAAAGACTGGTCTTCCACAGCTCTGCTCTGTGACACTTAATCCTTGCAAGAGGCCTGAGGTAGACCTGAATCAACGCTGGGTGTTCACTGCTGAACCCATTACTGTAAGGCCAAAGGCACAGCAAAGCTTGCTTCGGTCACACTGAAAATGTGAAATGTTGGGTTATTTTTTTTTAAATATTCCTGAGATTGCATTGAAGAGCCAAAGGTAAATCAGGTCATGGTAACAGATTTTGCATTGAAAGTAGCTCACTTGTTTTTACCATCAGTTGTTACTGAGAGTCAACTGTGCATCCAGTGTAGCCCTCACTATGGTGGACACCGAGGAAACCAGAACAGGGATTTCCTTGGATTAGAGACCAAGGTCCAGGGAGGACAGGTCAGTGCGCTGCAAAACTCCTTAGTGGATAAAATGAGGAGAGGGAACGAAACTGCCCTGAGCAGTACACCGGCTGATGGGCTGGAGGGTGAGCTGGGCGGGGATGTGAGGCCGACAGCAGGGACATGGAGTGGGCTCAGGAGCTCAGGGAAGGGCCTGGGACAGAAGGGGCAGCGCGGCCAGAAGGCGGAGGCCTTGGGAATAGTCGAGTGGGGAGAACTGTGGCCCAGGGGTTTGGAGGGGCTGCTGGGACCCGATCCTGGGTCTTTCATGCATCCTAAGTCAAAAAGAGGTTCGGTTTTCACATTATTTGTCCTTTTGTTCCAGATGGGAACCAAACCGAACGTGGGAGGTAGCAGAATTTTGGAAGCAGGAAACTCTTTAAGATGGCTCATGAGAGAGCAGTCACAGGGAGGTAGAATGGCCTTGACGCCAGTAATGATTTAAAAACACAGAAAGCTGCAGGTCTTTTCATTAAAAGGATAAAGCAGAGGAATTGGAGACACCAGCCTCACACCTCAGTTTCCCAGTGGTAACATATTAGATGAAGTTTCTCCACATTTACCATTTCAACATGCTATGTACTCATAAATTAATGAAATTGAGATATTTTTGCAAATACACTATATCACACACTTCAGAAAATACTGCAACATGTATAGAGCACTCTATGGGATTTAATATTGTAATTCCACAAATGATAAATAACTTAATTAAATTTCTGAAATGTGATGCTATCTTAAGAAAATCTCCATATTTGATGTCATTGTTGAGCATACGGAGTAATTTATTAATATTATTTTTAGCTCAGAAATGGAAAACACTCAGTGTTCAGACAGCCATAATGGCAAACTACCATTTAATATAAATTTGTTTTGAAATCCAAATTAGCTACTCCAGTGAGTTATGAATGTGAAATTAAGATGGGTAACTTGCAGCGCTGGGTCAGATGGTTATCAAGGGCGCTTCAATCATCTATCCTTGAATTAGCAAAACACTTCGCTGCTGCAGAAGTGGAGACAGCCTAGGTTACCTCTGCAAATGATTGCATCTAGAACATGAAATTCCAAGCACTCAGAAAAAGCGGCTCTCTCTGCCGTGACTCCCCGAGTAAGGGGGAGACTAAGAGAATCAGTGCACGGCAGTGCCTGTGTATCAGAGACCGTAACAGCTCCAAATGTTTAGCTCAGTTTTCACTGTGCAATTAATTCAAGCACAAGTAGAAAACATATGGAAAGTTCTAAACACGCAAAGAAAGGAAAGATTATATTTACAATGCCAAAACTATGATTTCATATTCTGAGTTGCTACTGTGCAAACAATTATGTCAATTTACCATTCCCTCCTCCTCTCCTCTTCTTCCTCCTCCTTCCTTTTGGCATTGAAGCAGCACAGCAGGTAGCATCAGCTCACCCTTCTCTATACACACAGTCAAGGCTTCTTCTATTTTAGCTATGAAAGCAGTATGATTATTGATGTGCAAATCCCTTGCCACCAATAGATTGTGCATGTGTGATTATTAGGAATTATTCCAGATGTCTTTGTGAGCTTTCTCTCCACATGACCTATGGCATCTGAGGTCAGACCCAGATGGTAATGAATGATGGAGTTCTTTGTGTCAGACATTTGGTTCTGGATCAGAGCCCTGAGCTATCCAGGTTCTGAAATCCATCTTGTTTCATTTTGATGTTGGTCTTGGATTAGAACTACCCTCTGTCTTGTAGCTCTCTTCTGTGCTGAGGTCCTGGTTAGCAATAATTAATGCATTACTAATAATCTGGCAGTGGAGATTTGAAGATGATTACAAATCAAATTGACTCAAATATACACATAAATATGCAGTAGTGGAGTATCAATAGTGTGGCAGTTCATACATAGTGGAGATCACAGTACAGGTATACAAACATATGAAATATATCTAAGTATATATTTATCTAAATATATTCAAGAGGTCCATTTATAGCATGAAAACATGAACTGATCGGTTGACACATTTCTCAGTAAAATTTTTGAAAACAGTGACAAAATGATAACAGAAATGTAACAACAAGAAAAAGTTAACACATCTCTGGAAATACTCCTGAGAGCATCTAGCAAAGGAAGAAATATTTTTTCAGGAAAAATATTCTTAAAAATAGTAAAATTCTATGGTTTTTTGTGCAGAAATAGTATTAAATTTCTCCTACCATGTGGATATGGCTGAAAGTTGGGTGTGACTGAAATTCCACTCCAGATAAATGTGTTCAACACACCTGTTGCACAGTACCCAGTCATAGCCAAAGTTAAGTCTTATACATTTGAGTTGTTTAACTCACAGAGTCAAAGAACAAAAATCAAGGACAAACAGAAGAAGCTAGCAAAGTGTTTATTAGAAATAATAATAAGGAAAACCTCTTGACCCATGCCTGCCAAGAGCATGTTTTGGCCTTAGGAAGCTGTGTAGAATTTTTTGACAAATGAGTCACTAAGCCAGAATCTGATTTCTCTGCATTTTTAAACTTCTCCAGACAGAAGCTGGGGAGGGGCTGTCAAAGAACTTGACTTCTGCATTGAGGACCTTCTTCTTGGGAGGGAAGGTTCTCATCTCTTCACTCTTACCCTAGCCTTTTAACTTTTTCACTTGCCTCTTTTTTAAAATAATTTTTAACTTAACCAGTTGCTTAAGATGCTCTTAACTATGGCACATGCTTGTTTTCTCTTGTGTGTCTTTAGGCTGTGCTGGCTGGTCTCTTGTAAGGTAACTAACTAAACTATCATTATACCAGTGGAGAAGGACCAGCCCCAAGGTGCCGTAAGATGGAAGAAAGAATTCAGATGCAGGATGGCACAGAGTACAACTGATTAGAAACATCCTGGAAGCTTCAGGTCATTGGGAACCCGGCTCTAGGGCTCTTACTCTCCTGGGGAGGCTGCAGCCCAGAAGGACCTGCTTGTGGCTCACGAGGGCTCGACTTTTTCAGAACAGAAAAGCCGCTCTCAGGACATCTGCTTCTATCTTTTCTTTAACACTGTTCTTTTGATTGCGATTGCTTTCTTTCCCTTCCCTTCCTTAGCCTCTTTTCTAGTTTTGGGGGGCCATCTTGATAGCAGCGATCATAGCAATTGTATAAAGCACCGACTGACATCATGGCCCAAATCAGGGGCACCTGGGCCTAGGCTGGTTCCGGTGTACACTTGCATCTTCTTCCCTGGCATCCTGCGTCCTTGTTTACCACTCACTGCACAAACGGCCAGCATTTGGGTTGTGACTCAAGCTTTGGGTCGTATGTTAACCCCAAAATTTTATTCATAACTCATTTTTCATGGAAGAAGTTGGTCCTAACTTGAGGGCCCACTATGCCTAGGAACATTCCAAGAACAACGGGAAGTTCTCTTGAAAAGAAATGAGAAGGATACTGGTAATGTACTAGAGACACAAGCCAAAGCAAACAGCGACACAATTCCAGGGAGAGAACTTGGAAACACATAGCTAAGTGCGGCTCTCCTGGGCTCTGACCACATCTCAGACACGGAGCTCAAAATCCATTGCAGGAAAGGAAGCTAAAACCAACTGGTCAGTCGGGGCAGAAACATGGACACAGGCCACTTCAGAAAATGCTAATCAGCCAGGACGTCATGAAGCCTAACAGCAGGCATGTCCAGAACCTTGGGAAGACCATCCCGTTTATTATAAGTTTATATAATAAGAAGGTGGTGTTTATGCAGTATGAGAGACCAGGGATACAGAGAGTAAAATAAAAGCCAGATAATAGGGAAGAGGGAGATAGTCACTGTTCTGACCAGAAGGGGACCAAGAGATGGAGGGAGAATGAAGAAGGGACATGAAAGCAGGTGAAGAAAGGAGTGAAGATGGGTTATGTACATGCGCCAGATCCACACAGTGTGAGCATGAGATGCTGCAAACACCATTTCATGAAAGCAAAAACTAGAAAATCTAAATAAAACAATGCATTAGAAACGTCAGCTTAACTCAAAAGCAGGCAGTAACCACAGAATACTTGGATATATAGAAAACAAAAATCCTATATGGAACACAGATCTACCTCCTTGCAACATTAAATAAAAATGGATAAAATAATTTAATCTAGAGGAGGAATCAGTCAGACTAAATAAGGAGAAACAAACTAACTTACATGTAAGCGATGTGTAAGTCAGATTGTAAAGCGGTGCTGTGAACAATTCTATAGCAGCCCACTAGATCATTTAGACAAACTGAAACATTTCCTGGAAAATACAAACTGACAATTGTGCATGTCAAGAAGAAAGGGGAAATTTAATTCAATCTGTAATCAAAAATCTATCCCTGACTGAGCTCAGATCAGCACACACCACTGTTTAATCCTATCACAACTTTGAGGAGAAATTGATACTAATTATTTATAAAATCTACAAAAACTGAAAGGGGTGGGATATTTCAAAAACACAACAGCCACCCTACTCCCCGAATCCTTACCATCTCCATTTTGCCAGACCATCACACTCTGAACTTTGCTGGAAGTTTGTGCATCACCTGATTGCAGGACTCAGGGTCCTGGCGTAGCTGCCTCTGCCCTGTCTGTTTTCCACGTGGCATTAGACTAATGCAGCTGCCCACTGAAGTGGGGTCACACAGAGGTGTGTGGTCACGGTCAGAAGCCACAAGCAAGGTCAGAAGCAAGAAGCTCTTGCAGATCCCTGAAATCTTATGGTGCCATGTGGGCCCTGTGGATTATTGTGAAAGAGAACCTAACTTCTCGGTGGCCAGTTTTGTAGAGTCATTCAGCAAACCCATGCCAGTGAGCCAGCACACAGAGGTTTATCAACCTGGCATCACACCCCACAGTCCACTAGCAAAATACACATGAGTGATGGTAAAGTAGGTGGCCAGGGCACCAGGCCACGCTCAGAGTTAAGGTGACAGAAATTTATGGTGCAAACGAATCCCAAATGAAAGAAAACTCTCAGCAGAGTCTTCATATCTTGGGCTTCAGATCTAAATTACTCACTGGATCGAAACTTTGTCCAGTCTCAGCCTCACTTGTACCTTTGCCCAATAGCTGTGCCTATTCATAGGGTCCCTGTAATTAGTTCGTATAAAGTCTCAGGGTGATGTCTGGTAAATATTGAGGACCTAATTAAAAGTACAGTACCCATGTTTAGTCTTACGATGTTCCTTTGGGATCACTGGATGTTAACCATCTTTGAAAACTGTTAAAATTTTCATGGTAAAGCTCAACTACGCACAGATAAAAATCTTTCCATTCTCAAAAAACATGAAAATTGAAAATGGCATTAAAAATGAAAAAAGAGACGGGTAATATGTCACAATATAGAGAAAAAAATTTCAGTAAAATCCCTGTCACAGAGAAGAGATTTAGGAGAGTATTCCAAAAGTACAAGCTGTGGAAATCTTCAGGAATCAGAACATATGAAGCCTTGTTGCAAACATATATATCTCACCTCCTTCTTGGTCTCTGTATCATATACACAGATGCCATTTCTCATCATTTCTCATCCCCAGACATAACCCCTGACACCCACAGTTTAAAGAAGGAGAGGTTTATTTTGGCTCATGGTTTAGTCCATGGTTGACTGTTCCAAGGCAGACATAGCACGAGGTCCACTATCCTTCCGAAAGTCCCACCTCCAAGCACGTGAGTGTCCTGAGGAACCGGGGAGGGAGCTGCGTGCTTCCAGGCCGCAGCCCAGTGAGCACCTCCAACCCAGCCCCTTCCTCACAGCACAGTTGCCTAGCATGTCCTTTCAAAATCCCACCTCCAAGCACGTGAGTGTTCTAGGGTCATTCTTGATCTGAACCATAGCAAGAAATATACCTATTGTTAATATATCATTTTGAAAGCCTATCTTGTTATTGTTTGGGGCTCTTTGCTATTGTTATTTATTTGTCTCTGTTGTCTTTTGTTTTTCTTGTATTTTGCTTGGTTTTGTTTTGTTTTTCCCCTCTAATACAGAAAGGATAGATGTACATATATAGACTTATGCATGCCTAGGACTTCTCCTAAAGGATTTGCAAGAATTGATTTTGTTACGTGCAATGTTATGAATAGCTACTTTTAAGAAAAAGAGACATTATGGTAGCCACTGCTGACTTTCTATGATCTTGTTTTGAAGTCCAATAAAGCTTTTTTTTTTGTCTTGATTGGTTTTAGTCTGTTTTCTAGTATTTGATTTCAATATATGTAAAAGCTCGGGCAGCTATTTTGAAGGGAACAAGAGACATTATCATAACCACTGTTGATTTTCCTTCCTGTTGTCTGGTCTTGAAAGCTGGTAATGTTTAATTTTTTTGTTTTGCTCAGTTTTACACTGTTTTGTTTGTTTGTTTGTTTGTTTGCTTGCTTGAATTCAATGTGTGTGAAGATATGGGCAACTATTTCAGAGAGAACAAGAGACATTGTGGTAGCCATGGTTGATTTGCTTTGGTCTTATCTTGAAATCCTGTGTTGCTTGCATTGTTTTATTCTGATCTGCTTTGTTCTGTTCTGTTTTATTCTTTTTAAAATAAAAAATAATGCATTTGTAATCATACTTCTGTGAGAAATGAGGCAAAAAAAAATCAGTATATAACTGGTCATTCTCAAAAGTATAATATGCCTCCAAAGATAAGCTGTGAAAAAAAAAACACAACAGTAAAACCAGGAAGATCTTTACTCACTTGACAATACTTGAGCATTTTCTTCATCTCTGTGGTTTTACAAGGAGTCATGCACATTTCATTCTACCCCTGATACCAGATTGTTCTCTGGAACTGGCTGCCGGTTGACTTGTGTTTAACATTCTCTCTTACTAGTAACTCAGCTGCAAAATGCAAGAGTATCAAGCAGTGTGTCTGTATTGCCTAGAAAATATTTTTGAGGCAGGATCTCATTATGTATTCCTGATGGACCTTGAATTCATGGAGATACTCCTGCCTCAGTCTCCCAAGTGCTGGAGTTACAGGTGTGCGTTACCACACCTGGCTTTGGCTCATTTTATACAACCTATTTTGGACTCAACAGTAAAATCCCCTGCCCTCTAATTTTATTTGTGGTGCCATGAATTTTTTAGATAATCAGAGTCAACCACTGTGGTCCAACTGAGTATCTGAGAGCTCGGTGAAACTTTTTTAAAAACTACACCCAGAGGATGATTGAAAGGTTATGGTGAGTTGCTGTGTGGATGGACGAATTACACAAAACTATGCATTAAATGTTATGCAGATATGAAGTTGGACATTGAAAAGATCAGGCCTCATGTGTTTTACAAACCAGTGCTCCAGCAAGCAACGAGGGACCAGCGATTTTATTACTTAGAGTGTAGGTTCTTACTTGACACTGAGCTCAAACTGTAGAAGGAGAGGGGATAAAAATGTCATTCTATTCTTCTGAGTTATTTGATAAACTCCCTGACACTAAAAGAAATGACAACAAGAGCAAAACCAAAAGAATTTCATTAACATGATTATCTCACATATACAGAATCTACCAAAACACAGTATACACACTTCAGGAAAATAAAAGCAGTGTGACTTTTTTCCAGTAGATGCTGTTAGCCTCATATGGAGGCCTAGTGACTGTCACAGATCCCAGGAAACACTACACTGCTGGCTCTTACAGAAATGACCAAGGTTACCCAAGCTAATAAATGTATGGAAGCTCATAGGCACCTCTTTTAATTGTAGTGGCCCAATGTAATTTGTATTACTCTCACACTGTGTCAATAAATTTAGTATTAAAATATTTCTACAAGTTTCTCTTTTCCTGAATTGCATATGCATTTTTTTTGGTGGACTCTATACATAAGAGATGCTCACATAGGAGGAATTATTCCAAGGGTAGCCATCATCGCAGATTTTTAATGGCATTTTCAACTGAACATTTTTAGGTAAATGGTAAGATAGAGGAAAAGAACCACGATTCTCTAAGAGCAGCAAGTTTCGTTACACACGATTCATTGGGGTGGTCTCCAAGCCAATACTGGGCTAAAGTCATCTCTCTTAATAAGATATTGTCCTTCCGAGTAATAAGTGGAAATGGGTCACTTTTTAATAAATGTGTGTCCTGATTTTAGGCCCGCAGCTGGGGAAAGATAGCTTTTCTTGTATCTTCTTTTCAATTGCCTTCAGGCAACTAACACAACTAAACATGAACACACTAATCATAGAAAATAATGCAAAGAATAAAGTCAGCACAGCCACACACACACACACACACACACTCACCATTATATAATAACGTAACATAAAGGCTATGATTAACTGCACCAGGGCTATCACCATGGTATAGTAAAATGAGGATTTTCTGTTCCTAAATTCTCTGCGGTAGAATAATCATTCATATGCTATCAAAATAATACAAGCTGCCAAAGTAATGCAAACACAGCTCTTTGATATAGAGATTAGCCCTAGATTCCACTTATATTAGAGGAATATGTTTCATTTCTAAAGTTATTAATCAGACTTGCCTATCACAAACAAAAGCTGTTCTAATTATCTTCCAGAGGTGTACTTCGTAGGAAACTCTGAAAAAGAATCAGATCTTCATCTGGTTTGAATTTACTTAGGTTGAAAAGAAGCTATCTTTGATAACTTTAATCACATAATTTATGCTGAACATTTTAGCAGTTGCTATGGAGACTTCAAAATCAGTTTCATATGTTAAATATAGTATTCTTTTACTTGTATGTAATTTGCATTTTAAAGAGCTAATGTCTATCACTTCTTTACCCTTGGTAGATAGCAGCTCTTACATCCTTTACTCTGACATCCCTGATACAGGCCATTATTTTCTTCTTTTATCTAATATGAATTTACTTCCATAAATTACCATTAAAGGGCTTTATAGTTTTCTTTTTTAAACAATAAGTTATTTACACGGTCCACACAATGGAGGCATTATTACTGACATAATATCCGATGATTTAAATTTAATTCATATCTCTCTAGAATAAATTAAATAATTATGTAGGCAAAAAAACAAAAATACTGTGGAAAGATTGCTGCACATGCAGAAATGAGATAGCCTCTCCTCACATTCCCGTAATAACAAGCAGGTATGCACTCAGCCATCTCTGGAACTCAGTTTACTCCTGCTGATAAAATGGAGATAACGCTTGTTACACTGAACACACAGTATTTGTGAGCATTCCAAACTGAATGCACAAAAGAGCTAATACAGTGCAAAAGCAACATAGGAAAGATATGCGTGATGCACAGAAAGAAATATATGCCAGCACTTATTTAAACATGAAACACAAAAGGCAGAGAGCCAACTAAAGCACCCTGTGTTACGAACCAGGACCCGGTACCCAGTAACCTGAGGTTTTTGAGTCCTGCCTTTGTAGAATGTGCTTCAGTATAAAATCGTTTTGTTTATTCCAGACTCTAAGCTCTACCACACTGGAATCTCTTGCTGTATTTTAAAATGCCTTATATTCATGGGCAGTAAGAGGTTTTCAATCAAAGCATAGGCTCTTTAACTTTGAAATAATATTACTATTGTAATAATGGTAAATGATGCCACCCCTTGAAAAGGACAAATATTTTATATATGTGCTTTAAGGAAGTTATAGAAGGTTTTGCAAAGCCTTTATTAATTTTAGTTTTATTATATTTTGAGTTAGATTGGTTACCATACTTGGGATTTAAAAGAAGAATGCTAAGATCCTGTTCAACAATATTTTTCTGGAAAAAAGAGACAATGTATCTTAGTGATTCTTCCTGCTCCTTCCAGATCCATTGTTCCCAAGTGCAGAAAAATAAAGTGATATTAATGCAAATATTGATGGATAATGGGTTCTTTTAGGAATGGAAAGTGCTAGACAAGAAAATCATTTTGTTTCACCCTGAGTGGCAATGAACAGATTATTCCTCTTGTGAGCATGTTACTTTGGAACTTAGAATATACAGGAAACTTTGTGCAGAGAAAGTAAGAATTATATTGATGAAAGTTAGAATTAAAATAACATGTTTAACAAAGTGAACATTTAGTTATTAGCTAGAGATTTGGATGCATTTGTAAAGGCCAGGAAATGACGTTTATAAAAATTACAATGTCTAGGGAAGAAATTTATAAATCATAACTTTTAAGAGGAATGGTATAAATGACTACTTTACTAGTAAGATACAGGATCCCAGAGCAAAGTCCTAAGAGGTACAGTAGGAGTTTACAGATAGAAACTTATCAACCGTCCAGTACCTCTGAATATTTTGTTTGTATTTTTTCTATTCACGAATGGAAATTGAATATAGTTACTAAAGGTACCATAATACCAAGAGTCCCTACCAAACAAATTACTCTCTGGGCAACGTTATTGCTCAAAAATATTGTTCTGCTAGACAATTTTAACTCTTCAATATAAAAGCTTCTTTTCTGTGAATTGAAGTAATGAAAAAAAAAACCAATCGAAGTAAACTAAACTCTTTAAATGATGTTTTAAATAACAACATAATGGTGAAAATGTGTGAATCCAAGGCAGTGCTTCCTTCTCTCCTGGCTGAAGTTTACTCCTTGGGTTGTTTTACTGCTGCTCCTGGTGACCGCAGAAGCAGTGACAGATTCCTGTCACCTGGGGAAGAAGGTTCCAGACAGACAAGGCGTACGCATTTATCAGGGTGTGAAGACTCACAACATACTATAACCTCCATCACGGCAGGTGCACTGTAACGGTTCTTAGTATTTATTGATATTGGGAAATAAAACACCAGAGTTTCCAGTCAAGAAACGGTGGGTAAGGGCACTGTGAAGGCATGAGGATGAATGAATCCAGCAGTAAGACGTGGGAGGAGTCCAAGGGCCGGGTGTTTCAGGGTTCAGAAGTGCGTAGCCTCGGGAAATTAGGGGGGGGATCAGAATCTAAAGGACCAGCTACGTGGCCAGGAGTGCTGGGTCTTGCTTTCTCCTTGTTCTCACCTGACTCATCTCAGCCCAGCTCGAAGCCCTTCCAGTCTGACCAGAGCAGGAAGGGAGTCCTCCTGCTTGGAGGTGGGGGATGACAGTAGCATCTGGAGTGTTAGTGCGCTTTTTGCCGTGATTGCGCTTTGCTCTTAGTTCGCCTCCTTTGCTTTTAGTTGCCCCAGGCCAACCGCTGACAGTCACAGCACTGGAACCCAGCGCTCTGCAGTCTCCAGCCAGGAAGGCTCCAGTCCTGGAGGCCTGGACCACACAGACTTCCGGCCTCTCTCTCTCCTTGGGTCACTGGTTCTGGACCTCAAGCACTATCTCTGCCCCGTGCAAAAGAGAACCAAGTTCCTGGCTTCCTGGGCAGATCTCAGGAAGGACAGGCGCCGGCCACCAGGGCACTGACCTGTGATCTCAGTCTTGCGGGAGGCTGAGGCAGAGGGACAGCAAGTTTGGCTCAGGCTGGGCAACTTTGTGCCTGTCTCAGACTCTTTCTGAAAAGTATAAATAAGTAAGTAAATAAATATGCTGTAAATGCAAAGGTCCTAGCTCAATTCCTAGACCTCCCACCAAGAAAAAGAAAAAAGAAGGAAAAAGGAAAGAAAGAGGAAAAAAAACACCCAAATTGCTAAGAATTTGAAACAGGAGATGACACTGGAAATAGAGACCATGAAATGCAGTCTGTGTGTGTAGCCAACCCTAACACACCTGAACACGCGTTGACACCAGGCTGGAAAAGAGAATTACCAATCGACATTCTCCGTTGTATTTGAACAAGATTTAGAACAGTATTAAAATGCCCAAAATGCATCTCAAAGAGTTGCATGTAAGCAAAAGATGCTACAGATATGAAAAATGGGGCGCAGTTGCATCTGACAAAGACTTTAGCAATTGTCACAAAAATGTTTGAAGAGGTCATTGCAAGTAATTTTGAAACAAATGGGAAGGGGAAAGCTTCATCCAGGGGTAAGATACAAAGATGAATCAGAAAAAATAGAGCTGAACACTGCAGAAAGGAGGAGGAGGGAGAAGAAAGGGGGAAAGAGAAGGAAGAGGATAGAGAGGAGGAGGACCAGGAGGCAAGCAAGAGAGAGGAGGAGAGGGGAAAAGATAAGAAGGAGAAAAAGAAAAGGAAGGGGAGATATAAAGGGAGGGAAGGAGAAATTGCTGATGTGCTGATTGATTGCACACATTATAAGAAAAGAGATAATAAAGAAACAGGCTGGAGGGAGTGAAAATGGTTTCCCTCTGTCCTTTCAAGTTCTTCCGCTGGGATGCACACTTCGGCAAGATGCAGAGTAGCTGCAGCAAAAATCTCTTAATCACATATGCACAAGGGTCCCAGCAAGTATTGGATTACAAGGAGAGTACACTGCTAGCTAATCTGCAAGACTGCCCACTGCAGATCATTAAAGGATTTGTAGCATCCTGAACCCAGAAATCAGAGCTTTGGGCTTCTGGGTAGTGGAGACACAAGCTTGAGGTCAAAGAGATAGTGTGTGGGGTGCTAAGCCTGTCTTTGAGGAGAATAAGTGACAGATACCTGTCTCAGAAAGATGTAAACATCGGTTTCCTCTCCTAGTGGAGAAGATTCCTCCAGGAGAAGGTGCATGACCCATGAGCTCTTTTGGAGAGTGGAATTTAAGCAGATAAAGGAGGCTCAGAGTGAACCTCTACCTGGTCCTCCCTTCCGCCCTTGGTTCCAAGTCAACACAGGAAAGCAATGTGTGTGTTATTTCCTGAACTCTGCCAGAGTAAGGAACAGATCGAAAGAGAACAGGTCAACAGAGCTGATCTAAGATGAACAGCAGAGAGCAGGTGATTTTTTAAAGTCTGTGAAACACCCAGGTTTGGTGAGAAGATAGATAACCACGTTCCTAACATTACTGTTCAGTGGAGATCCTGTTCCTAGCGGCTGCACACCGGTCTCCAGCCCAGGCTGCTGCTCCCATCCATTTACACTGAAAACTGAGCAAACCAGTGTTTTCCTGCCTGTCCCTCATGCCTAGCAGGAGCCAGCTCAGCAGATAATTCACAAAGAACAGGATGAGTTTGCGTGCTTTATTTTCAAAAATATCAGCTTTGCGATGCAATGGTTCAGAGTTTATTTTCCAGCAGGTCTCATTAAGTAGAATCTCCCCTCATTGCACGGTCATAAAATTTCTGACTGTAGCTTTGACACCATCCAAGGCTCACTACATACTCCTGCAGGTAATAGGTTTTTTTCTTCCCACAAAACTGAGTATGTAAATACGAGAGAGACAGAGAGAGAGAGAGAGAGAGAGAGAGAGAGAGAGAGAGAGAGAGAGAGACTGTTGTATGAACCCAAGTGTGACCACAGAGCATGCCAAGACCTGGCTGAGGAGACCTCTGCAGGCTGGCTAAGTAAAGCCTGGTGGGACAGACCTCTGAGTGTGCAAACGTCACAAAGGAGAACAGAACCTGAGCTGTGTTTAATGGAGATCTTGATCACTCCTTTTCTTTTGGTTTTGTTCTCCTGAAAGGTTTTTATAGTTTCACACCTCAAACCTCATCTCAGACTCCTATTGGTGAGTTTTTGTAGATGACCTTTTGACGAGCCGTGTGCTGCTTAAATAGACACAGCACAAACATGGAGGTTGCATGGTAGCAGAAAGAATCAGGCCTGTTGACCAGCTGGATGGACCGGTTAAGGGAGATCTCTCTGAGACCCTTTGCTGGTTTGGAGAAGTCCATATGTTAAAGATCAGGCCCCCCTGCCCATTGCACTGGTGGGAAGGGAGGAACCTTGGGCCCCTGCCCAGAGAACTAGTGAGAAGTGAGGAACTTTTAAGGGGTGGGACCTAAAGGAAGGAAGTTATGTCACTGGGAGCCCTGGAAGGGAACACTAGCACCTGGCCCTGCTTGCCTTCCTTCCACATCCCAGGTGTCATGGGGGGAGCTTCCTCTGCCACGTGCACCCCCGAAGCACACTGCCTCACCACAAGCCCTGAAGCAATGGGCAAGAGCTATGGAATGATGCCCCCTAAAGTGGGAGCCAAAATTAATGAATTCCTGACTCGAAGTTCATCATCTCAGTTATTTTGTCACAGTGAGGGAAAACTGATTGACATAACAATCAAGGAAGTTGAGGGAGAAGTTGAGAAGCCAGCTTTCCAGTGAAGAAAAGCATGCAGACCACCATGTTATTAACTGAATCAAAGACCACAGATGAATTGGATAAGCAAACAACATTGAAGAAGTGCTAACTTTAATTAGAAGGACAGATGCAGGCCCAAACACCAGATGCCTATGGGAGATTCCTGAGTGCATTTTGACACTTTGACTGCAGAAGCCAAGTTGGCTGATCACAAGGCGTGACCGTGTCTGGCTTATGAACAAACCTCTCCAGTTATGAACCTCAACCAATGCAGAAGGCACAAGTACTCCCCCTTTAGGTCCACCCTCTCATCCCCACGTCTTTCCACTTGGCTTTATCCTAGCCCTCTTAGCTACATCCAGTATAGATTCCATCTGAACAGTTACTGGCTGGTAAATAAGGGCTGTGTGTGTGTGTGTGCGCGCGCACGCGCGTGCGATTTACATCTGTTGAAAGCTTTCTGCTCTTTTCTCTTCATTGTTTTTTTCTTTTGCTTCTCTTTAATTTTCCTTTTGTAGCTTTCAGAACAATACAACTTCAAAGCAGGCATGTGAAATGGATTTATATTTGACTTTTAAAAGAACTCATTCTCTGTATCTTTGGTTTTGAATTTTTGAACAATGGCCATGTCGTTTTGAATTGTCAGCAGGCAACTCCTCTGAGGGCCCTGGCTCACTTAACAGACTGTAAAACCACTAAAACAGCAACCCCACCGCCACCCACATAATGGAGCTAACACAGACATTTGGGAGCCTGAAAGAATTTGCAACTTTGGCTGCTAATTTGTTACTGTGCAGCATTAGAGACCAACTTGATGGGATTTGGGATTATTTTATGAACCAAAAAAGATGCAAGGGGCAAAAAATGCAGGCACTGGCCCAGGCAGTAATCTAGCTTGGACCCAACTCTGTGTTAAGAAGAGACTTTGCAGCCATGAAGACGAGGTCTTTTTCTTGACTGTGTGTGGAAAGGGGAAGGACTCTTCAGCTTACCGGCAGTCAGTCAGTCAGCAATGTCTCTCCTCCAGCCGCCCCATAACACCCAGGCTGTTAGACGCAGAATGCTTCATTCCCATGTTATTTGTCCTCTAGGTGCTGATGGGAATGCTAATTTAAGTGACAATTATAAATAGTACTTCCTGGGTGAAGCCAAGCTGGAGGAATAGAATTGCTAATGTATTCACTTGTTTGGCCAGAAAGATGAAAGATTACACACAGGGAAAGAGATAAACGTAAACAATCCCTTCACATCTACAGAACTTTGGGTTCCTTAGTTTCTCTTCAAGGTTTGTCTTCGTTATTCAGGATAATCCTCCTCTGGGTTTGTTTCCTCTGGGTTTGCTTGAAAGAAAATCTTCAAATGTTCTGCCATGTCTGGTTCCTCCTTGTGGATGTTTTATAAAAAGCGAGACAGTGATATTTTATGAAGATAACCATCCTCAGCAGGAGGAGTGGCCGGGGTAAGTGATGCCCTGCTGGCAGTTACGGAGACTCAGGGTTGGTGGTGCTGTTTCCAAATGAATGAGCGACCCTGGATAGAGCGAGGAGCTACAGAAAGCAGTGAAGAGCAACATGGGGAGAATAGTAAAGTCCCAGAAAATCTACATAGAGCAGCAGAAAACATTTTCAATGAATGAACTTAGGATGGCTGGACCACCAAACACACTGTGTCTGGGATAACCTAACTCCACTTTAGGACCAGAATATGACAGAGTTTGCTAGTAGACAACAGCTTTGGGCTTCAGGGTGAACATTATGGATTTGGACTATGAACTTGCTGTCTTTTTTAAATCAGAATAAAAAGTGAATAAATGATGTTCTCAACTCTAGTATGGGAACAGCCTTGTAAGATGTGGAGACCACATCATACCTCAGTTTACAGTTAGTACCAGGCTTCAAGGACTCATTCACATAAATTACTCTGATTCAAGAAGGGGAATAGAAGGAAACTGTTCTGTGAGAGACGAGAAAGCTGCTTTCTTCTGACAGTGTCTTCAGGAGACCGAATACCTAGGGTTTGTCAGTCTCAGGTGAGGTTTGGGGGATACTGTCTAGATAAATTATTCTATGCAATCGGAATTTAATATTTTACCTCGTCTTTTCTTTTTTTAAATTTTATTTAAAGAGGAAAAAAGCAAAACAGAAAAAGGGGCAGAGACAATACAGAATTTCAGAAAAAAATAAACAGTAAGAAATCACTAGTTGATATATTACATATTGTCTTCTTAGACAAAGTTGTTCAAGTTACAAAATTAAAGCATGTAGAGTGGACATTCAAACAGTGAGGCTGAAAAGAAGTTCAATGATCCAATAACAACTTATCAATCCTACACACTTAAACATGAATGCAGTTATATCCTTTAGAGCACTTTCTGTTCCTCCTTTTACTTTTTTTAATTTTGTTAATTTTTATTTATTTATTTATTATTTTTTTATTTAAAGAGAAACAAAAGCATGTAAAGGGTAGAGGTAAATACAGAATTTCAAAAAAAAGATAAACAGTAAGAAATCATTGCTTGATAAATTACATATTGCCCTCTTAGAAATAGTTGTTCAAGTTATAAAATTAAAGCATACAAAGTAGATATTCAAACAGTGAGAGTGTAAACAGCTATGCATGTATGAGTCTCTACATGTATTTCTATCCTTTCTGTATTAGAGGGAAAAACAAAACTTTGCAAGACAAAACAATACAAATTCCTATAAAAACATGAAACCAAAAAGCCATATAAAACCACAGTACAAGGTGATCTACAATGATTACTGTGTTGTTTCTTATTATCTTCAACAGAATTGTCTATATCATCAGGCATAACTGAATATAGCAGCATAATTGAATATAGAAGTACTTAACAATTAGTAAAAATAAAACATTGTAGACAGTATAAAACTTCAAAGGCAGGTAATAATCAAACCAGAGTGGATATTCTAGTGAATCTTTCCTTCTTCAGTGCAGTTGCCTATACTCTCAGACTTGATACTATCAATCATAACAGCTTTGGATAAAATCTATCAATACAAAACAGCGATCTAACAGACCGGATTCGATTATGATCAGTCATGGTAAAATTGTGTAGGTTATACAGAGCTTTAGATTAAGTTAATAGGAAATTAAGGATGATTACTGTACTATATCCTGTTATTTTTGGCATTACTGTCTGTGCCCTCAAATCTAGTACAGGTAGAATGACTGGAACAGAATATAATACATCTAAGCAGAGTAGTGTGAGTAATGTGGGTTTTAAATCCTGGTGCACTATTAAAAATATAGTGTATCAAGGCCATCTATGTTAGAGATTCTAGCCATCCTTCTCTGCCTCATTTCTGCTATGCTATTTTTCTGCCTTTGTTTGTCTAGTTTTCTCTTTCATTCTACTCCCTGCCCCACTCATTGAGGCCTTTCTGCCACTGTTCCTAAAATCCTGGTATTTTTTTTCTCTTTCTAGAATGTCCTTCAGTATTCTCTGTAGGGTTGGATTGGTGGTCACAAACTCCCCCAGTGCCTCTTTGCCATGGAAGCATCTTGTTTCTCCATTAATTTCTAGTGACAGTTTTGCAGGATACATCAATCTGGGCTGGAGATTATTTTCTTTCAGGGCTTGGAATACTGAGCTCCAAGCTCTTCTTGATCTAATGGTCTGTGTTGAGAAGTCAGCCATGATGAGCTTACCTTTAGAGGTAATCTGTTTCTTTTCTCTGATGGCTTTTAATATTCTGTTTTTATATTGAATTTCTGGTATCTTGATTATTATATGTCTGGGTGTAGCTCTGTTTTGGTTGTAGGTGGCTGGAGTTCGGTATGCCTCACACAACCAAATGTCATTTTCTTTTCCCATGTTTGGGAAGTTTTCTTTAATTATTTCCATGAATAGGCTTTGTAATTCACCTATATGTATTCCTGCTTCTTCGTTCACATTTCTTATTCTTAACTTGTAGATTCACTTGTATTGTTACTGCCTATTTCCTTGTTATTTTTAAGAGATCTTTCCTTTCATGATCACAAATTGGAAACTTGTCTTCAAGTTTTGATAGTCTATCCTTAGTTTCTTTTAAGGCATTTTGCTAGCTTTCAATAGAGTTTTTAATTTCCTTGTAGTCCCTTTGAATCTGCTTCATGTATTCTATATTTTCTTTATGTTCTTTATCAAATGTTTCTCTCCTTTTTTTGTGTTCCTCCCTTCTACCATCTGTATCTTCCTGAGAGATGCTTCCTGAGAGCATTTCTTTTATTACTCTACTCATATCTTGTTTTACCTGATTTAATATTTCAGTTTTGAGCTCATCAATAATGTCCAGAAGATATCTCTTAATGTTCATTGAAGCCATGTCTGATGTTGTGTGTTTGTGGCCCTCAGTCTCCCTTGTTTTTTCCTCTCCTGGATCAGGGCTCTCAGGGTTCTGGGCTGGGGGCCTCTTCCTGCCTCTCTCTCCTGTCATGGCCCTGGCTTCCTCCACACAGGTTACAGTGCAGGTCCCAACCCCCTTCCCTGTTGGCCACATTTCCTCCAAAGCATGCTGGCGAGGGAACTCTGCCCTCTCCTGCCTGCTTTTGTCACTGAGGTGTAAGCAGCAGCTGTGTATGCCTGCCCCTCCCCACTGGGCCAGCCAAACTTTAGGGACCTTCATCTGGTTAGTGCATGCTAGGCACAGGGAATCAGTCTGGGATGGGTCATTGGGTCCCGGCCAGGGGTGCAGCCCAGTCCAAGCAAATCCCACGAATCTGCTCTGGGAAGGGAGCAGCCAACTGAAGTCACTGTCACTCCCAGTTTAAGCTCCTCCTGCCCAATTCCAACATGTCACCTATTTGATCTTGCCCTTCCCATGGTGGGGGGGTCTCATTCCCAGCACTGACCATGGATTAATGAAGGTCTCTTGCCAGCTCTGCTCTAAGTTGGGCTCACCAACCCCCGACTTCAGCGCTGCTGTGGCTCCTGTGAGTGGCGTGGGAACAAGTCTGGGCAGCTCTGCAGGCCGGCACAGATTCAAGCGGGCGCATATTCAGGCTGGCACAAACTTGGTGGGTTGCTGTGAAAATGCTGTGTCCCATAATTTTTAGCTGTTCCAGTTTTAGTCCCAACGTATTTGATGAGCTTTTTTATATTTTAATTTCTTCCTGTGTCAAGAGGATCCATCTCCCTCTGTCTGGGTCTCTCTAGGGTGTTTTATTCTGGAATATGAGTTGTTTCTTCCTGGAGGCTTTGTATTTTGTGGCTCACTGGATGGCCATCTTGACTTCTCTCTTCAGAGTAATATTTTTATAGTGGAGTAGCTTTGTTCTCACATTGTCCATGAACCTTCCTTTTTATCTTGGGTTTTTCACTTCTAGAACAACTTGCCATTTTGTAATTAATAGGTTGTTTCACTGAATCTTGAAGTTGCTTTTAATTTCACTTTTCCAGGAGGAAGCTTCAGCAAACAAACACTCTTGGTAATAACAACTGGAAATATTTTCAGTCATTGCCAGCTATCTCCTTAATAGCAATTCCTTTATTTTGTGAAAGCATATGTGATTGATAACTCAGTTGGCCACTTTTCCATATTTCCAGTGATATTCATTTGACCAGAGACCCCAGGCTCTTCTCACCTCAACCAGCCTCTACCTTGTCTTCTCTTGATTGTGAGCATATTCGAATAGCATGAAATCTCTTGAAAATATGATGTGAATGGCAGCATGTTGTTAATTATTAGGTAGGGGGGGCTCACTTGCTTGTACCATTGTGCCTAATAGAGTTACAGACAGCTAAGTTAGTTAGAAATATTCTAGGCAGTCACATAGGGCTGGGCCCTCCAAGGAGCCAGAGCAGAAGCTCAGATACCTTGCAGCCTTGGAAGAGACAAACATCTCCTGCTGTGGGCCAGATCTCAAGAGAAAACGTAAAGCAAATACACCCACCTCCTAAGGATCCACAGTTCAAATAGTTGTCTCTCAGCCTGAGGAAGCCAGGAGTCAGCATCCCACCCCCTATAGGACGAGTCCCTGCTGTTAAGCATGCCCCACCCCACCCCACCCCGCTTACTACATGAGTTGCTCCCCCATTTGCTCCTAATTTAATCAATTCTACCTGAGACATTAATCTTATTGGTTGACCACAGTTATGTCCCCGCCTTATGCCCACCTTGCGAATTCCCATTTTTACCCACCTTTGACCCATCTAATCTCATGATTTTACCCTTTAAAAGTCCCTAGAAAAGGCAGAGTCCCAGGCAACCCACTCAGGACCCCTTCTGTCTCTCAGAAAGAAACTTTATTCCTCTCAATAAATATATTCTGCCCTTAACCTTCTTTGTTCCTAAAATTCATTCTTTGATTTTAGAGAACACGAACTCATATTGGACTTATAGTAGGTCAGGACTGCTAGAACTCATGTTCTTAGAAGAACGTATCTTTATCTCTTATTATGTTCTTAGCACAAAACAATTTACTAAATAAAAGGCAGGGATACATGAAAGCTCTTGGAGTGGGTGGGACAGGACAGTAACGCTTCTTTGGCTCCACAGCCAATAGGACTCTTTAGTCAGCTCACCAGAAGGACTTGGAATCTGCTTTCCAAAGCTTCGAGTTCAGTGTTTCATTTAGGTCAACTGGACTCATTTTTTATTTTGTTTCAATGTTTTATTTTCCATTGATTATTTTATCTGCACAGTCCATTAGTTGCTAATAGATTAATAATCCCATAGTGGTGGTTGTTATGCATTCCCCCTTTCAATTCTCTTAACTTTTCTGTATTGGGAGTTCCTTAGCATGATTAACCCTAAAGAGTAAATTGTACTACTACTGTCTGGTCCTGGGGACCCAGGGCTCTGCTGCTGGGTCACCATTACACCTAGGATGACTCCTAAATATTCACCACCTTAGCGACAGGTTCTAGGCTTCTGTGCTTTTATGTGCTGGTGAGTGAGTTGTTCTGAAATCTCACCCCATCCCTGGGATCCCAACACATGCACCCAAGGCAGTGGCTTTTTAGGGAGAGACCTAAAATCCCACAAATGGAGTATAATTTCACATTCATCCCAGATTTTCAGTGTTTAATTCTTCATTACTAACTCCAAATGCATATTTTCTCTGAAAGCATCTTATATAGATCTACTGGTTGTCTATGGCCAGGCTCTTTCGAAACAGTCCTCTTTGCCATTCCTGGAACCAGAATTCTTGTTCAAGTTCACTGTTAGGTATATTTATTCAGTAATATCGTCAGTTCAAAGTCTAGTTTATTAAGCTGGGCTCCAAAAGCTCATTTTTACCACTTATCTGAGTAATGGAGTAATCCATATTGATTAGAATGAGAGACCAGTGAAAAAAACACTTTCAACTCATAACATCCTTGAATTATGGTACCAAGAAAGCTCCATTGATTGTTTAAATTCACCTCTTTTTCATGTGTAAATTTGTTTACGCTTTTTGTGGTGAGGAGAGATGGTGGGTACTGTGGAAATGTTCAGGTTTCCTTCCTGTCCCCTAGGTCATCAGAGGCTGCCCGCTGTGTACAGCAGGTGCGTTTATGAGCAGAACCAGCTCCTCCTGCTGGGACAGCCCCAGATATCCCTCTTCTGTCTCCCCAGCTGGGAGATGAGCCCAGAGTCAGAGAGTTCTAGCTCCTGTGAGCTCAGCTCCAGAGCTTCTGTTTCCTGCTCCAGAGTTTCTCTGGTCCCTCTGTGCTTTCAGAGTCTCTGTGAATTTTCTCAAGTGTTCTCAAGAAAGAGCCCAAGAGGCAGAGATACTCAGAAAGGAAACATAAAATTCTGGGTCCTGACATCCCACTCAGCTCTGTTCCTCTCTTTACCGGAGTTGCTCTGCTCAGGGCATGGTTGTGCTCACCTGTGGTCCCATCCACTCTGTGATGCTGGGGCAGGAGGATCATATGCTCTAGCCCAGCCTGGGCAAAGTAGAAACGGATGCACCTGCCTCAAAATAAATAAATAAATAAATAAATAAATAAATAAATAAATAAAAGGGCTTGGGATGTAGGGAAGTACAAAGCCCTGAATTCAATCCCCACCCAGTATCACAGTAGGAAAGTTAGTGTCACACCAGTGTAAATGTCTGCAGATTCTCAGCCGCTCTCACACCCTGGATTTATCTCTTTCCCTGATCCACTGTCCTCAAGAAGGGCTTTCTGGACACTTTGTTCAAACACTTGTTTTGCCTTACATTCCTGCTCCTCAGGTAGGTGGCACGGACCAGCAGCCTTCAAGTCACAGGCCTACCACTGAGAATCTGGGGGCAGAATCTAAACCTACGGTGCTGGGAGCCGAACTTAGAAGTCCCTCAGTGGGCAGAGACATGTGAGCTGGATACCAGTCCCCTAAAGTCATGCCCTGAATCCTCTCCAAGCTGAGTTGTCATTTTTGTCAGAGGCAGCTTTCAACATTTAGAGTTCATGCTCTCATCACAGACTGAAAAAGTCCATTCAGTACCAGGCCCTTGAGAGCCAGGCCTGTCTTCGCATTTCTGAGATGAGAATCGTGTGAGTCAGAGCTCAACCAGCAGGAAGATTCCAGAGGAAACAGATATTACAAGATATTTTTTTTTACTAAAAATCTGGTTGAACAGCTTCAAAATCTGTGCTGACTGGAGTTTGCACCAAAATTCTCTCCAACAGGACCCAACCCTGGGTCTGAATCCCCTCAGCACAATGAGTCAGCCTTATGGGATGATGTGGAATTGTCCACTTGCTATAAGTCAGGTGATTGTGGGTTACAACCCTCTGTGACCCCTGCACAGCACCCTTCCAGCCACTTCTAGGCATATGTAACTTTGTCCTATCAACACCTCTAGAGATCATCACAGAGCCTGCTTCCCTGGACCAGGTGGAAACCTTGGAGGACCTGGAAAGGTGAGGCACAAACAGTGCAAAAGTTGACAATACTGTAACACGGGCAGAAAGGACCACCCATGAGGACAGTACGAAGTCACAGAACAAACGTAGCTCATTGTGGGGGGAAGGAGCGAGGTCATCATTGACCCGTCACAGGTATTGGTGGCTGTCATTTCCACGGCACTGTCTTCTGATGGCTGGAAACAATTGTCAGGTCTTAACCACAAAGAGATGGCTTTTCTGCTCTGGTTCCTGAGAAATATTTCTTTGAGGAAAGATGACTGTTTCCCCTGGTCTGCCTTCCCTGGAGTGTGCTGAGGGGCACAAATGGCAAATATTGGAAGAGAAATCCCCTTCCAATCCCTTAAACTGCCTTCAATGTGTGTGGGAACTTACATCCTCTCTCACTATACATTAACCTTCTGATGAAAATATGAGATCTTCCATAAGCACCAAAGCCTCTCTCAAGATCCCTCAGCCTCTGGTCCAGGAGGATGAGTTCTGGGGATTCCTTGGCAGGAACAGGGGGAAAACAGTTAAGGAAAATGACCAAACTGAAGAACGAAGCTTACAGAAGGGAAGGTGCCTCTGGAACGAGTAGAAATTCTGGTTCTTCCTCATTTGTCCTTCATCCTTTCAGGACTAGTATTCATTTGGCCACACATTAGAGGACCCTAACCTGTGCAGACTGCTATCATGAAACACCTTAAAATGCCTAGCTTGCAAACCACAGGGATGTGCTTATCCAGATCTGGAGGCTGAAAGTCCAAAATCAAAGTGCCTCCAGATGCGAGTTCTGCTACGGGCCCATTTCCTGGTCCCTGATGTGTCTCTGGGCTGCACCCTCAGGAGCAGGAAACCAAATGAAATACTCTGGATCCTTTCTGTTCTTCCTTGCTTTCCTCTCTTTGCACCCACTGGAACAATGAATTCAGCAGGTCAAGGGGTCCTGACTGGAAAGCCTTGTCCTTCACTTCCTGAACAACTGCACGGTGAGGGACACAGCTGGAGGCCACCTGTCTCGATCCCGTCTAATGGGACAGTTGGTCACAGAGGAATAAATGATTGCCCTGAACCCACAGCATTCTGTATCCTTTTTCTGTCAGAATGTAGCCTGGCCAGGTTCACCAAAGAAAACTCCATACTGGGCCAGAGAGAAGAAAGTGGTTAAAAACCAGGGACACAGAGCAATGGAATGGTAGAGCACAGGAATAAAGTTACCATTTCCTGAGGGCCTAAAGAGCCGCAAGCATTTGAGGCACTGTCTTCTTTCCCAGAAACAAGAGGCCCCAAAGCGGCTACTCCTTTGCCTGTGTTATCAGTAAGAAAAGCCAGACTCTAGGAGTCGACTCACTGAGTTAAGGAAACTTCATGACAGGGTTAAATTTAGAAACGCACACTTCTGCTGGCCACTGGGTTTACATCTCCTGTGTATCCTGGTGAGATGGGAAGACAATATTTTCCTGAGTTTTTCACCCAGAGAAAACTTATGCCCAGATCTTTTGGGAAATCTATATTGATCAGAGTGGGAAATTTAAAGGAGGTAAAAGCATGCATGTCACACTTGAGAGAGTGACTCTCCAATGGTTCTAATTGGTTTTCAGTGTTATTTTCATGGTTTTACATTAGAGAAAGACTATGGTTTCTTTCTGCAGAGGGAAAAACATATGTCTTAAAGCAAAGCCCTAGAGGCAATTATTAAATTGCTAGCTTTTTAGCGGAGCACTTTACTGTGATGTTAATCGCTTTGACCTCCATGCAGTCCTTTATGGACAGAAAACAGGTTTTCCCTTTAAGATCACAGCACTGTATAGTCTCACAAACTGGAAGGGCTCCCAGGTCACATGACGCAGCCTCCTCCCTTCCTAACAAGGAAGGAGAGACCCAGAAATGGAAAGGCCTCTCCTAGTTTTCCTTAAGGACCTCTTCTCTCCAGAATATGACCTTGCTCATGGGTCTGATGACACCTCACAGAGAGGCAAGGCAAGGCCACACACCATAGCAAAGACCAGAACGAGACTCCGGCTTTCGCCCTGCTGGGGATGGAACCTGGGCTTGTGCATGCAAGGCAAACACTACCGCAGAACCTGCTCTCCAGCTCTGAAATATATTTCCTGAGATATTTTAAAAGTAAGCCAGGAAGAATTGGGTTGTTTTGTTTTGTTTGTTTGTTTGTTTGTTTTTCCATCCTTTCCCTCTGCCCATAAATGCGGCTGCTTGGTTGTGTTTATACACTTCCCAACTTATCAAATTAAGAACAAATAACCTCTGCTGTCTATACGAGGGGGAGATAGAGACAGAGAGGGACAGAAAGAAGGAGAAAGAAGACAGCTGCACCACCTTGGGTAAATGTGGACAGCATTCTAGAGTGAAACACAGGTGTCCCTGGCCACTGGACCATGGCAAGTCCTGGCCCACGACCTGATAGGATCCGGGCTGCACAACCAGAAGGAGACACCGGCAGGAATTGAAGTTTCCTCTGCATTTCCAGAACTCCCCATAGTTCACGTCATTGGCTGAGCTCCCCTCCTGTCAGATCAGTGGGGCATCAGTTAGCATGGTAGCTTAGACCCTGCTGAGAGCTGCACATGCGTGGGGGAGGGTCTAGATTATGCCTACTTATGAGCATAAAATGCCTAGTAATCTGAAGTAGAGCTGAGACAATGATACTAGCACTGGGCAGCAGCTACAGAAATAGACTAACATTAGCAGAGACCCCTAAATTACAAACAGTGAATAAGAGTGTGCCATACATGTAACATACTTGAGTCATTCCAAAACCACCTGACCTCCAGTTCCATGGGAAAATTGGCTTTCAGGAAACCAATCACTGGTGCCAAGAAGCTGGAGATTTCTCATTTAACAGCTTGGATAGGGACCAATGGTCACTCAGTGAAATGGTTGCAAAATTTCTCATCTGTTTGTAATAATCAAGTACCTAGTAAGATCTTAGGAGCCGAGGTAAATCAATGTGGTCTAGACTTATATTTTCATTCCAGACCTCAAAGGAAAAGATGTAATATTTCACCCTTGAATAGATTTGCACTGCATTTTGGAGAAGACATAGGGTATTAAGAAAGTCTTTTTTTACTTATTCTTTTCAAATTATAACTTAAATTCTATCAAATAATTTTTCTAAACCTATTGAGACTATCAGATATTTTCCTCTTTTTAATTTGGTTAATGCATGGCATTAAATCAATGGAATTTTAAAATATCATTTTAATAATCTTAAGTTTTTGACTAGAAATAGATACTAATGATAGTGATAAATCACATTATTTTCTATTTTATTATATTATTTGTTCAAATCTTTCTTATGGAATTTGACCTCCTTGCTTTGGAAAGAGAATTCAAGTGAAAATAGTCTGTGTTATCCACACAATACCCGTAGGAGAGAATTCTCAATAAATTGTTACCATACAGCCCTGAGACATGAGTTATCTCATTTCTCAGCATGTCTAACTGACCCACCAAATAATAAGCAAGTGCAAATGGCCCTAAAGCCTTGAATTCCTTAACTTTGTTTTATATTGTCAAACTTGCTCATAATTCCCACAGAGGAGTTGAAAGTCATTCCTATCCTTGCCTAATATTATTCATGCCCGTAGTTATACAGAAAACTGAAGCTTTATGCTTCTTGAATGTGAAGGAAAATGGCTTTTATTTTATTTCCATAATTTATCAAATTCAGCTTTCCAATTGAGCATAGGAGAGTGAGTTCCATTTCTCTGCATCCTGACTGAGGGCCTGAATCCTATACTGTGTTTCTGACAGGCAAGCAGCTCTCGGAAGCATAGTGGTGAAAGAGCAAACTGCCACGCAGGACCCTCACATACAGCGAGGCCAGGGGAAAGTATGTGTTATGGACAGGACCATGCTCATGCCAGAAATACAGAATTAGTAAAAGCACAGGGCAGAGTGGTCTACTGCGGTCTTTGCTTTGTTTTACTGAAGCAGAGATTGTGCATTTATAGTCAAGTATCACACTTCTTCCATTGTAAATTCCAATCTCTGTGAATCTATGCCTTATCCCTCAGACTTCAAGACGGGTTTCAATTTCCCAAGCAGTTGCTATAGATTCCAAAGGGGGTAATATATATATATATATATATATATATATATATATATATATTGTATTTAACACAGTATTGGAAGTAATTTCTGTATACAATCTGCTGGAGGGCCCTTGAACAATGAGTATAAAAGAGCTTGTATAAAAATAAAAACTGAGAATAGCTCCCAAAACTGTCAGAAGCAAAAGTCTCACTTTCCTCTAAATTAAATAATATACTGTCTCTTGAAAAATTAAGGTCAGGTGACATAATGATAGACTAGTGTATTTTCTTTAAAATTCTAGGGCTGGGGAGTTAGCGCAACATAAGGTCATGAATTCAATCTCCAGTACCTAAATAAATAAATAAACTATGCATGATTTTAATACAGCATTAAAGTAAAACACTAAGCTTGAATGAAGATATTTAATCTAGAACACATTACATGAACTGAAACACAGCTATTTGAATTGGTGGCATCCTAGCTTCAACGGGGGTTAAACTGGGTTGAGGGGGCTGTGATAAGGTTCTGATTAGTTTGGTAATTAGCCGCGTATCGGTCACATCAGCAAAGGAAGCGTGAAGTCCACCAAATCTGTCTCTTCCGTGGAATTCAGGACACTTTACAGACAGCAATAGAAATACTAATGTATGTGTTTTCATAATTGCTTTTCTAGGGGTGCATTTGGTGCATGAAATTAGGTAACTATTGCAGCGTTGAGTTTACTGATCTCTAATGAGGGGCCAGCAGCGGGGTCTGGACCTCCCTGCTCTCCTTCCTCACGCATATGGGGCCGGGATGTCCGAGCATGAGGTCTCCGTCCCATCTGCCTGCTGGCCTGCTGATTTTGCCAAGTGTAGGTTCCCTGCCCCACACACTCCACTTCATTGAACTGGATCTGTTTACATCCCCTCAGCTCTTCCGCAGATGATGCAGAGTACATTTTAGATGAATCTTGATTATTTTTAGGCTTGATTAAAATACATAATTTCAGAGCCCAGCAAAAAATCAGTCAATTTATCTTGGAAGTCAGAAGCACTGCAATACACGACGATGATTAATTGTGTTTAACACTTATAGAAAAATAGAGCCCAGCAAGACAGAAACCATGTGTCCAAGTCGTATTTTCCTAGGTGAGCATGTAGAGCTCAATTGTTAGGAAATAAAGCAGAGAGAATGAACACTAGACATGTGTCAAGGACACGGCAGCCATCCAGCGGGTCTGCACGGGAGAACGGGTGATTACATGGTGAATCCCTGGTCATGCGTGTTCAGGGAGCCAGGTCCTCCCTGCTGCACTTGGATCAAGCATGAGTCTCTTCATCTAATCCAAGAGCACAGCATGTCACTTCTAAAGTATGGAAAGGTAATTTACTGCCCCAAACTCTATTTTACTTCTAGTGTGATAATACATTTAAAACCTTGAACAATGATATTACCTCTTAAAACACAGTTACTTCAGTACTTTAAAATACTCTGTAAAGCAGGTGGGTGGATCCTGCTCTTCCCCACCAGGAGATGCTGGGAGGGGCACAGCCCAGCCACTATCCTCACAGTACTGAGGCTGCAGTCCCCACTGTGGCAGATGGGGTGCAGCGTCCTGAGAGAACCGCCCAGGAGGTCGGTCCAGGTCCCATGGCTGTTTTGGAATGTGCAAGCCTTTGCATCTGAGTGGGGAGCTCCTCCCCGGGACACTCTATGCACCCAGCGCTTGCAGACTGACAGGCTGGGCCTGGGCCTTCTTCCTACACGGTTCTGCCAGCTGGCCGGTATCTGCTCCTCCGGCTCGCTGCCACCCGAGAGGCAATGCACTCGCACCTTCTCCACCTGGTCACTGATCAGGAACCTCCTCGTTCCCAGCGAGGCCCTGTTGGAAGCGCACTCCTCTCCCACGTGGAGTGGATCTGGCTTTCCCTGCTCGCCACACTACACTAGGTCCCTCACTTCGAGACTCTGGGCGAGGTCCATGCAGACCTGCACACCTGGCCAACACGTAGGGCGTGGGGACCCCAGAGGCCAAGGACAGCCCCTGGCTCTGTACTCACTTCCAGGACCTTATCTGCATGACATGATGAGCTCCCTGACCCATGCCTGGGACATGAAACTCAGCCAACAAACCTAACTCCCCTATGTCCATCCATGAATCACAGTGAATCTCCTTTTTATGCATTACATGTCTATGATATTTTGTATTGTGTCCAAAGAGAACCCTGGGGAGAAAATGTGTCATTTTGGGCGTATACACCCAGACCCAAAGTCAGATCATAACTGGAGATTTTTTTCATAATTGTGATTTATCCCCTGAAATAATGCAGATTGAAGAACAGTGATTTGAGCCTTTATTTGGAAAATGAGATAAATGATTCTTGTTCCTTATTTCACTTCTTTTGGAAAAACAGTAAATAAATAATGAAAGCTGACTTTCCCATAAACCTTGACAAATGTTAGTTTCACTCACTTCTTTTTTGTTATTTTTGTTATTAATATTTTTAATCACTGGTGAGAGAATTGAGGTGACCCCAGTTTAAAGATAATGATTCCAGGCCCTAACAGGAAGTAGCTGCTTTGTGGCCTCTTTATTTATCTATAAGTGTGGTTCTCCCCAACTGGCATCAGAGGAGGAGAGCAATTCCAAGACCAGGAAAGATTTTATGCCATTTAAATGTTTAATGCACTGCTGAAGGAATTCGGACCTTGCAGTTAGGGCTGAAACTCATTTTTCACGGACGCCCAAACATATCCCTTCAGAACACAGTGGTAACTCTTTCCCATTAATCTTAGCGGGCTTAGAAGTGCCCAGTCTGTCACAGCTGGTATTTTCATTCAGCCAGGCGCTGCGCTGTAACGGGACTCAAAGATCTTGTTTTAAACCAACTCTGCCAGACTTTTCAAGTGCTATTAAGACTTTGTTTTCTCAAAGTCAACATGCAGGGGTTTCCAAGGACGTAATAATACGACCTCCACAAGGACCACTTCCCTGGTTGGAGCCACTGGTCCATCTCATCCAAATTTTGGTTCCTCAGGATTTCACCATGGGTGTTTTTGTCTGGGTCACACAGGACATGAGGGTTCTGGGTGTGACCCCAAAGCCTGGCAGCCGTCCACAGAGCCCTGGTGACCCCAAGGCTGTACAAGGTGTGTCACCTGCCTGTACAGACTCCCTACCATAAATGGAACAGTTATCTGTGGCAAACATGGATTAATAATTGCAGATTTTAAGAAATGTAATAGAAAACTTCGAGGCTTCATTTCCTTCACTTATACAACAGGGGTTCATAACACTTTCTGCTAAAGATGAGCTGGTAGTTAACATCAGTCAAATCAGGTGGGTAAGGAAGTCAACAAACTTCACTAACCAATATTTGTTTTGGCTCCCCTTGATTTTGCCTTTCCAAAAGCACAGTTCCAGGCTGAGAGCTGGTGGGGCCTGCTGACCCTCTGAGAAGCGTGGCCACCTGGCCATGGCTGGCAGTGCACGATGGCCTTCCTTCCCTGGAACCGTGATTCTTACCCAGTTTGGGGTAGGCCCACCCATCCTGCACTGTTAAATATTCGATCTGTTACATTTACACTTTCTGACTGATCCTAGAAGGGCAGACACTGTTTACATAGATTACTAGATTGAATTATTACAAACACAAGTACAGTATGCTTTCTTCTGAAGAAAACTCTGTTTTTGCTGTTGCTGTTGTTGCTTAATTTACAGGCTCATTAAGATGTTTATGATTTTCTTCTAAGTAGTTGGAAAACACGATCTTACAGAAAGGATTTTGGCAAAACGTTCTATTCTTCCTCTTTCTCCCTCTCTCTCTCTCTTCCACCATTCCTCTCTCTGTCTCCATCTCTCCCATTTACCTCTTTTCTTTCTTTGTCTCTTTCCCTCTCTCTTTCTCTGAATTCCTCTCCATCATCTGGCTTGTTTTTAAAAGAGGACAAATGTATAAAGTAAATGCATTAAACCTGTGATTTTTTTTCACATGATAAATGGGTTCCCCATGCCCAAAAATGTAAATATTACAAATTCCTAATTGTACTTGCATTTTGGTCACAGTGTTGATGATATGTGTCCACAGTTGCAGCCATGCTTTAAATATCTCACCTTTTTTAATTGTTCAGTGGTACAGTTTAGATGCATATAACGATCACATCCTTCACAGGGAGCCTGTACCGGTAAAGGTAGCTCGGTTCCTTTTGTTTCCAATTCCCCTCCCTTCAGCCCCTCCTCCGCTTCTTGCTTACGAAACTTTGCTTCAATTTTACCTTTCCCCCCTCATTTTCTTCTTTTCCCTTCCATTGTCCTTCCCCAGCTTCCCTTTCCTTTTGAACAATTACTCCCTGTTTCCCAAGATCTAGTTTACACCTTGGTTCTTATTTATCCTTTTTTTTTTTAATCGGTACCAGGGATCGAACTCACAACCGCGAGCTTGCAAGGCAGGCGCTTATACCGCTGACCTAAATCCCCAGCCCTTATTTACACTTTCATTTTCTCACACCAGAGAGACAAGGTGGTATTTGCACATATGTGCCCAATTTATTTCACTTAAGAGTATGGTCTCAGAGTCCATCCATTTATCTATAAACGTCTCAAGTTTATTCTTCTTTACAACTGGGAAGTATCCCCTGGTTAAAAAAAAAAAAAATCAAAGCCTGTGGAGATTCCTCAAGAAACGAGGACCAGGAGCTCTATTTGACCCAGCTATCTCCCTTTTTGGTGACTTCCCAAAAGAATTAAAAGCACCAAACAACAGGGATATATGCACACCCATGTTTATAGCAGCACAGTTTATAACAGCTAAATCTTGGAAACAACCTAAATGCCATCCACCAACGAACGGATAAATATTTACCTTATGTTACCTGATTGATTATCAGCTACCACAGAAATTCATTCAAAATGTTTGCTGCCTGTACTTTGTGGAATATTTTTCACTTTTGGGAAAATGTTCACATTTTTATAAATTACCGTACATATCTTGTCACAATATCATTTTCCAGTTTAACTTATTTTATATAAAATAATTCAGGAAAATGTGCTTATATATATTTTAATAATTGCTAAATATAAAATTGTTCCTAAAACTAGTCTACTGTCCAATTGTTAGAATGCTCATACAGCATTGCTGTAGTCTCAGCCTCTCTCTCTTTGTCTCTCTGTCTCTCTCTTGTCTCTCTCTGTCTCTGTGTCTTTCTGTCTTTGTCTATGTCTCTGTCTCTGTCTCTCTCTCTCTCTCTCTCTGTCTCTCTGCCTCTCTCTCTGCACTACTGGTGTTGAATCTAGAGCCTTCTTCCTGAGCTAAGCTACATCCCCAGCACTTTTTAGTTTCATTTTATGTATTTGTTTTTCAGACAGGTCTTCCTAAATCCCTAACTTGCCCATGCTGAGCTCAAACTAGGAGTCTTCCTGCCTCAGCTTTCCAGAGCACTGGGGTTACAAAAGTACACTGTCAGGCCCAAACTTTTATCTATCTCTTACACTTGGAAAATCTGACTTATAGTCACAGAAGCAGTTCATGGAAAGGTGACCATAACCCCCAGTGTGCTCAGCGGAGCCACACTTTGTGACAGGTGTCCCAGCATAGACACAAGTCAGGCTTCTTGGCCCCCTTCAGTATCCAGGAAGTGAATGACACAGCCACATATTGCCACCATCCACATGTCATGTCCTTCACTGTGTCACTACCAAAGGACCACGCTCGGATATGTTGAAAATGGCCATATTTAACATGGATTATGTTTTCATTTATTTCAAGTATTTTAGATGGCTATAATGTCTGTTCTCATATTTTATTTAATCAGTTTAAATATTTCACTCTGACCCTCTGGATGAATGATGGATTTCTTGCAGAATAAAGATGATGGTGAGCTGGGGATTTAGCTCAGTGGCACAAGCACCTGCCTGGTCAGTGAGTTCGGTCCCTTGTACCAAAAATATAAAAAATAAAGATGCTGCTGTCTGAGTTAATTTATACTTCTCCTAGGAGTGGGGTTAGTGCAATGTGCGTGCTCTGAGCTGCTCTCGGCTCACAGAGAATAAGGGATGCCCGTTTCACAGGATACTGTGGACCGCCAGCTGCATTGTTAGTGTTGCTGTTAGGGAACCACGTTTCTGTCGGGTCAAACATCATTTGAGTCACGTGCTAGCAAACGGCAAGCGTGACGGTCAGTGAAGAGCTACGGTGTCTCTCGGTGGGACCCTCCACACTTTTGCCTTCTCTGCTATGGTATTTTTTAGAGCACTTTTCTTCTCCCCGCATTGCTATCAGCAATAAGGCCTCACTCTTTTCTAGCACAGGTAACCAAGATAGTAAACGTTCAGTATCTGAAGGCTGAAGACTCAGCTCACTCTCCAGTGCCCCGCACGGGCATCACTGCGTCGTCTGCAGAAATATCTCCGTCACTGTGTGATGAGCCGCCCACAGATGGGACAGTGGTGAATGGGCCACAGAGGTGTAGGACGTGGTGCCTTAGGTCCCAGTGGGGATGCGTAAGGGAGAGCCTCATAGCTAGGGACGGGCTGAGGAATGAGGCCTCACAGAAGGATGTGGGCCGGGGTGGCCCAAGCTCAATGGAAGGGCCGCGGGCCTGGCGTGCAGGGCTCACAGCCCCAGGAGCACCATCTAATCCCAGAGGTGCCAGCCCAGTATGCAAACCTGTGATGCAGCCATCTCTCATCCACTGGTGCCGGTCAAGGGCCTGCTGATGCCCAGAGCCCTTGACTAAATAGTTTCTCCAAAACATGTCTGTGGCAGGGTGAAGAGTAGGAAATTTTGCATTTTCCAAGAAGAAAAAAGCATTTTGGAGTAAAGGAGCAAGAAACACCCAGAATAATGCGTGAGGACATGTGGTCTCCGGCTTCAGCGAGCACTGTCTATGGTGTGAGGCAGGGCTCCCTGTGCAGACAGGACTCTTCCCTCAAAACATACCCTGAATTACATATGCTCATCACAATTCCAAAGGAGTAATTATTGGTGGTTAATTTTTCTCATTATTTTTAAGAGGAATGTTTTAGGGAAAAAAATAATTAAATTGAAAACTAAATTTTCTCTCTGCCAAGCAAGTCTCTGAGAACCGTATCTAAACAGAATGAAGATTCGGATGAATAATCTATATACGGAATTAAAAGCGAAAACACTTTTTGCTGTGTTCTCTTCTGAATGTACATCATTATTAGTGAGACAAAGCAATTGTCACTACTCTGTATGCAAACTGATTTAGGCAATTTATCAAAACAAAAACAAAAAGAGGAAAACACACAAAAAAATTTATGTTAATTTGAAAACCTCAAGTGGTGCCCGATTTCTCAAGTTGGTTAAGAGTGTTTTTTCCTTCTGTCACCTAGAAAATATTCCCTCAGTCACTATTAACAGGTATTACTTCATATTCACACTTAGCAGGTTTTTGGAAAAATGAAGTTTTTACTGTTTTCTGTTTTACCAGCATCCCCATTGTGTGTTTGCAAGAAAATGTAAATTTCTATGTCATGATAAATGACCCAGTCAAGCACCATGGAGTGGGCAGGCACTTAGATAAGAAATTGAGTTTGTACTTGGGTGGGGACACAATAGTGATAATCAAATCTCTATTTATCTCCTTAACATCAGGGCTTTGAGAGGAGAGTTTCCCTTCAGTTTCTAGAGTACAAATCAAGTGGTTCAAGATAAAACCTACATGCCTGAGTTTTCACTGATCTGTTCCATATAATGAATTAAATAACCTACAAGGGGCTTCAAAAAGTATAGTGAATATTAAAATATAAAAAATTATTGCGGTAAAAGGCACATTATCCCTGGTCCCCTTCAAAATGCTCCCCACCACTTTGAACACACTTGTTCATTGTTTTGCCACTTCCTGAAGCAGATCTGGAGTCCTCCGTCCTATCTTCCTAAGTAAGATATGATCAGAAATACTGTGAATTCTGCCACCATGACACTATCCGCCTCCACTTCATTCACTGAATCTGGCACTGGGTGACTTCTGACTCTTCCTCAAATCAAAAGGCGTAAAAGGTCAATGTTTTGAATCCATTCGGGTATTGAGACAGCCAGAACAGAGCAGCTAAAGACCTCATGAAAGAGGACTCCAGAGCTGTTGCAAAAGGTAGCAAGAGTGTGGGACAGTGTGTTCAAAAGGAGAGGGAGGATTTTGAGGGGGACTCATGAAATTTTTAGTTTTTGTTTTGTTTTGTTTTTTGGTCAGTACCGGGGATCAAACTCATAACCACGTGCCTGCAAGGCAGGCACTTATGCAGCTGAGCTAAATCCCCAGCCCCTATTTTTAGTATTTAAGAGCACCATCTTCGTCTATCACACCTCATGTTCTGAATCTTTTATTTTCCCAGGCAGGAGTTAAACTAGATTTTAGGATGCTGTAAAATGTCCTCAGATGCCGACATTTGCAGTGTCCTCCAGCAGGAAGCCTCTGAGAGTATCACTCTGGGTCACCCATGCACTCCTTGCCTGTCTGAGAACTGTTGCTCAGAGGGGTTTCAGGCCCCCCACGTGACTTCCCCAGTTCCTGGGTCCTGAGGTCAGAGGACAGAGCAGTCCTCGGAGGCCATGTGTGTATGAATTTTTTTGCATACATTGCCAGGCTGCAGTCAGAGGAGGAGCTGGGGTCTTCTTAGAGTTAAAGGGCTGGCCGGAGAGATGAGCTACAGTTTAGGTAATGACACAGTGCCGCCCACAGCAGTGAGCACCATGGCTGATGGCCGCACGCCTTGTCTCCAGGGTGCTCGGGAGGACTGGTCACCTACAGGAATACAGGAACAACACAGCCCGGGCAGAGGCAATGCAGAGCTGTGTCACAGAGGCACCAGGGTTTAAGGCTGATCAGGCACCAGCCCGGAGGTGGCTGAGGAGAGAGTCCTGGAGCGCAGGACTCTCATACCCGGTTACCAAGACGGAAAACAACAACGGCAAGACGAGGCCTTGGAGGAAGCAGAAGGAGAAGATGCCCTGAATTTAAACCTGTGCTCTAAGCCTGAGAAGCTGATGAGCTGCAAATACTTGGCATCTGAGGGTTGGAAACAGAGGAAAATGGAAGTGGAGGCCAAAGCAGTGCAGGCGAGGACAAGCAGCTGAGAGATGGTCACTCAGATACTGACCTGGAAGAAAAGCTTTGCATCCCGAATTTGAGCACCTGCACCCTTCTCACTGGAGACGCCCCAACAGGCCAGCGTGACTGAGAAGCCAAAGCGCCTGCATTCAGCTCTTCCCAGGCTTGTGTCTCCCTGCCCCGTGCAGCTCCTCAGAAAGTCTATCTCCATCTGCACCAAGAGGGTCAACCCCATGGACTCTGCGCTGTATTGGGAGAGAATAAAATGCACAAAAACACGAAGGCATCAGAAGGAGAGGCAAGAGGGATTGGGCCCAGCGGTGGCACCCAGCGGGAGGGCTCCTGGGTGCTTCTTCCAGCATGTCCGCCTTCCCCACCCTGGTCTGCACTGTGGGGCCGAGCTACACATGTAGCAGCAGAGCCCTTCACTCCTAGCTTTGTCTGGAATCAGCCAAAGAGGATCACAAGGGGAAGGGAGGGAGGAGAGTGAGACCCCAGCCTCTGTTCTTCTGCCCCCATTTCTATGACCCACCTTGGGGTTGGTCCTCTGAAGGGAGATCACCCTATAGTCTCTAAATCTCTGTGTGTGTGTGTGTGTGTGTGTGTGTCTGTCTGTCTGTCTCTGTCTGTCTCTCTCTCTCTCTCTGTCTGTGTCTATCTCTCTGTCTCTGTCTCTCTGTCTCTATCTCTCTTTCTCTCTCTGTCTCTCTGTCTCTCTCTGTGTGTCTATCTCTCTGTCTGTCTCTGTCTCTCTGTCTGTCTCTGTCTCTCTGTCTCTGTCTCTCACTGTCTCACTCTCTTTATGTGTGTGTGTCTATCTCTCTGTCTGTCTCTGTCTCTGTCTGTCTGTCTCTCTTTCTATCTCTGTCTCTGTCTGTCTCTGTCTCTGTCTCTGTCTCTCTTTCTCTCTCTGTCTCTCTGTCTGTCTCTGCCTCTCTCTGTCTCTCTGTCTCTCCCCCTCCCTTCCCCTCTCCCCTCTCCTGTCCTTCTAGCTTTGGGATGGAGATGATGACGAAGCCTCTATCTTATTAGTACTGGTGTTGTAGTCTTTGGTGACTTTCCTACCCACAGTTTTATGAATAGTTGCTTTATTTTCCCCGAATCTTGAAAAGCCAGCAAGCTGTCTGGAACCCTGGCAAGACCCTGACTGTTTTGCTGATTGGTTCCAGGAGTGACTGGAGGAAAGTGATTCTGCAGCACCTGGTGACTGAGTTGAACCCATGTTTGCCTGGTTGGGTGAGGACAGCACACAGGTGACCCATGGCCACTTGAGATGGGAACAAGGGGGACATGAGGCCATGGGAGATTCCAGAAACCAGTGGGAATTCGTCCCATGGTAGCCAAGGTGTTTCTGAAGATGCTGGTTCAGCCGGGAGTTTGATGGCTCAAGTAGCCCAGGAACTGAGAAGGCAAAAGTGTTGCTTGTGTGGTTAAAACCAAGAGTGAAAATCAGGGCCCTTCAGGTCACCTTGGGAGGACCCCTCATCCTCTGCAGTTGGAGGTGGATTCAGCTGAGGGTCGATGCGGAGCTCAGTGCAAGGGTCCTAAACTCCAAAAGGAGAGTTGGCAGTGGAGGACCCTAAGGTCACAAAAGGGTGCTTTATCTCATCTTCTTTTAATTTCCTTTGCAGAGGGTACATTTAAATAGACATGACGAGTCTGAGAGTTCCAAACACCAATCTCCCTGTGGGAAACAGGACCCTACAGGAAACGTTTCCAAGGACATTTCCTGGAGCTTTTGCTCATGGAAAGCTGAGGACCCAGACTACCACTCCCATTCCCACATCCATCAGGAGATTTAGACCCACCCACGGCCAGGCACGAGGCCTCCCATAGCAGGAACTCATGAGTGTGCACACGGTCTTGACCTGTAAATGCATTGGGGTGGTGTAAGTTTCAGTGGGGTTGGATGAATTCAAATGAGCACATTCACCTTGGATTCCATGGGTCACCCAAGCCCCTAGCATAGGAACCTGGTTTCGGCTTTTGTGTAATAGAGATCTAGACACAAGGCTCACAGAAGTGATGCTGTAAAGGCCAGATGCCTCTGGGCACTGCTGGAAGAAGGCCCTGCTTCTCAAGGGGGCACTGTCTGAAGGGACTGTGTGCCTGCTGGCCGCATTCCCCCTACCCCTACTCCCAGAGATGTCCCCTCCACTGACAAAGTGTGTTGCTAAAGCGTGCCTCACTGTTCCTAATCAAGTGCTGTCTTATGCAACAGAGAGAGGGATTCATAGGGAGAATGAGTCAGCGGGATCAGGCTTCATAACTGTGAAATAGGTTCACCATGCTCCAGTTACCAGCCTGCAGTTTCTGTCCTTTGCATGAGGCCACTGAGGCAGCAATTTGTACACCATGTTGGAGGGAGTCGCTTTCTTGCTTACCGATAGGCAGTAAGGGACTAGAGAAGCCTCAGGCTCGTGGGCAGCCAGGCCCTCACGTCCCCTGCAATCTGCTCAGGTAGGCGAGGTCTCCCTCACCACATCACAGGCCAGCCGAGGGAAGGTGAGGGCATTCTACTGGGGATTTCCCACCAGCGCCATGCGATGTGCTGGGCTGAAGCATTACTGAGCACACTGTCCAAGAAGGGACAAGAACAATGTCCAGTCTGTTCAGAAACTCTGTGTCTAACTAAGGATACTGCCATCCCAGACCTGGCCTTTCTACCATTATGCTGGAGAGTTACTGCAAGAAAGGGTGCCAAGCCTGATCGGCTGGCCACACTGTGTCCTGAGCTGTACTAGGCTCTGGAATTACTGTCCTGAGGTCCAGCACTAAGCATAACTTGAACCCAGGGATCTGTGACAATCACAGAGATCCCAGAAAGGAAAAAATAGGCAATGTACTAAAAAAGAAGCAAAACCCATATTTTACAGGAATAGTAGACAGAGACAAAATGGAAGTCACCTTAGTGGATGTCACCGGGGAAATCATGCGAGTTCCTAGCTGTAGACACATCTCAGAGTTTCAGCACCTCAGCAGAGGGAAAGTCCACACCTATGTGGAAAAGAACCATAAATTACAGCCAGAGCTATTTTTCTTGAGATTTCCCCCTAGCCATGGCCAGGAAGGCCTCTGGCTGTTGCCACTCAGAGTCCAGAGCACATGAGAAGCACCAGCAGCTGCAAAGGTGGGGTCTGCTCTGGACTACACTGAGGGAATTATGCACCATGGCAAGCCATTGTCTTTGTAAGAGGGAGTTAGGAATGGTCAGGGTTCTACAGAGAGCTGTGTGTGTGTGTGTGTGTGATGTGGGAGTGTTTCAAGGAATTGGCTTCACAGCTGGGGAGGTGAATGTCCAAACTCTGCAGCTTGGAGACTCAAAAAGAGTTGCAGTCCCAGTGCAAAAGCACCCATCTGGCAGAATTCCATTTCCCTGGGGAAGTTATTCTCATGTTCCATGCGGTCCACCAACCAGCTGAATGAGGCACATCTGTATTATGGCTGTTAATCCACTGTATGCAAAGTCCAAGTGCCAAATGCTCATCTCTTCTCGAACAGCTTTACAGAAAATCCCACATTAAGGTTGGATCAGACATCTGGACCTCTAATGGCACAACCAACCTGACACACAAAATGAACTACCACAATGATATAGGATGTAAACTTGTGATAAGTAATTTTGGGGTAGGTCAAGGTAGCTTGTTTCACTTTGGGGGTTTGGGGAGACAGGGCAAAGTCTACCATTTGCTGGTTGGCATCTTGGTGCTTTTGTCTTAGAGGACAGAAATAAGTGACTAGTGAATGGATAGAGAAAATGTGGTGTGCATACATAACGTAATACGGTTCCTACATAAAAAGTCTGAAATCCTGCCATTTGCAATAGCATGGATAGACCTGGAGATCAGGATGCTAAGTGAAACACACTAGGAGCACAAAGACATATTCTGTATGAGCTCGCTAACAAGGGAAATAAGATCACTGGCGCAGTCACAGGGAGAGCAGAGGGTGTTCCCCAGGGGCTGAGCACAGTATGAGGGTGATGGTGGGGGCATTTGGTGAGTGGGTACGGCGTGAAGTTAAGAGTTCGCTGGGGGCTGAAGCTCTGGGATGGTATTGCCCACACAGTGACTTTCAATAACCATAGTGAACTGTGTGTCTCAGAAAACCAGGAGGAGATTTTGGATGTCTTCACCATGAAGAAATGCTAAATATTTGAGGAGACAGAAATAGCTCCCTGATTTAAACATTATACAATACCCATCTATGCCAAGGTGCTCCCTGAGGGGCCAGGGATGTGGGTCTCTGGCACAGCGCCTGCCTGGCAAGTGCAAAGTTCTGAGTTCAATCCCTGGTACAAAAAAAAAGTATCACGTTGCCGGAGTCCAGCTGCGGCAGGGCTAGGGTTTCCCAAAGGTGGACAGGGAGTCGGCGAGTGAGAGACAGAAGACACTGCACACCAGTCTGTGAGTGAATCTGAATCCGCTTTATTTTTTAGAAGCTGGAATATATATTTGCTAACCTTGGCAGCAACCCCCAGCCCCAAGCAGGAAGCGCCCCAGGCTTAGGGCCAG